>CM019067.1:337790217-338336115 GCA_009667805.1 Leptobrachium leishanense | reverse complement strand
CACCCCCTACCCCACACCCCGTACCTCTCACTCCTCACACCCCTACCCCACACCCCGTACCTCTCACGCCCTGCACCCCGTACCTCTCACGCCCCACACCTCTCACCCCCTACCCCACACCCCGTACCTCACACCTCACCCCGTACCTCACACCCCACCCCCTACCCCACACCCCGTACCTCCCACCACACAACCCGTACCTCACACCCCACACCCCGTACCTCTCACGCCCCACACCCACCTGCCTCACACCCCGTACCTCTCACGCCTCACACCCCGTACCTCTCACGCCTCACACCCCGTACCTCTCACGCCTCACACCCCGTACCTCTCACGCCTCACACCCCGTACCTCTCACACCTCACACCCCGTACCTCTCACGCCCCACCCCTCTACAGTCTGTATTGAACACCTCTGCCAGGCTCATCCACCTCACATTCCGTACCCGGCACACATCAAGCCTCCACTGTAATGTAACCTGTAAAGCACTGAGTACACCTGCTATATAGACATACACTGTATAACACTTCCTGCACCTCCCTCTCACATTTTAGTTTATATGAGAATCCAGGAGCCATAAACCCGCTTTGTCCGGGATGAAGAGAGTTAACGTTTTGTTTAGACGAATCAGTTCATGGCTTTTAGGTCGGGAGAAGAAGAAGAGGTGAGAAAAACCAAATGAGAATTTTTATTACTCGTCTCCTACCGTGTTTAAACTCAGCCCCTGCTCTATTTACAATCCTTCACCTTACTGTAAATAGCCCAGACAGCAAAGGGCCGCGTCGCAGCACATCTGGGCCCCGGGTCACTGTGTGCTCAGCTGGAGGAGACACTGGCCATGGATGGAAACACCCTGAGGCAAAGGGACATCCCCAGTAACATGTGCCCTGAGGGAAAATAGAGTATGGAGATGGAAAAAAAACAGTGATCAGATTCTCCTAACCCGAACCTCAACCCTATAACCCGTCCAACCTCAACCCGTCCAACCTAAACCCCAACCCGTACAACTCCAACCTAAACCCCAACCCGTACAACTCCAACCTCAACCCATACAACTCCAACCTCAACCCATACAACTCCAACCTCAACCCATACAACTCCAACCTCAACCCATACAACTCCAACCTCAACCCATACAACTCCAACCTCAACCCTAACCTCCCCCAAGTCTAACCTCATCCTTGGGGGAGGTTAGGGTTGAGGTTGGAGTTGGAGGGGTTGGGGTTGAGGTTGGAGTTGGAGGGGTTGGGGTTGAGGTTAGAGTTGGAGGGTTGAGGTTAGAGTTGAAGTTAGATGGGTTAGGGTTGAGGTTGGAGTTGGACGGGTTAGGGTTGAGGTTGGATGGGATGAGGTTGGAGGGGTTAAGTCTAACCTCATCCTTAACCCCTCCAACCTCATCCCGTCCAACTCCAACCCTAACCCATCCAACTCCAACCTCAACCCTAACCCGTCCAACTTCAACTCTAACCCCAACCCCTCCAACTCTAACCTCAACCCCAACCCCTCCAACTCTAACCTCAACCCCCACCCCTCCAACTCTAACCTCAACCCCAACCCCTCCAACTCTAACCTCAACCCCAACCCCTCCAACTCTAACCTCAACTCCAACCCCTCCAACTCTAACCTCAACCCCAACCCCTCCAACTCTAACCTCAACCCCAACCCCTCCAACTCTAACCTCAACCCCAACCCCTCCAACTCTAACCTCAACCCCAACCCCTCCAACTCTAACCTCAACCCCTCCAACTCTAACCTCAACCCCAACCCCTCCAACTCTAACCTCAACCCCAACCCCTCCAACTCTAACCTCAACCCCAACCCCTCCAACTCTAACCTCAACCCCAACCCCTCCAACTCTAACCTCAACCCCAACCCCTCCAACTCTAACCTCAACCCCAACCCCTCCAACTCTAACCTCAACCCCAACCCCTCCAACTCTAACCTCAACCCCAACCCTCCAACTCTAACCTCAACCCCAACCCCTCCAACTCTAACCTCAACTCAACCCCTCCAACTCTAACCTCAACCCCAACCCCTCCAACTCTAACCTCAACCCCTCCAACTCTAACCTCAACCCCTCCAACTCTAACCTCAACCGCCAACCCCTCCAACTCTAACCAACCCCAACCCCTCCAACTCTAACCTCAACCCCTCCAACCTAACCTCAACCCCAACCCCTCAACTCTAACCTCAACCCCAACCCCTCCAACTCTAACCTCAACCCCAACCCCTCCAACTCTAACCTCAACCCAACCCCTCCAACTCTAACCTCAACCCCAACCCCTCAACTCTAACCTCAACCCCAACCCTCCAACTCTAACCTCACCCCAACCCCTCCAACTCTAACCTCAACCCCAACCTCCAACTCTAACCTCAACCCAACCCCTCCAACTCTAACCTCAACCTTAACCCTCCACTCTAACCTCAACCCTCAACACCAACCCCTCCACACTAACCTCAACCTCCAAACCCCAACCCCTCCAACTCCAACCTCAACCGCCAACCCCTCCAACTCTAATCTCAACCGCCAACTCTAACCTCAACCGCCAACCCCTCCAACTCTAACCTCAACCCCCAACTCTAACCTCAACCCCAACCCCTCCAACTCTAACCTCAACCCCAACCCCTCCAACTCTAACCTCAACCCCAACCCCTCCAACTCTAACCTCAACCCAACCCCTCCAACTCGACCTCAACCCAACCCCTGCAACTCTAACCTCAACCCCTCCAACTCTAACCTCAACCCCTCCAACTCTAACCTCAACCCCTCCAACTCTAACCTCAACCCCTCCAACTCTAACCTCAACCCCTCCAACTCTAACCTCAACCCCTCCAACTCTAACCCCAACCCTCCAACTCTAACCTCAACCCCAACCCCTCCAACTCTAACCTCAACCGCCAACCCCTCCAACTCTAACCTCAACCGCCAACCCCTCCAACTCTAACCTCAACCCCAACCCCTCCAACTCTAACCTCAACCCCTCCAACTCTAACCTCAACCCCTCCAACTCTAACCTCAACCCCAACCCCTCCAACTCTAACCTCAACCCCTCTAAATCTAACCTCAACCGCCAACCCCTCCAACTCTAACCTCAACCCCTCCAACTCTAACCTCAACCCTCCAACTCTAACCTCAACCCCTCCAACTCTAACCTCAACCCCTCCAACTCTAACCTCAACCCCTCCAACTCTAACCTCAACCCCTCCAACTCTAACCTCAACCCCTCCAACTCTAACCTCAACCCCTCCAACCCCTCCAACTCCAACCTCAACCCCTCCAACCCCAACCCCTCCAACTCTAACCTCAACCTCAACCCCTCCAACTCTAACCTCAACCCCTCCAACTCTAACCTCAACCCCTCCAACTCCAACCTCAACCCCAACCCCTCCAACTCCAACCCCTCCAACTCCAACCCCAACCCCTCCAACTCTAACCTCAACCGCCAACCCCTCCAACTCTAACCTCAACCCCAACCCCTCCAACTCTAACCAACCCCAACCCCTCCAACTCTAACCAACCCCAACAACTCTAACCTCAACCCCAACCCCTCCAACTCTAACCTCAACCGCCAACCCCTCCAACTCTAACCTCAACCGCCAACCCCTCCAACTCTAACCTCAACCGCCAACCCCTCCAACTCTAACCTCAACCGCCAACCCCTCTGTCACGGAATGGCCCAGCACCCTCAGCCAGGGGCGGTGCAGTGACAGTGGGGGCTATGGACACTCGGGTGCGGTGGCACGCACCCAGTTTTACAAGTACTTTTATTAGATGTGATTGTGTGGTGTAATAAAGTGTCCCCGTTGATCTATTGCCTAATGTATTTTCCCCTTTGTTGCCTTGCTCGCCGCCATTTTCCGATCACCTTGTGGCGCAGTTAAGAATTCTCGATTCGGAAAATGGCCGATCCGAACCATCCGGTTCGGATCGCAAAATGGCCGATTCGGACCATCCGGTCCGAATTGGCGACTCCCTGAAGCCAAGGGCCAATGGGTCCTGGGAGGCGGGCAAGGAGTCCCATTGTATTCTAATTGTGTGCAGAGGTAATAAATGCTTGTACTGTAAACAATAAAGGGAGTTCCTGCAGTGCATTCAGCTTTGACTGGTGTGGCTTATTTCTCCACCGTAATTTCGTATCTGAGAGTCCCCCGCGATCTCAGGGTACGGTGTCCATCCAGGTACGAACCGAAGCGAGCGCTCTGTGCCTGCATCGAGTAGCAGGGCAGAGGCGCAGCGCAGGAAGATTCGGTTCTCAGAGAGACGGAGATCCGAACCGAAGGGCGCGGCCGCGTACCTCGCTACGGTGTTGCGAGGGATTGCGGGAAGATCCGAATCCCTCGCCCTCTGCCAGATCCGAAGTTCTTTTCAGCCGATCCGATCCGAAAGGTCATTCCTCCATTGAGATCCGAAAAGTTACCCGCACCGCGATCGGAAACGTTTCCCGCAAGATCCGAAACGTTTCCCACATAGATCCGAAGATTCCTCCGTGGCTGGCAGATCCGATCTCCACGGACGTCCCACACCCACAAGGTCAGTGAGCCAGCTGCTCGGGACGCTGAGTGCCGTATGGCTCAGTGGTCGGGCTGGTTCTAGGCAGGGGTCCCCTCCACCGCCCGCTAACCCTTCCCCAGGGTCACGCCAGGCCGCACGAGACGCCGAGTGCGCGTCACTCGGTAGTCGGCCAGCGGTAAGCGAAGGGGTCACGCAGATTGAGCACACCCGCAGGCGGAACAACATCTCCATTCCGTCATACTGGTGGCAGCGGTGGGATCGCTCTCTGCAGCCCCTGGAGACCTACGCCATGGTGGTGTACACCTATTACGACCGGGACACCCTGCGGGGATGTTGGAGAACCGGGGAGGAACGCCGGGTAACAAAAAAAGAGAAGACCCTGATCAAGGAACTGACCAGGATGGATAAGGACGAGGCGATGACGCCCGTCCCCAGCCCTGCCCGCGCAGAGGTGGAGGAAGATGCTGGCCTCAGAGAGTTGCGGCGTCGGATTGCCCTGCTCGGTGATGCCCCAGCGGAGGGGGCCAGATATCAAGTGATTCGGGAGTTCTACCGGGAAGTTGAGCAGGAGAAGGAACGCCAGCACGAGCTGCGGTTGGCAGAGCTCCGCGGAGCAGAGACTGATTATGTTGACCCCGAACCCTACCCTGTGGAACCCTGGGTCGAGGCTCACAGCTCGACTGGAGCTTCACCCTGGGAATCTGCAACCCCAGTGACTGCGCTTGCGGGACTCTCAGCTCGCCTGGAGCCTGTACTGAGGACGTCACTCATCCCAGCGACCCTCGGATGGAAGACTCACAGCCCGCCTGGAGCTGCATCTGAGGACGCCACATTCCCCACTGAGGAGCGGTGCTCCTGCGCTGGCACCTTCGCCGACATGAAGGTCGTGTTGGCAAGAGAGCTGCAGGAGGGCCTGGAGCAGGACCAGAGGTCCACAGAGGAACTGTGGTACGAGGCCCTGGACCATGAGCGGGACTGCCATGGGTGTACATTCCCTCCGACGCTGTCGTCCATCGAGTGCAGTACGATGTGCGAGCAGCGTTCCTGCAGGGCGGGCCCCAGAGGAGTGGGAGGACGAGCTCCGGAGTCTGGTGCAGGAGGAGATCGCACTGGACGCCGAGTACCGCGCGCTCCGGTGGCTAACCGCCTCCCCGACCGTGCGCCCTAGTGAAGGCAGTTCCACTGCAGGGCCTCGCTACGGGGGTACGGGGCTGCTCTACGAGGGCATGGCCGCCGACCCCGAGTTTGGAGAGGAGACCGAGGAGCGGATGGAAGACATCCTGGAGCGACGGGAATTGGAGATCCCGTCAGACAGCAGGGACTCGGTGTTTGAGGAGCTGGAGTCCCTAGCCGAGCGAGAGTGGGAGCTCGAGGTGGCTTATCGAAGACTGTTGGACGGCGTTCCGCAGTCGAGCCTGAGCTCCCCGTGGTGGGACGGGTCGGCGGAGGAAGTCGACAGTCCCCAGGTTTGGGACCTATGGGAGGCCGAGGCGGACCCATGGGTGCCCGTGTGGGGGTCGACTGAGGAAGTTACCCCCTGCACCCCGCAAGAGGACAGGGTGGCCGAGGCCACGGGTCCAGCGGGGGAGGAGACGGATGGTCTCCCCGGGATGGGTTGCGCGCAACCATTGTTTGCCCCGGGGGGTGAAGAGACCATCCTTCCCGAAGGAGATCTCCAACCGGCAGAAGAGCTGGCTACGGGGCAGAGCGCCGCTGGTCTCTCCACTACTCAAAGTCTGCCAGGAGGAGCAGACGGATGGTTCCCCCGGGATGGGTTGTGCGCAACCATTGTTTGCCCCGGGGGTGAAGTGACCATCCTTCCCCAAGGAGATCTCCACCCAGCGGAAGAGCTGGCTACGGGGCAGAGCGCCGCTGGCCTCTGCCCACTACTCAACGTCTGCCAGGAGGAGCAGACGGATGGTTCCCCCGGATGGGTTGCGCGCCCCACTGATTGCCCCGGGGGTGAAGAGACCATCCCGCCACAAGGAGATTGCCAACCAGCGGAAGAGCTGGCCACGGGGCAGAGCGTCGCTGGCCTCTGCCCCCTGCTGACAATCTGCCAGGTGGAGCAGACAGATGGTTCCCCCGGGATGGGTTGTGCCCAACCATTGATTGCCCCGGGGGGTGAAGTAACCATCCTCCCGCAAGGAGATCCTCGCGCAGCTGAAGAGCCGGCCACGGGGCAGAGCGCCGCTGGCCTCTGCCCACCACCCACAGTCTGCCAGGTGGAGCAGACAGATGGTTTCCCCGGGCTGGGTTGTGCGCAGCCAGTGACGGTCCCGGGGGGAAAAGAAACCATCCTTTTGCAAGGAGATCTCCCCCCAGCGGAAGAGCTGGCACCAGGGCAGAGCGCCGCTGGCCTCTGCCCGCTTCTCCCAACTTGGCCCGAGGGCAGAGCGAGGCTGTCCCCGTGCGACCGCGGTTGCATCCCCTGGTCCCTCTCGTCGGTCACCAGGAAGAGCAGCCAGGATTGGCTCGAGGTGCTCCTTCGGTTGCCGTGTCCGTACCGGGCCATCCAGTGGAGGAGCTGGCAACGGGGCAGAGCGCCGCTGGCCTCTGCCCATTTTTGCAACCCTGGGCTCGGGGGCCTCACGCAGCCACGGTTCTGTTCCACGGCTGACTTGGGCACCTGGGGCGTGTGCAGTTGGCACCCGGGTTCCCGGTGAGCGACAACCCTGGGGGGGACACAGGGGGTACTCCGGCCCGGATGTATGTACCTTTGCCCAGCCGGGGTAACCTTGAGGACGTGGGGGCCCGACCAAGCTGGCACGGCCGCAAGGCCAAATGGAGAGGCCTGGTGACTCGGCCTCCCCAGACGGACTATGGGCCTGGGAGCGCCGACTTCCCCGGTATGACCCGGTGGGGTCAGACCAGGTGCGTCGAACTGGGGGAGGGGGAGGAGTGTCACGGAATGGCCCAGCACCCTCAGCCAGGGGCGGTGCAGTGACAGTGGTGGCTATGGACACTCGGGTGTGGTGGCACGCACCCAGTTTTACAAGTACTTTTATTAGATGTGATTGTGTGGTGTAATAAAGTGTCCCCGTTGATTTATTGCGTAATGTATTTTCCCCTTTGTTGCCTTGCTCGCCGCCATTTTCCGATCACCTTGTGGCGCAGTTAAGAATTCTCGATTCGGAAAATGGCCGATCCGAACCATCCGGTTCGGATCGCAAAATGGCCGATTCGGACCATCCGGTCCGAATTGGCGACTCCCTGAAGGCCAAGGGCCAATGGGTCCTGGGAGGGCGGGCAAGGAGTCCCATTGTATTCTAATTGTGTGCAGAGGTAATAAATGCTTGGACTGTAAACAATAAAGGGAGTTCCTGCAGTGCATTCAGCTTTGACTGGTGTGGCTTATTTCTCCACCGTAATTTCGTATCTGAGAGTCCCCCGCGATCTCAGGGTACGGTGTCCATCCAGGTACGAACCGAAGCGAGCGCTCTGTGCCTGCATCGAGTAGCAGGGCAGAGGCGCAGCGCAGGAAGATTCGGTTCTCAGAGAGACGGAGATCCGAACCGAAGGGCGCGGCCGCGTACCTCGCTACGGTGTTGCGAGGGATTGCGGGAAGATCCGAATCCCTCGCCCTTCTGCCAGATCCGAAGTTCTTTTCAGCCGATCCGATCCGAAAGGTCATTCCTCCATTGAGATCCGAAAAGTTACCCGCACCGCGATCGGAAACGTTTCCCGCAAGATCCGAAACGTTTCCCACATAGATCCGAAGATTCCTCCGTGGCTGGCAGACCCGATCTCCACGGACGTCCCACACCCACAAGGTCAGTGAGCCAGCTGCTCGGGACGCTGAGTGCCGTATGGCTCAGTGGTCGGGCTGGTTCTAGGCAGGGGTTCCCTCCACCGCCCGCTAACCCTTCCCCAGGGTCACGCCAGGCCGCACGAGACGCCGAGTGCGCGTCACTCGGTAGTCGGGCCAGCGGTAAGCGAAGGGGTCACGCAGATTGAGCACACCCGCAGGCGGAACAACATCTCCATTCCGTCATACCCTCCAACTCTAACCTCAACCGCCAACCCCTCCAACTCTAACCTCAACCGCCAACCCCTCCAACTCTAACCTCAACCGCCAACCCCTCCAACTCTAACCTCAACCGCCAACCCCTCCAACTATAACCTCAACCCCTCCAACTATAACCTCAACCCCTCCAACTATAACCTCAACCCCTCCAACTATAACCTCAACCCCTCCAACTCTAACCTCAACCATCTCAGCAGCTGTCAGGGCTTCGGCCATGGCCCCCCCGATGTGTCTTTGTGGATTCCCTGCCCCAGACACCATCTTGGACTGCCCCTTCCAGGGCTGCGAGGTGAGCTACGCACCGTGGTGCCCCGAGGAGCAACGACCATCCGGTCCGGCACAACCCATTGGGCACCGAAACAGAAAACCCCCCTGGTTGTGCCGCTGTGACAGAGACGCCAGCCAAGGTCTTGGGACGGAACCCATGGTGGGACATGACACCCTTAACTCTAATCTTAAAACTGACCACCTTAATCTAACCCTCAGCTCTAAAATTCCCAACTGTAAACTTAACCATGACCCTCTGACTCTAATGCTCCCCTTAATCTCCCTCAAACTCCAGACTTGTCTTCACGTGTGAAACTCTCAGCCTGAAGCCAAGCACCAACCCCACCCGCAGTGACCTCCTCCTGGATATTCCTGACCCCAGCAAAAAGACCCAGAAATCAGTGTAAGATGGTCCAGTTCACAAGTCTGGTATGAAGCGCCAGGACGCGGTGAGTGTAGACACACGGTAAGCGCACACACATGGTAAGTGCATGAACTCATTACATACAAGGACCTGGTAAGTACAGAAACCTGGTAAGTGCAAGGACACGGTAAGTACATGTACCAGGGGGGAGACAGAGAGACCATGTGGATGTTTTCTGTGTGCACATTCCACCTGCCGCTGGTATAACTGCAATAGCGATTCCAAAACCCAGAAAAAAGAGGGACAACCGAATTTGGGCTGAAAACAGGGACTGTCACTCTTACATAGAGACCCGAGAGGAGCAGGAGATGTGTTTCAGGTGAAAAGCCCCTGGTGAGGTGACGCTCGCATTGTCGCTCCTCAGCATTCACAGAATCCGCTCGGGGTCTCCAGCCGGACCCCCCGGATTCCTCAGAGGGTTTGGGTTTTTATAACTCTGCAGTTATGAGTTGGGTTTTTGGTTCCTGACTTCTTGTTACATTTATGCGGTTAATGAACGAGCTTTACATCCACTTTATTCCCAAATCCAGCCGTGGGTCTCTCATCCATCTCTGCATAAATCACGCCGCTCGTATGGCGAAAAATACATATACCCAGGACATACTGAAAACGAGAGAAATCTCAATGTGTCCTTCCTGGTAACATACTTTATAAATATATATATCTGTGCATGCGCGGCCAGCTCTGATCCATCGCTCTGCGCAGGCGCTGTGGGACTTGTGTACGTAAAGTGTGAGGGTTCCGTAGCGCTGCGCAGTTTGCGGTTCCTACGCTACACAAGTTGTATAGCAGCACAATCTGCACGGAAAAGCTTCAGGGACTCCTGGGTTCAGGGGTCGAAGAGGAGGAGCAGCGCGCGGCGAGGGGGAAAAGGAGGAAAATCACCAAAAATAACCGAATTGTCCAGAGGCCGGTCAGCAGGATCCAACCAATTAATGGCTGTAAGAGCGACGCTCCGTTTTTAGAGGCGCGTCCCTTTAAACCAGAAAAAGAGATTTCAGAATGAGAAACGAGTGAATTTTCACTTCGTTAGACGAGAGGAATGAAAGGCTGGAATAATGAGGAGGACGGGATATGCTGAGGATCATATCACCGCGGTGATCAGTATCTGAGGGATTTCAGGCGCCTTTGATGGAAAGTCGTCTCATTCCATGAATATATGAAGGAATCTGCATGAAAAAGGAAGTCCTCTTCATTCTCAGCCATTTTGCCCATAGTTTTTGCCCCCGGCGTCCTGTGTGTAACGCGACGTGGCGGCCACCCCCCCCTCTATATACATGTATTTCTAAACATACGTCACCCCGTCCCGGCTCTATATACAGAGCATAAAGATAACATACAATTCGCCTCCTACGTTATGACACACAAAGCCGCCGCTGTTTATTCTCAGAGCTGCTACACACAGACGGAGAGTCCATATAGACAGGTCCACCACATGGTCTGCCGCCGGTTTCTCTGTCATTACGCGGGAAAACAGATAATAAAGTCGTGTAACTATTCCAGGCTCCTCAAACCTCAGACCACACGGGCCCAAATCACCCACCGACAATACTGGAACGGTCACATTCATTTGCATCCGCGCCAAGATGGTGCCTCGAAAGGACGCAATGACATGGAAACACACCTCAGAGGAACAAGACCATGTCACAAAGAAACTCCAGCATGGTGTCTCTGGAGCACATCAAAAACAATGTCTACATTTTGCAGGAACTTCACATGCGCACCTCAAAGAAGCACCACCATCTTTTCCTGAAGGAACCGTGCAACTGCATCTTCAAGGAGCACCACCAGAATTCCTCAAAAGTGCCAGGGTTAACGGCACTGGGGCGTCAGATCGACATCATTTCTCCATGTTGAGGGACTCCAGGTCTTGCAGACTCCACCGATCTCCAGCACTCAACTCTAACCCACATCATACCGCGGCGCCATTTTCCAACTTGACATTTTCCCGCATCATTTTGATTGGTCGACTCTGATGCCAAATGCTCACCCACATCTCCTCTTTATGGTCCCTCCATACGCAATGAGGCCAGGGCTGATGCGTTATGTCCGTAACGCACATGGACGTTTTGCCGCTCCACAGTGTCGTAAGAATAGGTGGAGCCTAGTTACCTATATAACGCCAAGCACCAACACTTTGGCCAATATCACATTATCTGCATAATTTCGCTCGCGCAATTTTTTTGCGCGCAGTGTCCAGCGTTATCGCGAAAATTAACGTGATATTCAGATCCCAACGCATTTTCTCATCCGTCAAAAAATAGCGTTAGTAAAAAAATCCCGCAAAACGAAGTGTAATACGCACGCAGTAACATTGCGCATGTAAATCAGTGCGCGGACTGTTTTTTTCACGGGATTCAGCCAATCAGAATTAAGAACCTTAATTGACATCAATTCACCTTAATTGACTCACTAACGTTTTTGCGCCTGTCAAAATAAATCTGAGTATACATGCTGCAGCAATAAAAAAATATGCACCAATTCACAATTTTTTGGTTTGGGTATGTGTAGAATGTGTAACTATACTGTGCTGTATTTTTTTTTCGTGCTGGTGTATTTCGTTTTGGCCAGAACGTTCCGATTTGCCGTTACCACCAGCCTTTAAAAGACGTTACAATTATGCGCGCAAACGTCGTTCGTAGGAAGTTGCGCATCGATTGAAATACCATCCGCTTAACGCATTTGCGCTCACAATGTTAAGTATAGGACGCGCACAGTTCATCACGCTCGCGCAGGTCCATCCGCGTCAACCGATAACGCGCATCGTTTGCGCGAACGTTGAAATACGACTTTCTGCGCAAATGGTTTTGTCCTCGCGCAAATGCGCAATTGTGTGCGCGCAAAACTGATGCGCGAGGAATGTAATAGGGGCCTTTGTCTTGGAGGAATTCCATATAAGAGAATCTCCACAACTGCATTTAGATGAAGATTAGGGATGAGCCAAACACCGAGTTCGGTTCGCATTTGAACGCAAACTTTTCAAAAGTTCGAATTCGAACTCGAATTCAATGCAAGTCAATGGGGCTGAAAGTTCGGTTTTTAGAGTGTCCTCCAAGAGGGCATATATGCTAGATATTTGCCATAAAAGGTGTATGGGGGTCCGGGTAGTGCCCTGGGGGACAGGAAACAAGGACAAAAGGTTTTAAAAAAAACTGTTTTTAAAGGGACAGTGAGTTTTCCATGAAATAAGGGTTAAGAATAAAAACGAAAAATTCCTTCAAATATCGTGCCTAGGAGGTCCCCATAACCTGCCCGTGAAGTGGCGGATTTCTAGGATGTATAGAAATATGTAAAAACAATATCCGGGTCCGGGTAGTGCCCTGGGGGACAGGAAACCAGGACAAAAAGGTTTAAAAAAAGATGTTTTTAACCCCTTCACTGCTGACGACGTGTGGGACACGTCCTCCGTTACTCCCACTGTATGCTGAGGAGGACGTGTCCCACACGTCATCAGCTTTGCGGGACCCCCGGCGGAGATACTCACCTCGCTGTCCGGGGTCCCGCGGCGTTCTGACTTCAGCGTCCTCAGACGCTGAAGTCAAGCTCCTACCGACGTAAATGACGTCATCGCGCCATGCGCGATGACGTCATTTCCAGGTGACCCCCGGCAATGCCGGGAGATCGCCTGGAAGGGAGGGGGCAGTTCCGTCCGGATCCCTCTCCCTCCCGATCGGGAGGTCCCACAAAAAAAAGCCAGGCACCGCTTAAAAGGGGAGAGTCTCCCCTTTTAAGCGGTGCCTGGCTTTAACCCCTTAGGCACCGGGTCGCACTTCGGCGCCTTGTGGCGTCATAGTGCGGCCTAGCTCCGGTGGGGGCTGCCATCTTGGATGGCGACTCCACCCCCGGGTCCCCCCTCATTGCCTGATGTCCTCACGCGTAGCGTAATGACGTCAGATAGCCGGGGAACCCCTAGCTGCCCAGAATCCCCTGGTGGAGATAGAAACATAGAAAAATGTCGGCAGATAAGAACCTTTCGGCCCATCTAGTCGCCCAATTACATGGATACTTTACCTGGATTTATCTTTTGTTTAGGATAGCCTTATGCCTATCCCATGCCTGCTTAAATTCAATTACTGTTTTGGCCTCTACCACTTCTACTGGAAGACTGTTCCATGTATCCACCACCCTCTCAGTAAAATAATGCTTCCTGATGTTACTTTTAAACCTTTGCCCCTCTAATCTAAGACTATGTCCTCTTGTTTTGCTACTTTGTTTCCTTTTAAATATACTCCCTTCCTCTACCTTGTGGATTCCCTTTACGTATTTAAATGTTTCTATCATATCTCCTCTGTCTCGTCTTTTTTTCAAGCTGTACATGTTAAGATCATTAACCCTTTCCTGGTAACTTTTCTCCTTCAAGCCGTACACCATTTTAATAGCCCTTCTCTGAACTCTCTCTAAGATGTCTATATCCTTCTGGAGATACGGTCTCCAGTACTGCACACAGTACTCCAAGTGAGGTCTCACCAGTGCTCTGTACAGTGGCATGAGCACTTCCCTTTTCCTACTGCTAATACCTCTCCCTACACAACCAAGCATTCTGCCAGCATTTCCAAGCATTCTGCCAGCATTTCCTGCTGCTCTATTACATTGACTACTTACCCTTAGATCCTCTGAAATAATAACCCCTAAATCCCAACCCTCAGATGTATCAAATATTCTATATTCAGCCCTTGGGTTTTTACGTCCCAGGTGCATTATCTTGCACTTATCCACATTAAAACTCAATTGCCACAGCTCCCACCATTTTTTTAGTTTACCTAAATCATTTGTCATTTGGCTGATCCCTCCAGGAACGTCAACCCTGTTGCAAATCTTTGTGTCATCAGCAAAAAGACATACTTTTCCATTAATACCTTCTGCAATATCACTAATAAAAATATTAAATAGAATTTTTTTATTTTTTTATTATTTTTTTTTGTGAAAGGATTTTACCAGGAAGGATACATTGAGATTTCTCTTGTTTTCAAGTATGTCCTGGGTGGCGAGTCTGTACCGTTAGGTGTCTTGCCAAGGACACTTACTGGAGAGGTGCTCGCTGGGATCGAACCCATGACTCCACAGGCTCTCCAAGTACTGACCCCTGAGGTACCCCACTGGTAACAAGACCTTGCGCCGAATAAACTCCATTTACCACAACCCTCTGTTGCCGGTCACTCAGCCACTGCCTAATCCATTCAACAATATTGGAATCCAAGCTCAAAGATTGCAATTTATTGATAAGCTTCTATGCGGAACAGTATCAAAAGCCTTACTGAAATCTAAATAAGCAATGTCTACTGGAGATAGGGGGTTCATTTGATATCTCCAGAACCGTGGCAGCTAGGGGGTCATGGAGAGTGTCAATCGAAAGGCCTGAGCATGATACCCAACATGACCAGGTATAAAGTGAAAAAAAATAAAAAAAATTGTGTGTTATTTTTATTAATGCAGCAATATTGTTCACATTTCAATTATAATGTGAACATGATGCTGCATTAATGATTTTTTTCTATGGTGTGCGTTTGCTAAGAATCACATAATTCCCCCCAAAAAATGTAATAAGTCCCCATTTCTAATTTTTGTACAAGCGCACCCCATAGAAAACAGGTTTATGTGAAAAAAGGTGAAAAAAAACACTTTACACGCTGCAGATGATTAAAAATTCAAGTTTTATTGCATTTTTTGTTATAATATACAGGCAGAACATGACGTATACATATAAAAATGCTATATTATGAATCTGCCGAGTCTGATGGAAAGAACGATATATAATATGTCTGGGTCATATAATAAGGCTAGGGTCAGACGAACGCATTATTCGCAGCAACCATCAAAAAGTGCGTCCGAACGCATTGACGTATTTTTTCACGGAATACGCGAAAACGGTCATACGATGCACATTTTCATGCGTGATTTTTTACGGCTCGTCAATAAAACACTTTTTGCGTCTGGACGTTATGTAGGCTGCACATCAGCAGCGTCTGACGTCTCCTAATCACGCAAACACGCCGCTATGCCGCAGCTGCGCACTCAGTACGTCAGTACTAGCGGTTCTGCATTCTCGAAAAAATGCGTTCATTTTCCACTTGCGTTGCGCGGTCGGACTTTCGTGCGGCCATACATCGTATATTGGCCGTCATTGCACGTCATTTGCTGCTAGTGCGGCCGTGATTATGTGCGCCTAAATGCACGTTAAAAATGCGCTAGTCTGACCCCAGCCTAAAATGTGGCTTCAAATCGCGTTTAAACATGATGAGCGAAAGTGGTAAAAATTAGCTCAGCACACAGCGGTGAAATGCCTCAGCAGTGAAAGGGTTAAAGGAACAGTGAGTTTTCCATAAAATAAGGGTTAAAAATACAAACGAAAAATTCCTTCAAATATCGTGCCTAGGAGGTCCCCATAACCTGTCCGTGAAGTGGCGGATTTGTAGGATGTATGGAAACATTGCCATCAGAGACCCACACACGACACCTGGCACTCCCAGTCTGCATACAATGTATCAAATTCATGAGACCGGACTAATTAGAAGCACATGTTATTTCCAAACACTAATTAAACACCTGTTTACGCCGTTTGAGAGCACAGGTCATTTAGAGGTGAGAATCTTTGCACCTAGACATTTAGACATTAGTTTATAATTCAATATCTAATAATATTCTGCAGTAAAGAGTCTCTTTATTTCTAGATTTTTTTTTAGTATTTTTTACACTTTTTTTTTTTTTTTAAAAATCGAACTTGAGCCGAACACGCCAAAAAGTTCGAAGTTTGCGAACTTTCAAACTGCCGATGTTCGAATCGAACTCCGAACTGATCATCCCTAATGAAGATCACTTGGACCTCAACAACTGCATCCAGACAATGGTCACCAGTGCTCAAAGGAACACCAGCTCCGAGTGAGACCCAGAGGAACACCAGCACTGAATGAGACCCAGAGGAACACCGAAACTGAGCGAATCCCAGGGAAACGCCAAAACTGAGCGAGTCCCAGTGAAACGCCAAAACAGAGAGACCCAGGGAAACGCCAAAACGGAGCAAGACCCAGGGAAACGCTAAAACAGAGAGACCCAGGGAAACTCCAAAACTGAGCGAGACCCAGGGAAACGCCAAAACTGAGCGAGTCCCAGGGAAACGCCAAAACGGAGTGAGTCCCAGGGAAACGCCAAAACGGAGTGAGTCCCAGGGAAACCCCAAAACTGAGCGAGTCCCAGGGAAATGCCAAAACTGAGAGAGACCCAGGGAAACACAAACTGAGAGACCCAGGGAAACTCCAAAACTGAGCGAGACTCCGGGAAACGCCAAAACTGAGCGAGACCCAGGGAAACGCCAAAACTGAGCGAGACCCAGGGAAACGCCAAAACTGAGCGAGACCCAGGGAAACGCCAAAACTGAGGGAAACGCCAAAACTGAGCGAGACCCAGGGAAACGCCAAAACTGAGCGAGACCCAGGGAAACGCCAAAACTGAGCGAGACCCAGGGAAACGCCAAAACTGAGCGAGACCCAGGGAAACGCCAAAACTGAGGGAAACGCCAAAACTGAGCGAGACCCAGGGAAACGCCAAAACTGAGCGAGACCCAGGGAAACGCCAAAACTGAGCGAGACCCAGGGAAACGCCAAAACAGAGAGAGACCCAGGGAAACACCAAAACAGAGAGAGACCCAGGGAAACGCCAAAACTGAGCGAGACCCAGGGAAACGCTAAAAAAACAGAGAGAGACCCAGGGAAACACCAAAACAGAGAGAGACCCAGGGAAACACCAAAACAGAGAGAGACCCAGGGAAACGCCAAAACTGAGCGAGACCCAGGGAAACGCCAAAACTGAGCGAGACCCAGGGAAACGCTAAAAAAACAGAGAGAGACCCAGGGAAACACCAAAACAGAGAGAGACCCAGGGAAACGCCAAAACTGAGCGAGACCCAGAGAAATACTAAACCAAGTGAGGTATGAGAGACACCCGTATTGATACACCATAGCAAAGGAATTCCCCAACTGCATTCAAGAACCTCCCCCACTAGTCTCCTAGGAATATTCACGGAAAAACACCATTTGTGTCCCAGAGGAACTTCAACATTACAGGAATGGCACAATGGAAAAATGCAGCAACTAGGATTTAGATGGTCACCATGAAGGTCTCTGAGAAGCTCTAAGGGAGTAAATTCACCTAAAATAAAATATACTGTAATCACGCAGGGACCGGCAGCAAATGTGGCCAAATTATTAAAGGGACGTGTATTTATAATCATGAGTCCTGTGAGTGGAGAGTCTGGAACCAGGAAGAAACACTTCAACAGAATGTTCCAGCAGATCTTTCCATTGTGCTTGTTGCACAAATCTCAACCTGAAGTGACGGGGACCAAGAACAAAGCGAGAACACCAGAAACGTGTCACCCAGTCAAGTATCGCAACTTCCAGTCGGTTGGAAGATTCAAGGAAACGTTCCACAAACATGAATCAAAGCCAAGAAAACAATGAAACAAAGTGCCCGACCTGCGACATCACTCCCAGCCATACACAGTGACAGACTATGGAGGCATTTACCTGTAACAGGTGTTTGCCCCGGGGTCTCCGCTCCCTTAAGGCCTTCCATGCTCAGTTACATCTCTCTGCTTAACATCGGGATCCTGAGCCTCCACTATACGGAGTAAGAATACATAACTTCGGCAGTGCCTCCACCTGTCTAGGTATCCATGGCGATGGATCCATGGCGACGGATGGTCTCGCAGCCAGGAAAATAATAGCAACTACAACACAAACTGTATTAAATCAATGTCTGTTTTCAAGATAGCGACGAGAAATAAAGGCAGACAATACAGTGACGACGAACACACCAATACTCTAACCAGACCCAACTCCCTCCCAAACAACCTGTATCCCACCCTCCTCTTCACCCTGGCGACCGGCGGGTACCGCTGGTGCACAGAAGCGTTGAGGCCCTTAGGATGGAATTACAAACATGCTGTAACAGCAGACACTCCCAGCGGTTTGTCAGTGATTCCGCGAGTAGGCAGGGAAGCTTTATTAGTGTAGGATGGAGATAGAGAGTGACTCTTTACTGACTCTGTATCTGGATATAGCGGCTCTTTACTGACTCTGTATCTGGATATAGCGGCTCTTTACTGACTGTATCTGGATATAGCGACTCTTTACTGACTCTGTATCTGGATATAGCGACTCTTTACTTACTCTGTATCTGGATATAGCGGCTCTTTACTGACTCTGTATCTGGATATAGTGGCTCATTACTGACTGTATCTGGATATAGCGGCTCTTTACTGACTCTGTATCTGGATATAGCGGCTCTTTACTGACTCTGTATCTGGATATAGCGGCTCTTTACTGACTCTGTATCTGGATATAGCGGCTCTTTACTGACTCTGTGTATCTGGATATAGCGGCTCTTTACTGACTCTGTATCTGGATATAGCGGCTCTTTACTGACTCTGTATCTGGATATAGCGGCTCTTTACTTACTCTGTATCTGGATATAGCGGCTCTTTACTGACTCTGTATCTGGATATAGCGGCTCTTTACTTACTCTGTATCTGGATATAGCGGCTCTTTACTGACTCTGTATCTGGATATAGCGGCTCTTTACTGGCTCTGTATCTGGATATAGCGGCTCTTTACTGACTCTGTATCTGGATATAGCGGCTCATTACTGACTCTATATCTGGATATAGCGGCTCTTTACTGACTCTGTATCTGGATATAGCGGCTCTTTACTTACTCTGTATCTGGATATAGCGGCTCTTTACTTACTCTGTATCTGGATATAGCGACTCTTTACTGACTCTGTATCTGGATATAGCGACTCTTTACTGACTCTGTATCTGGATATAGCGACTCTTTACTGACTCTGTATCTGGATATAGCGACTCTTTACTGACTCTGTATCTGGATATACCGACTCTTTACTGACTCTGTATCTGGATATAGCGGCTCTTTACTGACTCTGTATCTGGATATAGCGACTCTTTACTGACTCTGTATCTGGATATAGCGGCTCTTTACTGACTCTGTATCTGGATATAGCGGCTCTTTACTGACTCTGTATCTGGATATAGCGGCTCTTTACTGACTCTGTATCTGGATATAGCGGCTCATTACTGACTCTATATCTGGATATAGCGGCTCTTACTGACTCTGTATCTGGATATAGCGGCTCTTTACTGACTCTGTATCTGGATATAGCGGCTCATTACTGACTCTGTATCTGGATATAGCGGCTCTTTACTGACTCTGTATCTGGATATAGCGACTCTTTACTGACTCTGTATCTGGATATAGCGACTCTTTACTGACTCTGTATCTGGATATAGCGGCTCTTTACTGACTCTGTATCTGGATATAGCGGCTCTTTACTTACTCTGTATCTGGATATAGCGGCTCTTTACTGACTCTGTATCTGGATATAGCGACTCTTTACTGACTCTGTATCTGGATATAGCGACTCTTTACTGACTGTATCTGGATATAGCGGCTCTTTACTGACTCTGTATCTGGATATAGCGGCTCTTACTGACTCTGTATCTGGATATAGCGACTCTTTACTGACTCTGTATCTGGATATAGCGACTCTTTACTGACTCTGTATCTGGATATAGCGACTCTTTACTGACTCTGTATCTGGATATAGCGACTCTTTACTGACTCTGTATCTGGATATAGCGGCTCTTTACTGACTCTGTATCTGGATATAGCGACTCTTTACTGACTCTGTATCTGGATATAGCGGCTCATTACTGACTATCTGGATATAGCGGCTCTTTACTGACTCTGTATCTGGATATAGCGACTCTTTACTGACTCTGTATCTGGATATAGCGGCTCTTTACTGACTCTGTATCTGGATATAGCGGCTCTTTACTTACTCTGTATCTGGATATAGCGGCTCTTTACTGACTCTGTATCTGGATATAGCGGCTCTTTACTGACTCTGTATCTGGATATAGTGGCTCTTTACTGACTCTGTATCTGGATATAGCGGCTCTTTACTGACTCTGTATCTGGATATAGCGGCTCTTTACTGACTCTGTATCTGGATATAGCGGCTCTTTACTGACTGTATCTGGATATAGCGACTCTTTACTGACTCTGTATCTGGATATAGCGGCTCTTTACTGACTCTGTATCTGGATATAGCGGCTCTTTACTGACTGTATCTGGATATAGCGGCTCTTTACTGACTGTATCTGGATATAGCGGCTCTTTACTGACTGTATCTGGATATAGCGGCTCTTTACTTACTCTGTATCTGGATATAGCGACTCTTTACTGACTCTGTATCTGGATATAGCGGCTCATTACTGACTATCTGGATATAGCGGCTCTTTACTGACTCTGTATCTGGATATAGCGACTCTTTACTGACTCTGTATCTGGATATAGCGACTCTTTACTGACTCTGTATCTGGATATAGTGGCTCTTTACTGACTCTGTATCTGGATATAGTGGCTCTTTACTGACTCTGTATCTGGATATAGCGGCTCTTTACTGACTCTGTATCTGGATATAGCGGCTCTTTACTGACTGTATCTGGATATAGCGACTCTTTACTGACTCTGTATCTGGATATAGCGGCTCTTTACTGACTCTGTATCTGGATATAGCGGCTCTTTACTGACTGTATCTGGATATAGCGGCTCTTTACTGACTGTATCTGGATATAGCGGCTCTTTACTGACTGTATCTGGATATAGCGGCTCTTTACTTACTCTGTATCTGGATATAGCGGCTCTTTACTGACTCTGTATCTGGATATAGCGGCTCTTTACTGGCTCTGTATCTGGATATAGCGGCTCTTTACTTACTCTATCTGGATATAGCGGCTCTTTACTGACTCTGTATCTGGATATAGCGACTCTTTACTGACTATCTGGATATAGCGGCTCTTTACTGGCTCTGTATCTGGATATAGCGGCTCTTTACTGACTGTATCTGGCTATAGCGGCTCTTTACTGACTGTATCTGGATATAGCGGCTCTTTACTGACTCTGTATCTGGATATAGCGGCTCTTTACTGACTGTATCTGGATATAGCGGCTCTTTACTGGCTCTGTATCTGGATATAGCGGCTCTTTACTGACTCTGTATCTGGATATAGCGACTCTTTACTGGCTCTGTATCTGGATATAGCGGCTCTTTACTTACTCTGTATCTGGATATAGCGGCTCTTTACTTACTCTGTATCTGGATATAGCGGCTCTTTACTGACTGTATCTGGATATAGCGGCTCTTTCCTGACTCTGTATCTGGATATAGCGGCTCTTTACTGACTCTGTATCTGGATATAGCGGCTCTTTACTGACTGTATCTGGATATAGCGGCTCTTTACTGACTGTATCTGGATATAGCGGCTCTTTTCTGACTCTGTATCTGGATATAGCGGCTCTTTACTGACTGTATCTGGATATAGCGACTCTTTACTGACTGTATCTGGATATAGCGACTCTTTACTGACTTTGTATCTGGATATAGCGGCTCTTTACTGGCTCTGTATCTGGATATAGCGGCTCTTTACTTACTCTGTATCTGGATATAGCGGCTCTTTACTGACTCTGTATCTGGATATAGCGACTCTTTACTGACTATCTGGATATAGCGGCTCTTTACTGGCTCTGTATCTGGATATAGCGGCTCTTTACTGACTGTATCTGGCTATAGCGGCTCTTTACTGACTGTATCTGGATATAGCGGCTCTTTACTGACTCTGTATCTGGATATAGCGGCTCTTTACTGACTGTATCTGGATATAGCGGCTCTTTACTGGCTCTGTATCTGGATATAGCGGCTCTTTACTTACTCTGTATCTGGATATAGCGGCTCTTTACTGACTCTGTATCTGGATATAGCGACTCTTTACTGGCTCTGTATCTGGATATAGCGGCTCTTTACTTACTCTGTATCTGGATATAGCGGCTCTTTACTGACTCTGTATCTGGATATAGCGGCTCTTTACTGACTGTATCTGGATATAGCGGCTCTTTACTGACTGTATCTGGATATAGCGGCTCTTTACTGACTCTGTATCTGGATATAGCGGCTCTTTACTGACTCTGTATCTGGATATAGCGGCTCTTTACTGACTGTATCTGGATATAGCGGCTCTTTCCTGACTCTGTATCTGGATATAGCGGCTCTTTACTGACTCTGTATCTGGATATAGCGGCTCTTTACTGACTCTGTGTATCTGGATATAGCGGCTCTTTACTGACTGTATCTGGATATAGCGGCTCTTTTCTGACTGTATCTGGATATAGCGGCTCTTTACTGACTGTATCTGGATATAGCGACTCTTTACTGACTGTATCTGGATATAGCGGTGTGACGGAACGGGGTGTCACCGTCCGCCTGCGGGTGTGCTCCAATCTGCGTAACCCCCTTTTATGCTGACGGCCCGACTACCGAGTTGCGACACTCGGCGTCTCGAGCGGCCGTATGGGACCTTGTGATGGTGTGACGGGAACCCCCGTGTGAGCCCAGCCCGACCACCGAGTGACGGCACTCAGCGTCCCGAGCAGCTGGTCACTGACCTGGTTTGGAGGGTTTATTCCGTTTATAGATCGGTTCGGATCTTCCGGCGGTAGACGGGTGAATATTCGACCAGCCAGGAATATTCGGATCGTCCGGCGGCTGGTGCGGGCACACACTTCGCGGCACGGATTATTCGGATCTTCCGGCAATAGTACAGGGACGGGCATTCAACTGATCCGGATCGCGAAGCGGTCGATGCGCTCACTTACTGAACCGACTCCTCAGCAGCTGGATGAGGGGTTGTGTAGCCGATCAGAATTCAACCGCGCGGCGGTCGATGCGCCCGCGCCGAGCAGAGTCCTCGAACCTCACCGCGGCTCAGTAGTAAGAACTGTACAGGCGGCCAAGAATATTCATTCGCGCGGCGGGCGTTGCACTCACTCTGCACCCCGACTTGAACCAGCTCTGCGCCCCGAATATCGCGCGGGATCTCGGATGCGTGAGAAATGAATAGGAAATCAGAGACATGAGGCGCTGCTGCATGAACTCAGGAACAACAACACTTTATTAACACAGACACATGCCTTAGTAACCTCTACCATGAGCTCCACATCTGGGAACCACCCCTGCCCGCCCCCACAGGCCTCATTGGCCACAACACTTGGGGGAGTTGCCGATGTGGGACAGGAAGAACTGAATCGGCCATTTTACCTTCCTGATTCACCCGATCAGCCACGAGGCGATGGGAAATGGCGGCAACACAACAGACAGATACGTTTCACACATGAACACTGTGTTTATAAAAACCTGCTGGTATTTTGACTGTCCTTAAGGGGATAATTGTCTGTGCAAACAGTCTCTGGCTGAGGGTGATAAGCCATTCCCTCACACTCCTCCCCCTCCCCAAAGTCCGACGCACCCGGTTGGACCCCAACGGGTCGCACCGGGGAAGTCGGTGTTCTCAGGTCCATAGTCCGTTGGGAGAGGCCTAGTCACCAGGCTTCTCCATTTGGCCCGGCGGCTGTGCCAAGCGG
Source organism: Leptobrachium leishanense (assembly GCA_009667805.1). NCBI lineage: Eukaryota > Metazoa > Chordata > Amphibia > Anura > Megophryidae > Leptobrachium > Leptobrachium leishanense. The sequence goes on along the minus strand of CM019067.1, from coordinate 338,312,395 downwards.
GGAGAGGCCACACAGGCCTGGGGTCACCACCTCGGGCAACAGGGGTCGGTGGCGGAACCGGGGCACGGCCCGGGCCACCTCTGGTCACCTCTCGCACCTGGGAAAACCGAGGGCCAACTGCCCGCGGCCTAAGCGCCTGGATCAATTGCTGAGGGGAACAGTGGCTGCGTGGGGCCGTCAGGCCACAGGGTTGGGGAAATGGGCAGAGCGGACGCAGGCTCTGCCCTGGGGCCAGCGCGTCGGCCGGGCAGGGACCTCCTTGTGGGAGGGTGGCTCCTGCCATCTCCCAGGCGATCAGTGGCTGCGAGCAAAGCAGCTGGGGTGACCCTGGCTGCTCCTCAGGGTATACAGCCGGAAGTGGGCAGAGGCCAGCGGCACTCTGCCCCGTGAGCAACTCTTCTGCTAGGGAATCAGGTGCTGAGACAACTTTCGGGGGGTCGGAGAAGGACAGTGGCTGCAGGGTCACCAACTCGGAAAACCCCTGCAGCTCCTCCGGATAGTCGAGAAATGGGCAGATGCCAGCGGCACTCTGCCCCGTGGCCAGCTCTTCTGCTGGAGAGGGAAGTACCGGAACAAAGTCCAGGGGGTTGGATGGAGTAAGCGGCTGTGGACTCAACAGCTCAAAAATATCCCCTTCCTGCTCTTTGGCACAGAGGGAAAAGGATGGACAGAGGCCAGCGGCGCTCTGCCCCGTTGCTAGCTCCTCCGCTAGGGGGTTGAGTGCGGTAACAACTACCGGGGGGTCGGAGGGAACGATGGCGGCGAGCTCAACAGCGTGTGAACCCGGCGGTTCCTCAGAACATTCAGACTGTGGGCAGAGGCCAGCGGCGCTCTGCCCCGTGGCCAGCTCTTCCGCTGGGTGGTGGGATACAACGCTGGTATCCAGGGAACCGGAGAACGACAGCTGCGGGGTCGCCAGCACGGAGAAATCCTGCGGCTCCTCAGGGCATTCGGCAAGTGGGCAGAGGCTAGCGGCACTCTGCCCCGTGGCCAGCTCTTCCACTGGGGGGTTAGATGCAGGCACAACTTGGGAGGGGTCGGGAAAAAACAACGGCTGCGTGCCGAACAGCTGGGGTGAACCCGGCTGCTCCTCAGGGCATACCACAGGGAGTGGGCAGAGGCCAGCGGCGCTCTGCCCTGTTGCCAGCTCTTCTGCTGGGAGGACAGGTTCTTCAACCTCCAGAACCATCAAGGGCTGTACGCTCAACAGCTGGTGGGAACTCGGCGGCTCCTCAGAACATTCGGACCGTGGGCAGAGGCCAGCGGCGCTCTGCCCCGTTGCCAGCTCTTCCGCTGGACCCGCGGACACGGCCACCGTGTCTTCCGGCGGGTTTAGGAGAACAATTTCTTCTCTGGGCCACTCGGGCCCATCACACGGCCCATCCTGGTCACTTGGCACCTGCTGTGCCTCTTCAAACCGGGCCGGCTCTTCTACTGTGGTCTCGATGAGGACCCATGAGCACATCTCGGGCTCTTCCCTCTCACAGTCTCTTTCAGGGGGCAGCGCCTCCTCCCTGACTTCTTGGCGGACCTCGTCCTGCCACTCAGGTCCAGTGGGCTCCATCATGGACCCGTGGTACTGATCCAGGCTCTCTTGCAGCCTTCTCAGAAAATCACGGTCCATGTCCTCGACGGGGAATGTGGCGTCCTCGAATGTGACTCCAGGCGGGCTGTAAGTCCCTGTCCAAGGTCCGCTGGGCTGTGCGGGTTCCCCAATATAGGCTCCAGTCGAGCTGTAAGTCCCGTACGGGGTATCGCTGGGGGGTGCAGAATCCCAGGGTGAAGCTCCAGTCGAGCTGTAAACCTCATCCCACGGATCTACGGAATAAGAGTCAGGGTTAACATATTCAATCTGTGTCTCCCAGAGCGCCGCCAACCGCAGCTCGTGCTGACGCTCCTTTTCTTGCTCTTCCTCTTGCTGAGTCTCCTGGATCGCCTTTCTTATCTCGGCCTCCGTTGGGGCAGCTCCGAGCAGGGCGATCCGCTGCCGAGCTCTCCGGACGAAGGTACTTTCCGCTTCCTCAACCAGGACAGGGGTGGGGGCGGGTGGCGTCACCACCGCCGCGCGCACCCGGTCTAGTGCCTGCAACTCCTTAATTAAGGTCTTCCGGCGCTTAGAGCCCGGGGTACCTCCACGACACTCCAGCATGTCCCGCAGGGTGTCTCGGGTGTAGTAGCTATACGTGGCCATGATGAATTCTTCGGGGTGATGTTATACGTTGCAGAGAGCAATCCCACCGCTGCCACCAGTGTGACGGAACGGGGTGTCACCGTCCGCCTGCGGGTGTGCTCCAATCTGCGTAACCCCCTTTTATGCTGACGGCCCGACTACCGAGTTGCGACACTCGGCGTCTCGAGCGCCGTATGGGACCTTGTGATGGTGTGAAGGGAACCCCCGTGTGAGCCCAGCCCGACCACCGAGTGACGGCACTCAGCGTCCCGAGCAGCTGGTCACTGACCTGGTTTGGAGGGTTTATTTCCGTTTATAGATCGGTTCGGATCTTCCGGCGGTAGACGGGTGAATATTCGACCAGCCAGGAATATTCGGATCGTCCGGCGGCTGGTGCGGGCACACACTTCGCGGCACGGATTATTCGGATCTTCCGGCAATAGTACAGGACGGGCATTCAACTGATCCGGATCGCGAAGCGGTCGATGCGCTCACTTACTGAACCGACTCCTCAGCAGCTGGATGAGGGGTTGTGTAGCCGATCAGAATTCAACCGCGCGGCGGTCGATGCGCCCGCGCCGAGCAGAGTCCTCGAACCTCACCGCGGCTCAGTAGTAAGAACTGTACAGGCGGCCAAGAATATTCATTCGCGCGGCGGGCGTTGCACTCACTCTGCACCCCGACTTGAACCAGCTCTGCGCCCCGAATATCGCGCGGGATCTCGGATGCGTGAGAAATGAATAGGAAATCAGAGACATGAGGCGCTGCTGCATGAACTCAGGAACAACAACACTTTATTAACACAGACACATGCCTTAGTAACCTCTACCATGAGCTCCACATCTGGGAACCACCCCTGCCCGCCCCCACAGGTCTCATTGGCCACAACACTTGGGGGAGTTGCCGATGTGGGACAGGAAGAACTGAATCGGCCATTTTACCTTCCTGATTCACCCGATCAGCCACGAGGCGATGGGAAATGGCGGCAACACAACAGACAGATACGTTTCACACATGAACACTGTGTTTATAAAAACCTGCTGGTATTTTGACTGTCCTTAAGGGGATAATTGTCTGTGCAAACAGTCTCTGGCTGAGGGTGATAAGCCATTCCCTCACAAGCGGCTCTTTACTGACTTTGTATCTGGATATAGCGGCTCTTTACTGACTGTATCTGGATATAGCAGCTCTTACTGACTCTGTATCTGGATATAGCGACTCTTTACTGACTGTATCTGGATATAGCGACTCTTTACTGACTGTATCTGGATATAGCGACTCTTTACTGACTGTATCTGGATATAGCGACTCTTTACTGACTGTATCTGGATATAGAGGCTCTTTACTGACTGTATCTGGATATAGCGGCTCTTTCCTGACTCTGTATCTGGATATAGCGGCTCTTTACTGACTCTGTATCTGGATATAGCGGCTCTTTACTGACTCTGTATCTGGATATAGCGGCTCTTTACTGACTGTATCTGGATATTAGGGATGAGCTGTTCGGTTCGGAATTCGCATCGAACATAGCCTGTTCGTTTGTTCGCGAACTACGAACATTTCCGCGTGTTCGCCCACAATGCACTTTTCCACTGGCCTGAAGCTTGTAATTGGCTACAGCCTTGCACCTGACCACAGGTCAGGTGCAAGACAGGTTCAAGACTATGCCAATCACGGCTCAAAGTCCTGATTGGGCAAATTTTGCCCAAACATGGGCTCACAGAGCTAAGTCCCGCAGCACACTATATAAAGGTTTCCACACAGCGCTTCTGCACGCATTTGAGAGGAGATTTCATAGGAGATTGTTGTTGTGTTAGTGTGTTCTTACTGCCAGTCTGCCACCAGCTACTGGGGGGGGGGGTCTCATTTCTACCAAATATCTGGGAATTGTTCTAATCAATGTGCTCAGTCCCAGCAACTATTTTGGGGGCTCAGTAATTTCTGCAAAATATTTGGGAAATGAGGTGATCTGTGTCTGTCACTGCCAGCAAGTATTTTGGGGGTCACCAATTTCTACAAAATATTTGGGAATTGTTACAATATGTGTGTTCTCACTGGCTGCCACCCATCAGGGGGTCTCACTGATTTATAGGAGGTTTCTGAGACTTGTAATCTGTGTCTTCTCATTGCCACCCATCAGGGGGTCCCACATACTTTTGGCAGATCTATGCGAATTGTAATTTGTGTCTTCTCACTGCCACCCATCAGGGGGTCTCACTGATTTATAGGAGGTTTCTGGGAATTGTAATCTGTGTCTTGTCACTGGCTGCCAGCTATCAGGGTGTCTCACTGAGTTATACCAGAGTTCTGTAAATATTTAAACCAGAGTTGAATCAGAGTTCTGTATATATTTAATCTATATATCACTCACCATGTCTGAAAGAACAAAAAGGACAGGCAGACGCTCCCAGACACAGATAAGAGGGCAAGCAGACCCTGTGTTGGGAGGCTGTGCCTCTGGTCGTGGTGGACGTGGTGCATCCTCTGCAGGGGCACGTTTGTCCTTTCTAACTGGTGCTGGCCGTCTTAAGCAGCAGGAACATACAGAGGATTTGGTGGATTGGCTAACCAGGCCATCCTCATCCTCCGAGTTCTCTGCCAGCCAGGCTTGTAGTGCTTTACAGTCCACCTCAGCTGCCAAAGCATCTAATGCAGCCTCCATGTCCACAGCTACTCCTGCCGTAGCCTCGCTATCACACACGGAGGAATCAGCTGAATTGTTTGACTACAATGACAGTGACATGCTGCTTGAGGATGTGCAGCAAGTACAGTGCTCATATTCAATCTCTGAGGTTGAGGAAGGGAGTATAATCAACCTAGAGGAAGGGGGTGCCAGTGTTGACACACAAATAACTGGCACTCATGTTGCCCCAGCAGCTGCAGCATACTGCCAAGTTGGCTCCAGTGACGAGGAGATAGGGGGTGATGATGAGGTCACTGACTCCACCTGGGTGCCTGACCGAACAGAGGAATCAAGGGGGGAGGAGGAGGCACAGCAAACACGAGGCACAACATCCTCTATGACCAACCATAGCACTAGCCAGTCCAAGGCATCAGATGTCAGAGCTGCTCAGGTGCAGAGCGCTGTTGTCTCAAAGCACACATGCAGGAACTCTGCTGTCTGGGAGTTATTTAAGAAATGTGCAGCAGACCCCACCGTTGCTATTTGTAATCTGTCAGATGAGGCTCAAGCATGGGAAAGAAACTGGACGCTTGGACGCTTGTACCACGTGCTTGAGGCGACATATGACCTCCTGCCACACATCCCATGGCACACAAATTTGCGCAGGTCCTCCTCCTCCTCATCTGTCTCTACCCCCACTGTATGTCCTGCCATGTCATTGCCTACAACCTCCACAGACAGGGATGATGCTACAGTAATGTATGTACCAGCTCCTTCCTCACAATGTGACAGCATCCCATGAGCTGAAGATTTACGCAGTCAGATTACGTTGCCCCAGCTGCTGCAGCGTAAGAAAAAATATAGTCCCAACCATCCCCAAGCACAGCGTCTAAATGCCAGCTTAGCAAAATTACTCGCATTGCAGCTGCTGCCTTTCCAGCTGGTGGACTCTGCTCCCTTCTGTGAATTTGCTGAATGTGCTGTACCACAGAGGCAGGTTCCAAAACGCCATTACTTTTCACGGAAGGCCATTCCAGCACTATACCAGCACGTGGAAGACAATGTTATCGAGTCATTGGGAAAGGCAGTCAGCAGCAAGGTGCATGTCACTTTAGACACGTGGTCCAGCAAGCATGGACAGGGTCATTACATTTCCTTCACGGCACACTGGGTAACTCTGATTGCAGCTGGGAGGGATCCAAGACGGGGCTCTGTGCTGGAGCTTGTTCGTCCACCACGCCTCCAGAAAGCTGCTTGTATGAGGTCTGTCTGCTCCACCACCACCTCTCCCTCCTCCTCCCTCTGTGTCTCTGGCGAAATGGCAGTTAAACCGACGCCTGACATAGGCTACGCAATGGCTCAAGCAAGAAGATGCCATACTGTGCTTGAGCTGGTTTGTTTAGGGGACAGGAGCCACAACGGGCCAGAAATTCTGTCAGCTCTGAAGGGGCAGGCGCAGAGATGGTTAACACCATGCCAGCTTCAGCTGGGAATGATCGTCTGTGATAATGGCAGCAACCTTCTCTCCGCCCTACGCAAGGGTAAATTGACGCATGTACCATGCCTAGCACACGTCCTAAATCTAGTGGTACAGCGTTTCCTAACCAAGTACCCAGGGCTGGCAGTGCTTCTCAGCCAGGCCAGAAACGTCTGCAGCCACTTCAGACGGTCATTCCCAGTAAGCGTTCGCCTGGCAGAAATTCAAAGAGAATTCCACCTTCCCATAAACCGTCTGATCTGTGACATGCCCACCAGGTGGAACTCGACATTAGCAATGCTGCAGCATCTGCACAAGCAGCAGACGGCCATCAACGAGTACCTGTGTGAGTATGGCACAAGGACAGGTTCAGGTCAACTTGGTTTTTCCCCCCCGCAGTGGCTGATGATCAAGGATGCATGCACTGTACTGTCACCATTTGAGGAGGCAATGAGGATGGTGAGCAGAAACAGTGCATGCATCAGTGACACAATTCCTTTAGTGTTCCTGCTGGAGCACACTCTGCGGGTTATTATATATGTGGCTCTAGAGGCAGAGCAGCGGGAGGAAGAGGAGGCCTTCCCTAGCTCTGAAGGCCCCAGTCTTTCCGCAGACAGCATTCCAGCGGGTCCTCCTCAGATCAGACAGGAGGAGGAGGAGGAATATTTGAGTAGTGGGGGCATTGAAGGTGGGGATTCCTCAAGGGAGGGTTTTGTGTGCCCAGAAACACCAGGACTGGTACGAGGCTGGGAGGAGGAAGTGCACGATGGGGTCATCCTCATTGAGCAGGAAGACTCAGAAGCTAATGCCACCTCCAACCTACGCTGCATGGGCTCCCTTATTATGCAAAGCCTGCTAAAGGACCCCAGGATTCGTGCTATCAAGGAGAGGGATCATTACTGGTTGGCAACCCTTCTTGATCCACGATACAAGGGTAAAGTTGCAGAGCTTATCCTGCCCGCACAGAGGGAGCACAGGATGAAAAAACTTGAAGACGCTCTAAAGCGACACTTGTGTAACACCTTTCCAGGCACTGGTAGGTTACCAAGTGATGACACAGGTGCTCCTGAGGCTGCGGATGATCAGAGGAATAGTGAAGTCCGGGGCCGCTTGACTGATGCCTTTTTAAATTTTTTTTGTCCACGACGACCAGGGAGGTCAAATGTAGGCACCCATTGCCAGCGTCTTCACCATATGGTGCAGGACTACCTAGGGGCAAGGGCAGACCTGGATAACTTTCCAGAAGATGATCCACTGGCTTACTGGGTGTTGAGATTGGATCACTGGCCAGAACTTAGCCAATATGCTATGCAGCTACTAGGTTGCCCTTCATCCAGCGTGCTTTCTGAAAGGACGTTCAGTGCCGCTGGAGGTTTTGTCACAGACAAAAGAGTGCGTCTGTCCACCGACTCTGTAGACCGGCTGACATTTATAAAATGAATCAGTCCTGGATCAGCAGCTATCAATCCCCTGATGCTGACGTAACGGAATAGATCGGGGATGTCTTCTGCATTCACAAAACCTCCAGCACTGAACTCTTCCACAATACCACAAAAGGGTTACGGTGTGAATGCACTTGCTGAAATGTAAGGCACAATATTTGGCTGCACTGACGCCTGTGCCACATCTATATCATTTTAATTTTTTGAACCGCATGGTCCACCCCTGCACTCTTCCACAATAACACAGAGGGGTTACTGTATGAATGCACTTGCTGGCCTGGCACTAAAAGCACAATATCTGGGTGCACTGACGCCTTTATCAGATTCATATCCTCAGAGGGGTTACGGTGTGACGGCACTGTTGCCGACACTAAAGGCCCAATTTTAAAGCACCTATTGTCACTTTCATCCAAACCCTGCACCATAATTTAGCCCAAAAAAAATTACTCAACTTTTTCTGCGCATCCTAAAATGTCTTTACATACAGGCTGCCGCCCCAAGCAGTTGTTTATGAATAGATTAAAGGAAAAGCATTTACCATCATTTTAAACGTCATTTTTTTGTTTTTAAATGTTTCTATACATCCTAGAAATCCGCCACTTCACGGGCAGGTTATGGGGACCTCCTAGGCACGATATTTGAAGGAATTTTTCGGTTTTATTTTTGAACCTTATTTCATGGAAAACTCAGTCCCTTTAAAAACGTTTTTTTTTCCTTTTTGTCCTTGTTTCCTGTCCCCCAGGGCACTACCCGGACCCCCATACACCTTTTATGGCAAATATCTAGCATATATGCCCTCTTGGAGGGCACTCTAAAAATCTAATTTTGAGTCCCATTGACTTGTATTGAGTTCGAACATTTGGAAAGTTCGAACCGAACTCGGGGGTGTTCGGCTCATCCCTACTGGATATAGCGGCTCTTTACTGAATCTGGATATAGCGGCTCTTTACTGACTCTGTATCTGGATATAGCGGCTCTTTACTGACTCTGTATCTGGATATAGCGGCTCTTTACTGAATCTGGATATAGCGGCTCTTTACTGACTCTGTATCAGGATATAGCGGCTCTTTACTGAATCTGGATATAGCGGCTCTTTACTGACTCTGTATCTGGATATAGCGGCTCTTTACTGACTCTGTATCTGGATATAGCGGCTCTTTACTGACTCTGTATCTGGATATAGCGGCTCTTTACTGACTCTGTATCTGGATATAGCGGCTCTTTACTGACTCGGTATCTGGATATAGCGGCTCTTTACTGACTCGGTATCTGGATATAGCGACTCTTTACTGACTGTATCTGGATATAGCGGCTCTTTACCGACTCTGTATCTGGATATAGCGGCTCTTTACTGACTATCTGGATATAGCGGCTCTTTACCGACTGTATCTGGATATAGCGTCTCTTTACTGACTCTGTATCTGGATATAGCGGCTCTTTACTGACTGTATCTGGATATAGCAACTCTTTACTGACTGTATCTGGATATAGCGACTATTTACTGACTCTGCATCTGGATATAGCGGCTCTTTACGGACTCTGTATCTGGATATAGCGGCTCTTTACTGACTGTATCTGGATATAGCGGCTCTTTACTGACTGTATCTGGATATAGCGGCTCTTTACTGACTCTGTATCTGGATATAGCGGCTCTTTACTGACTGTATCTGGATATAGCGGCTCTTTACTGACTGTATCTGGATATAGCGGCTCTTTACTGACTGTATCTGGATATAGCGGCTCTTTACTGACTCTGTATCTGGATATAGCGACTATTTACTGACTGTATCTGGATATAGCGGCTCTTTACTGACTCTGTATCTGGATATAGCGGCTCTTACTGACTCTGTATCTGGATATTTATTTATAAAAGGATTTTACCAGGAAGGATACATTGAGATTTCTCTTGTTTTCAAGTATGTCCTGGGTTCGAGAACATTGAGTGGTTACAGAAATACAAAGTAATAAAATGTACGAAATTCACACAAAACAAATATACAGATTAACAGAAAATAAATATGTAGGAAATATAGTCACTATGTTACATGTTTACAGGTGCATTCCTTATTGAGGTATGTTAATATGGAGCTCGAGTGACTTTAGACTGGGGGAAGATTTGATGGCGTCTGGGAGGTTATTCCATAACTGTGGTGCTCTATAGGAAAATGAGGATTGAGCCACTGTCTTTTTGTATTGTGGTATTGCAAGTAAGGTGCTGGTCCTGGATCGGAGGTTATAGGATGAGGGAACTGCTAGGGGAAGCAGCCTATTCAGGTAGGGTGGCAGATTCACAGAAAAGCTCTTAAAAGAACTAAACTTGCCATCATTGGAATCTAGACGCACCCTTCACCTTTCCAACCTGGTGTTTAACATGTCACAATGGTGGGTCATGTAGTTACATTGTAGCACAAAGCGGCAGAATGAGTTATACAATGTATTAAGTTTATGAAGGTGTGTTTGCGGGGCGGCTGCATACACTACATCTCCGTATTCAATAGCCGGAATAAGCATTTGCTGTACAATCTGCTTTGTTACCGCGGGACTCAGGCAGGATTTGTTTCTGTACAGGGCACCTAGTTTGGGGTAAAGTTTAGATGAGAGTTTTTCGATGTGGAGCCAAAGGATAGATTAGGGTCTAACCACATACCTAGATATTTGAGAGAAGTGACTGTGGTCAGCGTGCCATTTGATTTTGTCATAACACATAGATGGGGATTTTGCAATTTGTGTAGTTTAGGTTTTGTTCCAAAGAGCATTGTAACAGTTTTGTCAGCATTTAGAAAAAGTTTGTTATCTTTGATCCCCATTTCTACCTCTATTTGGTCTTGTTGATATAGCGGCTCTTTACTGACTCTGTATCTGGATATAGCGGCTCTTTACTGACTGTACCTGGATATAGCAGCTCTTTACTGACTGTATCTGGATATAGCGGCTCTTTACTGACTCTGTATCTGGATATAGCGGCTCTTTACTGACTCTGTATCTGGATATAGCGGCTCTTTACTGACTCTGTGTATCTGGATATAGCGGCTCTTTACTGACTCTGTATCTGGATATAGCGGCTCTTTACTGACTCTGTATCTGGATATAGTGGCTCTTTTCTGACTCTGGATATAGTGGCTCTTTACTGACTCTGTATCTGGATATAGCGCTCTTTACTGACTGTACCTGGATATAGCAGCTCTTTACTGACTGTATCTGGATATAGCGGCTCTTTACTGACTCTGTATCTGGATATAGCGGCTCTTTACTGACTCTGTATCTGGATATAGCGGCTCTTTACTGACTCTGTGTATCTGGATATAGCGGCTCTTTACTGACTCTGTATCTGGATATAGCGGCTCTTTACTGACTCTGTATCTGGATATAGTGGCTCTTTTCTGACTCTGGATATAGTGGCTCTTTACTGACTGTATCTGGATATAGCGGCTTTTTACTGACTGTATCTGGATATAGTGGCTCTTTACTGACTATCTGGATATAGCGGCTCTTTACTGACTGTATCTGGATATAGCGGCTCTTTACTGACTCTGTATCTGGATATAGCGGCTCTTTACTGACTGTATCTGGATATAGCGGCTCTTTACTGACTCTGTATCTGGATATAGCGGCTCTTTACTGACTGTGTATCTGGATATAGCGGCTCTTTACTGACTCTATCTGGATATAGCAGCTCTTTACTGACTGTATCTGGATATAGCGGCTCTTTACCGACTCTGTATCTGGATATAGCGTCTCTTTTTTGACTCTGGATATAGCGGCTCTTTACTGACTCTGTATCTGGATATAGCGGCTCTTTACTGACTCTGTATCTGGATATAGCGGCTCTTTACTGACTCTGTATCTGGATATAGCGTCTCTTTACTGACTCGGTATCTGGATATAGCGGCTCTTTACTGACTGTATCTGGATATAGCGGCTCTTTACTGAATCTGGATATAGCGGCTCTTTACTGACTGTATCTGGATATAGCGGCTCTTTTCTGACTGTATCTGGATATAGCGGCTCTTTACTGACTCTGTATCTGGATATAGCGGCTCTTTTCTGACTCTGGATATAGCGTCTCTTTACTGACTCTGTATCTGGATATAGCGACTCTTAACTGACTCTGTATCTTAGATATGTGCACAGCACAAAATTTCGTGTTGAACTAATGGATTAGTCCTAAAATGCAATTTATTTAGTTGCTAAAGAAATTCGTTTTCAGTTCTTTAGTATGAAAACTAATTTCATTCATCCAAAAACCAGTGGATACAATTACTATTGTAGTGGCTCCTCAGAGGGCTGAGATCGCTGCTTGTTACAGTATCTCTCACTCTCAGCACAATGTGTCAGGCAAAGCTGTTACAGTAACTGACTGCTGCTCATCACAGCGCCCAGAGTTTCAGTAAAACTAGTAAATAATATTTTTATATATAAGCGGTTATAACAATATTATTTCCTTGTTTTACTGAAACTCTGAGCTGTGATGACCAGCAGTCAGTTACTGTAACAGCTGAGCCTGATACATTGTACTGAGAGAGAATATAACAAGCAGCCGATCTCAGCGCTCACAGCCACTGGATTTAAAGGGCTAAAAAAAAAAAAAAAGGTTCCTCTCTGTATAATGTAGATAACATCCTCCTGCGTTAATTAATACCCCTCTCTGTATAATGTATAGAACATCCTCCTGCATTAATACCCCTCTCTGTATAGTGTATAGAACATCCTCCTGCATTAATTAATGCACCTCTCTGTATAGAACATCCTGATGCATTGGCATGTGGAGGGTGCAGAACTTCGGAATGCAATGCTTATCCTGCACAGGAGAGGGAACTTTTACTTAAACTTTGTATCTCTGTGGGGGGAGACACAGGAATATAAAAGCAGGGGAGAGGGAAAATATTAACGTAAATCAGTCTGAAAGCTCAGAGAAGAGATGACTGGTGCAAATTTATTTTTATAATAAAATAAAGCACTTAAATCCAGGGAAAACATTCAAATAAATCACACTGAAGCCTCATAATGACAGAGTAACTGTGAGAGCTGGATACTAAATGTATCAGACGTTAAAAACCCCTTTATAACAAGCAGCACTGGGAGAGGAGAGGGACTTTATATAAAACGTGTATTATAGATGAGGAAAGGGGATAGTGCTCCTGAATAATATAAAATGTATCAGACCTAAGCCCCTATTATGCAGAGCGGGAGGGGAGATAACACACGTTTTATAAAGTCCCTCTCTTCTCCCGGCGCTGCTTGTTATAAAGGGGTTTTTACTATCCAGCCCTCCTCTGTCATTAGCTTTCAGTGTGATTTATTTGAATGTTTTCCTTCTCCAGCTGCTTTTATCATCGTGTCTGCCTCATAGACATGCAAGGGTTAAGTAAAGGTTTCCTCTCCTGTGCTGGCTGTCTGTGCTGTGAGTGAGAATTCTGGAGCTCTATCACTGTCAGATTTTCGGGTAGGGGTCAGGAAGGATTACGCATACAAACCTTTTCTGTAGCTTTGCAATGTTGCGCTCTTCATTGCTGGTCTCCTTCACTCATCAATGTAATATCACAAAAAGGACTGAAACTAAAATGTATTGCATTTTATTTTAGTTTCTTTCGGTTTTTGTACTGAGCAGTTTCGTATCTTGTGAGTCATATGAAAACTAAATTATCCCAAAATTCGGACTAAATCGTTTTACTACTAAAACGAATGCACATGTCTACTGTATCTGGATATAGCGGCTCTTTACTGACTCTGTGTATCTGGATATAGCGGCTCTTTACTGACTATCTGGATATAGCGGCTCTTTACTGACTCTGTATCTGGATATAGCGGCTCTTTACTGACTCTGTATCTGGATATAGCGGCTCTTTACTGACTCTGTATCTGGATATAGCGGCTCTTTACTGACTCTGTATCTGGATATAGCGGCTCTTTACTGACTCTGTATCTGGATATAGCGGCTCTTTACTGACTCTGTATCTGGATATAGCGGCTCTTTACTGACTCTGTATCTGGATATAGCGGCTCTTTACTGACTCTGTATCTGGATATAGCGACTCTTTACTGACTCTGTATCTGGATATAGCTGCTCTTTACTGACTCTGTATCTGGATATAGCGGCTCTTTACTGACTATCTGGATATAGCGACTCTTTACTGACTCTGTATCTGGATATAGCGGCTCTTTACTGACTCTGTATCTGGATATAGCGGCTCTTTACTGACTCTGTATCTGGATATAGCGGCTCTTTACTGACTGTATCTGGATATAGCGGCACTTTACTGACTGTATCTGGATATAGCGGCTCTTTACTGACTGTATCTGGATATAGCGGCTCTTTACTGACTCTGTATCTGGATATAGCGGCTCTTTACTGACTCTGTATCTGGATATAGCGGCTCTTTACTGACTCTGTATCTGGATATAGCGGCTCTTTACTGACTGTATCTGGATATAGCGGCTCTTTACTGACTCTGTATCTGGATATAGCTGCTCTTTACTGACTGTATCTGGATATAGCGGCTCTTTACTGACTGTATCTGGATATAGAGGCTCTTTACTGACTCTGTATCTGGATATAGCGACTCTTTACTGACTGTATCTGGATATAGCAGCTCTTCACTGACTGTATCTGGATATAGCGGCTCTTCACTGACTGTATCTGGATATAGCGGCTCTTTACTGACTGTATCTGGATATAGCGACTCTTTACTGACTGTATCTGGATATAGCGGCTCTTTACTGACTCTGTATCTGGATATAGCGGCTCTTTACTGACTGTATCTGGATATAGCGACTCTTTACTGACTGTATCTGGATATAGCGGCTCTTTACTGACTCTGTATCTGGATATAGCGGCTCTTTACTGACTGTATCTGGATATAGCGGCTCTTTACTGACTGTATCTGGATATAGCGACTCTTTACTGACTGTATCTGGATATAGCGGCTCTTTACTGACTCTGTATCTGGGTATAGCGGCTCTTTACTGACTGTATCTGGATATAGCGACTCTTTACTGACTCTGTATCTGGATATAGCGGCTCTTTACTGACTCTGTATCTGGGTATAGCGGCTCTTTACTGACTCTGTAATCTGGATATAGCGCTCTTTACTGACTGTATCTGGATATAGCGGCTCTTTACTGACTCTGTATCTGGATATAGCGACTCTTTACTGACTGTATCTGGATATAGCGGCTCTTACTGACTGTATCTGGATATAGCGGCTCTTACTGACTCTGTATCTGGATTATAGCGGCTCTTTACTGACTCTGTATCTGGATATAGCGGCTCTTTACTGACTGTATCTGGATATAGCGGCTCTTTACTGACTCTGTATCTGGATATAGCGGCCTTTACTGACTATCTGGATATAGCGGCTCTTTACTGACTCTGTATCTGGATATAGCGGCTCTCTTTACTGACTATCTGGATATAGCGGCTCTTTACTGACTCTGTATCTGGATATAGCGGCTCTTTACTGACTCTGTATCTGGATTATAGCGGCTCTTACTGACTGTATCTGGATATAGCGGCTCTTTCCTGACTGTATCTGGATATAGCGGCTCTTTTACTGACTCTGTTATCTGGATATAGTGGCTCTTTACTGACTCTGTATCTGGATATAGCGGCTCTTTACTGACTCTGTATCTGGATATAGCGGCTCTTTACTGACTCTGTATCTGGATATAGCGGCTCTTTACTGACTCTGTATCTGGATATAGCGGCTCTTACTGACTCTGTATCTGGATATAGCGGCTCTTTACTGACTGTATCTGGATATAGCGGCTCTTTACTGACTGTATCTGGATATAGCGGCTCTTTACTGACTCTGTATCTGGATATAGCGGCTCTTTACTGACTCTGTATCTGGATATAGAGGCTCTTTACTGACTGTATCTGGATATAGAGGCTCTTTACTGACTATGTATCTGGATATAGCGACTCTTTACTGACTCTGTATCTGGATATAGCAGCTCTTCACTGACTATCTGGATATAGCGGCTCTTTACTGACTGTATCTGGATATAGCGGCTCTTTACTGACTCTGTATCTGGATATAGCGGCTCTTTACTGACTCTATCTGGATATAGCGGCTCTTTACTGACTCTGTATCTGCTATAGCGACTCTTTACTGACTCTGTATCTGGATATAGCGACTCTTTACTGACTCTGTATCTGGATATAGCGACTCTTTACTGACTCTGTATCTGGATATAGCGACTCTTTACTGACTCTGTATCTGGATATAGCGGCTCTTTACTGACTCTGTATCTGGATATAGCGGCTCTTCACTGACTGTATCTGGATATAGCGGCTCTTACTGACTGTATCTGGATATAGCGGCTCTTTACTGACTCTGTATCTGGATATAGCGGCTCTTTACTGACTCTGTATCTGGATATAGCGGCTCTTTACTGACTCTGTATCTGGATATAGCGGCTCTTTACTGACTCTGTATCTGGATATAGCGCCTCTTTACTGACTCTGTATCTGGATATTGCGGCTCTTTACTGACTCTGTATCTGGATATAGCGGCTCTTTACTGACTGTATCTGGATATAGCGGCTCTTTACTGACTCTGTATCTGGATATAGCGGCTCTTTACTGACTCTGCATCTGGATATAGCGGCTCTTTACTGACTCTGTATCTGGATATAGCGACTCTTTACTGACTCTGTATCTGGATATAGGGGCGCGTACATCTGGCCGCTGAGTAATTGAATCCTGCAGACGAGTGCAGAGTATCCCCAGCTGTGCTCCGGTGGGGAGCAGAGATCCTCCATTAATACTCTGTATATACATCCATAAATATGTCCAGATATTTGTCTCATGGTTAATAAACCCAGCAGACCTTGCATCGTGCTCCTGGACAGTAGGGCGGCCCTGGGAAGCTCCCTGTCAATGCAGAAGGAATTCCTCCGTTTGTAGCCCATATATTTTGGGTTTCTGCTGATTTATCGCTCCTCTCGTCTCATCGCTCGGCTCTGTTTGGGATCCGTGTCTAACAGCCCATCCATCTGCCGCGCACCACGGTCTCGCCGCCGGGAAATGTCCATTCCTGTCTGGGGAAGTCAGAATGATTTGTCCAGTTGTTTGTGTGGACTCCATGGGACGTTTATGAGCAGACTACCAGAGAAGGCCCAGAGATGGTCTACAGAGCCCCATGTTAGGCTGTAAATTTCCCATTGCACTTCTTTCAAGTCAGGATTCAGACGTTCTGGCCCCTGGAGGTTTATAGCTGTCATTATTTTAAGGTAGGAGGACAGATGCAGCCTGGGTGAGAAAACCAAAAAACCATAAGTCAGCACTTTATAAAATTGGTATTGTCTACAAATAAGTATGGTCTTCTACATGCGAATGAATTAGTCAAAGTAACACTGGCCTTCAGCCTGCCATGTTATTTGGGGTTTTGCAGTGGGCGTTCCTCTCCAGACATTGTCTCAGGGGCGCTTTGCTCTCTCACTGAGGGTTGGTCACACAGGTCTGGCATCGCTGGCTGTGGCCTGGAGGTCTTCAGTGCCGGAAAATATATGTTCCTGCATGAAGGTGATCGGAAGCTTTATTGTGGACCCCTGTACGACCGAGAAGACTGGGCCTCTGAAGCTATCTGGCGAGGGTATACTGGCCAGATGATCAGGAGGAGAACGTAGAGAGAAAGCCAGGAGAATGAGAAGATGGATCTTTAGGGCTGAAGAAAGATCTTCAAAGCATCACCTAGTCCACAATCAGGAGCTAAACGTGGAGTCTCTGGGATCATGGGACACTTTAGAATTTTCTCAAAGGATTACGTGGCTTTGGGCAAGATTTCCATGATTGTTCCTAACTTCCCACTTGCACGAGAGTGAAGGCTCTGACTAGAAGTACGAACTGTTACAAAACAGGACCTCTCTTGATTATTGTATTGGTCTAGCTTCTCAGGAAGAGCTTCAAAAAACTCAACAGACTTCCTGGATGAAAGACTCCAACGAGAGGGATCCACCAGTGACAGAGATCCATCAACAGCTGGAAATGGCAACCCACCAGTGACGGTGCTCCATCAACAGCCGGAAAGGGTGATCCACCAGTGACGGTGCTCCATCAACAGCCAGAAAGGGTGATCCACCAGCGACGGTGCTCCATCAACAGCCAGAAAGGGTGATCCACCAGCGACTGTGCTCAAACAGCCAGAAAGAGTGACCCACCAGCGACTGTGCTCCATCAACAGGCAGAAAGGGTGACCCCACCAGCGACGGTGCTCCATCAACAGCCGGAAAGGGTGATCCAGCAGTGACGCGCTCCATCAACAGGCAGAAAGGGTGACCCACCAGCGACGGTGCTCCATCAACAGGCAGAAAGGGTGACCCCACCAGCGACGGTGCTCCATCAACAGCCGGAAAGGGTGATCCAGCAGCGACGCGCTCCATCAACAGGCAGAAAGGGTGACCCACCAGCGACGGTGCTCCATCAACAGGCAGAAAGGGCGATTCACCAGCGATACGCTCCATCAACAGACAGAAAGATTGACCCACCAGCGATGGTGCTCCATCAACAGCCAGAAAGGGTGATCCACCAGCAACGGTGCTCCATCAACAGCCAGAAAGGGTGACCAACCAGCGGCAGTGCTCCATCAACAGGCAGAAAGGGAGACCAACCAGCGACGGTGCTCCATCAACAGGCAGAACGGGAGATTCACCAGCGATACGCTCCATCAACAGCCAGAAAGGTTGACCCACCAGCAACGGTGCTCCATCAACAGCCAGAAAGGATGACCCACCAGCAACGGTGCTCCATCAACAGCCAGAAAGGGTGATCCACCAGCAACGGTGCTCCATCAACAGGCAAAAAGGGTGACCCACCAGCGACAGTGCTCCATCAACAGGCAAAAAGGGTGACCCACCAGCGACGGTGCTCCATCAACAGGCAGAAAGGGTGAGCCCACCAGTGACTGTATGCCATCAACAGGCAGAAAAGGTGACCCCACCAGCGACGGTGCTCCATCAACAGCCGGAAAGGGTGATCCACCAGCGACACGCTCCATCAACAGGCAGAAAGGGTGACCCACCAGCAACGGTGCTCCATCAACAGCCAGAAAGTGTGACCCACAAGCAATGGTGCTCCATCAACAGACAGAAAGGGTGACCCACCAGCGACGGTGCTCCTTCAACAGGCAGAAAGGATGACCCACCAGCGACGGTGCTCCATCAACAGTAGAGAAAGGGTGACCCACCAGCGACGGTGCTCCATCAACAGCCAGAAAGGGTGACCCACCAGCGACGGTGCTCCATCAACAGCCGGTAAGGGTGACCCACCAGCGACGGTGCTCCATCAACAGCCAGAAAGGGTGACCCACCAGCGACGGTGCTCCATCAACAGCCAGAAAGGGTGACCCACCAGCGACAGTTATTGTCATCATTTATATGGCTCCAACGGTTTCCACAGCGCTTCACAATAACCAAAGGGGACAAGAAACAGACGGACATGGGATGGAAACACAAGGTGTAGAGGACCCTGCTCATAGGAGCTTACAGTCTAGACCAGTGGTCCCCAAACCTGGTCCTTAGGGTCCACTAACAAGCCAGGTTTTAAGGATTATCTTGTGGAAATGCAGACTGAATCCTGCAATCACTGAGCAGCAAATCATATCACCTGTGCTGTGGCTTCACATATCCTGAGGACCAGGGTTGGGAAACACTGCTCTAGAGGGATTGGGGTTGAGGAGTTACTGGACGGCAGGATCATGAGTGTCAGTGGTTTGGGAATGGTGGGGCCATAGAAGCAGCTTCAATCATGTGTGAGTAGGTGAGCAGAGGGAGGAGTTGCATCAGTGATGTGGTACATAATCTGGAGAGATGGGTTTTGAGGGATTTCTTGAAGGCCTGAAGGTCAGCAGAGAGTTTGATAGGACGACGCAAGTCATTCCACAGGACGGGAGCTGCCCTTGAGAAGCTGAGGTACATGTGCGAGAAGCTGAGGTGAGACACCGGTGGAGTGAGGAGCGATATCAGCAGAGGACAGACATGAACATCTGCTGCAGACAGCTGCGCACCGCATTCCTCTGCTTATACGTGTCCGTCCAGTGCTCCTCCTGGATCCCCTCAGAGACCGTCCGTCCGTCTGGGCGCCTTCCCAGGGGTTAATGACCTTTATTTTACAGATTGCGTTTATTCACCGGCCGGAGAGAAAGCGTCTGCATCAACTTGGATCTGGCTTCACAAACACCGCAGGAACTGCCTGCACCGAGACGCGTCCCGGCTTCACCAACACTGCAGCAACTGCCTGCATCGAGACGCAACGTGGCTTCACCAACACTGCAGAAACTGCCTGCACCGAGACGCAACCTGGCTTCACAAACGCTGCAGCAACTGCCTGCACCGAGACGCAACCAGGCTTCACCAACACTGCAGAAACTGCCTGCACCGAGACGCAACCTGGCTTCACCAACGCTGCAGCAACTGCCTGCACCGAGACGCAACCTGGCTTCATCAACACTGCAGCAACTGCCTGCACCGAGATGCAACCCGGCTTCACCAACACCGCAGCAACTGCCTGCACCGAGATGCAACCCGGCTTCACCAACACTGCAGCAACTGCCTGCACCGAGACGCGACCCGGCTTCACCAACACTGCAGCAACTGCCTGCATCGAGACCCAGCTTCACCAACACTGCAGCAACTGCCTGCACCGAGACACATCCTGGCTTCACCAACGCTGCAGCAACTGCCTGCACCGAGACGCAACCCGGCTTCACCAACACATATATATAATGTAATAGTTACTATGGATAACAGAATATTCCGGATATAATAGTTACTATGAGATAACAGAATATTCCGGATATAATAGTTACTATGGGATAACAGAATATTCCGGATATAATAGTTACTATGAGATAACAGAATATTCCAGATATAATAGTTACTATGAGATAACAGAATATTCCAGATATAATAGTTACTATGAGATAACAGAATATTCCAGATATAATAGTTACTATGGGATAACAGAATATTCCGGATATAATAGTTACTATGGGATAACAGAATATTCCAGATATAATAGTTACTATGAGATAACAGAATATTCCAGATATAATAGTTACTATGAGATAACAGAATATTCCAGATATAATAGTTACTATGGGATAACAGAATATTCCGGATATAATAGTTACTATGGGATAACAGAATATTCCGGATATAATAGTTACTATGGAAAAACAGAATATTCCGGATATAATAGTTACTATGGGATAACAGAATATTCCAGATATAATAGTTACTATGGAATAACAGAATATTCCGGATATAATAGTTACTATGGGATAACAGAATATTCCGGATATAATAGTTACTATGGGATAACAGAATATTCCGGATATAATAGTTACTATGGGATAACAGAATATTCCGGATATATTAGTTACTATGGATAACAGAATATTCTGGATATAATAGTTACTATGGAATAACAGAATATTCCGGATATAATAGTTACTATGAGATAACAGAATATTCTGGATATAATAGTTACTATGGGATAACGGAATATTCCGGATATAATAGTTACTATGAGATAACAGAATATTCTGGATATAATAGTTACTATGGAATAACAGAATATTCCGGATATAATAGTTACTATGGGATAACAGAATATTCCGGATATAATAGTTACTATGGGATAACAGAATATTCCGGATGTAATAGTTACTATGGGATAACGGAATATTCCGGATATAATAGTTACTATGGGATAACAGAATATTCCGGATATAATAGTTACTATGGAATAACAGAATATTCCGGATATAATAGTTACTATGGAATAACAGAATATTCCTTATATAATAGTTACTATGGGATAACAGAATATTCCGGATATAATAGTTACTATGGGATAACAGAATATTCCGGATATAATAGTTACTATGGGATAACAGAATATTCCGGATATAATAGTTACTATGGGATAACAGAATATTCCGGATATAATAGTTACTATGGGATAACAGAATATTCCAGATATAATAGTTACTATGGAATAACAGAATATTCCGGATATAATAGTTACTATGGGATAACAGAATATTCCGGATATAATAGTTACTATGGAATAACAGAATATTCCAGATATAATAGTTACTATGGGATAACAGAATATTCCAGATATAATAGTTACTATGGGATAACAGAATATTCCGGATATAATAGTTACTATGGGATAACAGAATATTCCGGATATAATAGTTACTATGAGATAACAGAATATTCCCGGATATAATAGTTACTAAAGGATAACAGAATATTCCAGATATAATAGTTACTATGTGATAACAGAATATTCCGGATATAATAGTTACTATGTGATAACAGAATATTCCGGATATAATAGTTACTATGGAATAACAGAATATTCCAGATAGAATAGTTACTATGGGATAACAGAATATTCCGGATATAATAGTTACTATGGGATAACAGAATATTCCGGATATAATAGTTACTATGAGATAACAGAATATTCCGGATATAATAGTTACTATGAGATAACAGAATATTCCAGATATAATAGTTACTATGGGATAACAGAATATTCCGGATATAATAGTTACTATGGGATAACAGAATATTCCGGATATAATAGTTACTATGAGATAACAGAATATTCCAGATATAATAGTTACTATGGGATAACAGAATATTCCGGATATAATAGTTACTATGGAATAACAGAATATTCCAGATATAATAGTTACTATGAGATAACAGAATATTCCGGATATAATAGTTACTATGGGATAACAGAATATTCCGGATATAATAGTTACTATGGGATAACAGAATATTCCGGATATAATAGTTACTATGAGATAACAGAATATTCCGGATATAATAGTTACTATGAGATAACAGAATATTCCGGATATAATAGTTACTATGGGATAACAGAATATTCCGGATATAATAGTTACTATGAGATAACAGAATATTCCAGATATAATAGTTACTATGGGATAACAGAATATTCCGGATATAATAGTTACTATGGATAACAGAATATTCCGGATATAATAGTTACTATGGGATAACAGAATATTCCGGATATAATAGTTACTATGGGATAACAGAAATTCCGGATATAATAGTTACTATGGGATAACAGAATATTCCGGATATAATAGTTACTATGGGATAACAGAATATTCCGGATATAATAGTTACTATGGGATAACAGAATATTCCGGATATAATAGTTACTATGAATAACAGAATATTCCGTATATAATAGTTACTATGGGATAACAGAATATTCCGGATATAATAGTTACTATGGGATAACAGAATATTCCGTATATAATAGTTACTATGGATAACAGAATATTCCGGATATAATAGTTACTATGGGATAACAGAATATTCCGGATATAATAGTTACTATGGATAACAAAATATTCGGATATAATAGTTACTATGGAATAACAGAATATTCCGGATATAATAGTTACTATGGATATAACAGAATATTCCGGATATAATAGTTACTAGGATAACAGAATATTCCAGATATAATAGTTACTATGGAATAACAGAATATTCCGGATATAATAGTTACTATGGGATAACAGAATATTCCGGATATAATAGTTACTATGGATAACAAATTCCGGATATAATAGTTACTATGGGATAACAGAATATTCCGGATATAATAGTTACTATGGATAACAGAATATTCCGGATATAATAGTTACTATGGGATAACAAAATATTCGGATATAATAGTTACTATGGAATAACAGAATATTCCGGATATAATAGTTACTATGGGATAACAGAATATTCCGGATATAATAGTTACTATGGGATAACAGAATATTCCAGATATAATAGTTACTATGGAATAACAGAATATTCCGGATATAATAGTTACTATGGGATAACAGAATATTCCGGATATAATAGTTACTATGGAATAACAGAATATTCCAGATATAATAGTTACTATGGGATAACAGAATATTCCGGATATAATAGTTACTATGGATAACAGAATATTCCGGATATAATAGTTACTATGGATAACAGAATATTCCGGATATAATAGTTACTATGAGATAACAGAATATTCCGGATATAATAGTTACTATGGATAACAGAATATTCCGGATATAATAGTTACTATGGATAACAGAATATTCCGGATATAATAGTTACTATGTGATAACAGAATATTCCGGATATAATAGTTACTATGTGATAACAGAATATTCCGGATATAATAGTTACTATTATATGGGATACAGAATATTCCGGATATAATAGTTACTATGAGATAACAGAATATTCCGGATATAATAGTTACTATGGGATAACAGAATATTCCGTATATAATAGTTACTATGGGATAACAGAATATTCCGGATATAATAGTTACTATGGATAACAGAATATTCCGGATATAATAGTTACTATGGATAACAGAATATTCCGGATATAATAGTTACTATGGGATAACAGAATATTCCAGATATAATAGTTACTATGGAATAACAGAATATTCCGGATATAATAGTTACTATGGGATAACAGAATATTCCGTATATAATAGTTACTATGGGATAACAGAATATTCCGTATATAATAGTTACTATGGGATAACAGAATATTCCGGATATAATAGTTACTATGGGATAACAGAATATTCCGGATATAATAGTTACTATGGGATAACAAAATATTCGGGATATAATAGTTACTATGGAATAACAGAATATTCCGGATATAATAGTTACTATGGGATAACAGAATATTCCGGATATAATAGTTACTATGGGATAACAGAATATTCCAGATATAATAGTTACTATGGAATAACAGAATATTCCGGATATAATAGTTACTATGGGATAACAGAATATTCCGGATATAATAGTTACTATGGAATAACAGAATATTCCAGATATAATAGTTACTATGGGATAACAGAATATTCCGGATATAATAGTTACTATGGGATAACAGAATATTCCAGATATAATAGTTACTATGGGATAACAGAATATTCCGGATATAATAGTTACTATGGGATAACAGAATATTCCGGATATAATAGTTACTATGAGATAACAGAATATTCCGGATATAATAGTTACTATGGGATAACAGAATATTACGGATATAATAGTTACTATGAGATAACAGAATATTCCGGATATAATAGTTACTATGGGATAACAGAATATTCCGGATATAATAGTTACTATGAGATAACAGAATATTCCGGATATAATAGTTACTATGGGATAACAGAATATTCTGGATATAATAGTTTCTATGGGATAACAGAATATTCCGGATATAATAGTTACTATGTGATAACAGAATATTCCGGATATAATAGTTACTAGGTGATAACAGAATATTCCGGATATAATAGTTACTATGGGATAACAGAATATTCCGGATATAATAGTTACTATGAGATAACAGAATATTCCGGATATAATAGTTACTATGGGATAACAGAATATTCCGTATATAATAGTTACTATGGGATAACAGAATATTCCGGATATAATAGTTACTATGGGATAACAGAATATTCCGGATATAATAGTTACTATGGGATAACAGAATATTCCAGATATAATAGTTACTATGGGATAACAGAATATTCCGGATATAACAGTTACTATGAGATAACAGAATATTCCGGATATTTGTATATGTACATGGGTACGCGTTTTATCACACCTGGTAGACGGTTACGCGGCTCATCACACGGTTACGCGGTTTATCATACAGGGCACACGATTGCGCTCATGCAATATTCACAGCTGATGTCACTGCGCCCCCTGCTGGCCGGCGCTGATTACTGCACGGTGTATCCCGCTGCACATGGAGAGCCTTATTGGGACACCTTGTGGTCCCTCGTCACCCCCCGCAGGACTGAGCTCATCACATCATGGGGGGCATCACGTGTTCTCAATCCAGACTCTGATTAACATCCTGCCGGTCTGTGATTCTCACCACGAGGCTCCCAGGGCCCCTGTCCCCAGCGAAACTGGCCAGTGGCCGCGGCACAATGTAAAGTAACCGGTGCACGGCGTTTAATAAGAGGCCGCGTGAGTATGATGCCACGTGACACAAGTCAGTGCGATACGTTCGGTCTCCATCCCTGGCGTTAAATCTCATGCTCAGCGCCTGCGCCGTTTCTCCAGGCGGGAAATCCAGTGATTCCGGTGACGCCCGGACAGCGACTGACTGCCACGAATTTTATCACTATGGAACTGGCCATACCGGGATCCGGCTCAGAACCACGACTGGAATAACGGAGATACACCAATAATCAGCCGTTAACTACAGGCGTCACACGGCGCGTGCGTTACATCACACCCTGGATTCATTGCAATGATGTCACATTCAAACAGTGATGTCACAGCCGGGATATTCCAATGAACCTAGAATAATAAAAGCTGCACCATCGCGGTGTAGAGGAATTATACCCAGTGGCCAGGAGACATTATCGTGTGGGCATACGGTCGCACAGGCAGTGGCAGTATAAAGGCGCTGGGCACTATACCCACCTCAGCTTATTATTTATACCGCAGTCACAGCTTCCAAAACCTCTTAAATCCGGGAGACTGTAACTCCGCCCAGATACCATGTCAATCAGAGAGCCAAGGAATGACATCTCCCGCCTTTCATGCCATGAAAGTCACGTTACAGGGACCTGCAGGCACTTCCAGGACAGCATGAATCAGCACCTCATAAATGAAGATTATTCTTTGGCGTCTCCAGGTTTCATGGTGCGCGTGGATGTGGAGAGTCTCATGGTGAGCGTGGATGTGGCGGATTTCATGGTGCGCGTGAATGTGGCGGATTTCACGGTGCGCGTGAATGTGGCGGATTTCATGGTGCGCGTGGATGTGGCGGGTCTCATGGTGCGCGTGGATGTGACGGGTCTCATGGTGCGCGTGGATGTGGCGGGTCTCATGGTGCGCGTGGATGTGGCGGGTCTCATGGTGCGCGTGGATGTGGCGGATTTCATGGTGCGCGTGGATGTGGCGGATTTCATGGTGCGCGTGGATGTGGCGGATTTCATGGTGCGCGTGGATGTGGCGGATTTCATGGTGCGCGTGGATGTGGCGGATTTCATGGTGCGCGTGATTGTGACGGGTTTCATGGGATTGGGTCAGCGAGTACGTGGGGAGCGCGCAGGGGGTGCATGTGGTACGTGTGTGTGGCTGTGACTGCTGTCCATCTCTCCAGAACTAGCAATGAGTGCTCTGTATAAAACCGTAAACCCCCCCCCCCAAAATAAAGACAGAAAACACTTTTTTCCATAAGAAAACCTTTAAACCATCACGTTTTATCCATGTAACATAGAAAGGAGTGCGGAGGTACCGGCCGTGCCGCCGGCACCGTTAAGGCATGAGTTCATATTTCCAGCCGGTTATGTCCGGTGATTGTGCTTCCACCTTCCATAAGGAAAGACCTGACATTCCGGGACATTCCGTAACGTTCCGTGGCTTCGCCGCTAATCATTGTGCAAAAATAAAAGCAGAAGCCGGTGCCCAAATAGACTCCAACTCCCATCACCCAGCGCCGACTCCGACCTGCAGCAGAAAGAACGAACGCCAGGCCTGACCTCCGAATCTGAGCCGGGAATCACCGCGTACCCGGGGCCGCGCGGACAAAATCAAAACCAGCGGGTTAAAAAACCATTTAACCAGGAACAACGGCCTGGAACACAGTGCCGCGCGTCGGGGGCCACGGCGGGGAGAGCGTCTGCATTCCTGCTGCACTTTATCATCTTTACACAAATCCAATATACGCAGGAAAATATAGAAACACAGGAAAACATAGAAACGCAGGAAAACAAACGCAGGAAAACATAGAAACGCAGAAAACAGAAACGCAGAAAAATATAGAAACGCGGGAAAACCTAGAAACGCAGGAAAACAAACGCAGGAAAACAAACGCAGGAAAACAGAAACGCAGGAAAACAGAAATGCAGGAAAACATAGTAACGCAGGAAAACATAGAAACGCAGGAAAACAGAAACGCAGGAAAACAAACGCAGGAAAACAAACGCAGGAAAACAAACGCAGGAAAACAAACGCAGGAAAACAAACTCAGGAAAACAAACGCAGGAAAACAAACGCAGGAAAACAGAAACGCAGGAAAACAAACGCAGGAAAACAGAAACGCAGGAAAACAAACGCAGGAAAACAAACGCAGGAAAACATAGAAACGCAGGAAAACATAGAAACGCAGGAAAACATAGAAACGCAGGAAAATATAGAAACGCAGGAAAACAAACGCAGGAAAACCTAGAAACGCAGAAAAATATAGAAACGCGGGAAAACCTAGAAACGCAGAAAAATATAGAAACGCGGGAAAACCTAGAAACGCAGGAAAACAAACGCAGGAAAACAAACGCAGGAAAACAGAAATGCAGGAAAACATAGAAACGCAGGAAAACAGAAACGCAGGAAAACATAGAAACGCAGGAAAACATAGAAACGCAGGAAAACAAACGCAGGAAAACAAACGCAGGAAAACAAACGCAGGAAAACAGAAACGCAGGAAAACATAGAAACGCAGGAAAACATAGAAACGCAGGAAAATATAGAAACACAGGAAAACAGAAACGCAGGAAAACAAACGCAGGAAAACAAACGCAGGAAAACATAGAAACGCAGGAAAACATAGAAACGCAGGAAAACAGAAACGCGGGAAAACAGAAACGCAGAAAAATATAGAAACGCGGGAAAACATAGAAACGCAGGAAAACAGAAACGCAGGAAAACATAGAAACGCAGGAAAACATAGAAACGCAGGAAAACATAGAAACGCAGGAAAATATAGAAACACAGGAAAACATAGAAACGCATATAGATATAGAAACGCAGGCAAACAGAAACGCAGGATTATTTGTTTTTTAGCAGTGCAGAATCTGGAAAGCAGGAAGATTTGTTCAAAAGTGCATAAAAACAATAAGGTGGGTGTGAGTAATATATAGTTCTATGTGTGTGTGTGTATATGTACGTGTACGCGAGACTTTGAATTTATAGAGGTCTATGTGAGATCTAGACGGTGTATGTCCGAATGAATAAATGTATATGTGTGTGAATGTATAGGTGTGTGAGCGTACATCCGGAGCGGCAGAGACATCCTGCACACCCGGAGCGGCAGAGACATCCTGCACACCCGGAGCGGCAGAGACATCCTGCACACCCGGAGCGGCAGAGACATCCTGCACACCCGGAGCGGCAGAGACATCCTGCACACACGTTTCAAGCATCTCCCAGTTTTTACTGTAGCTGAAAACGCAACAAACTGCGGCGTTTCAGAAAGAAATGCAAATGTGGGCAGGAGAAGCTTCCTCCGTGAATCTGCACCTGCCATGGTCTGAATTTACCTTTTGTGAAGCGCTGAGTTTTGTAGTGGTGCAAACACTGGCACTTACTGAATCCCCCCCCCCCCACCTGGGTTTTATGGGGCGTTCCTCACACTGCTGCGAAAATGTAACAAGGCGGTGACATTACCCGCTGCACGCCGCACCTCCTTATACTGCGCCGCGCCACCTTATACTGCGCCGCGCCTCCTTATACTGCACCGCACTTCTAGTGCAGAATACCAGTGTGCGGGACTACGCAATCTCCAACGCCATCCAGTGTTTACACGTTATTAAAAAAATTATAAAGTCACATTCAGGGCACATTGGGCTTTGCAGACGCGTCCCTCACCGTGGGCACCAGCTCCTTGACCCGCGACCCGAAGAGCCGGCTCCTTGACCCGCGACCCGAAGAGCCGGCTCCTTGACCCGCGACCCGCAGAGCCGACTCCTTGACCCGCAGAGCCGACTCCTTGACCCGCAGAGCCGACTACTTGACCCGCAGAGCCGACTCCTTTACCCGCAGAGCCGACTCCTTTACCCGCAGAGCCGGCTCCTTGACCCGCAGAGCCGGCTCCTTGACCCGCGACCCGCAGAGCCAGCTCCTTGACCCGCAACCCACAGAGCCAGCTCTTTGACCCGCGACCTACAGAGCCAGCTCCTTGACCCGGCCCCTTGACCCACAGCACCGGCTCCTGGACCCGCGACCCGTAGCACCTATCAAACAGAACCAGTGTTTAAGAGGAACCTCAGGCTTAAAAAATATGGAGTCAGCAAACCCGCTCCCAAAACTCATCATCACAGACAGATTAGAAGAATCGCCCTCTCCCCATAAATATATTAACTCTGACCCCCCCGGCCCCACTCGGTTTTGGTTCCGTTACGCAGGAGGACGTGAAAGACCCCCTAACCCGCCCCCTGCACACGGTGTAACAAGTTCACATCACAGTAGACAGCGCACTATGAAGCCAGAAAGAACAACGTCCACCATGATGCTCCATGAGGTTCCTCCACGTTCCCTCGCTCCTCCGGCGGCCTGGGTTCACTCAGGAAGGAAGGATGTGGTCTCAGTGACCAGCACTATTCTGACCGAGGAATCCATGGAACGACAGGGCATGAAGTGCAAGTAACAAGTAGAAAAGCCCCCTCGATACTCTCAAAAATAAAAAGATAAAAAAGATAAAAATCCAGTCACGCGTTTCAGTGTTTAACCACAAAGTCCCTCATTAAAAAGAGAATACGGGAAAAATGCAAAAAAACGCATAAAGAGGGCAGCAAGAAGCCCCACCTTCTGCCATGCCGGGGGGGGGGGGAAGTGTGAGGTCCCCCCAAATCCTCAACAGCCACCCCTAAACACCTCCCTGTACGTCGGAGGGCGAGCAGCTCGATGGGCGAGGATTCGGCAGCTGAGTAACAGTTCGTTCCGTTCCCTTTTGTGTCCAGAGAAGGAAAAAACGGAAGGTCCTCTCTACGTTAAGGCAACACCCCAAGGGTCCGACTAAGGAGGTGACGGAGAGGCTGGACAAAGGGGCATTGATCGGTGGGTTTCCCTGTGAGATCGATGGTCCATCCTGGGAAGAAGCCGCATGGACTGTGCATATTCTGGGTAGGGAGCTGAAGGTCCTTCCCATGAAAAGGCCACATGGGATCTGCATGATCTGGGTCGATCGTGACCTAGAGAACATCTGCAGGAAGACTCCTGACCAGGTGGCGAGTCCAGCGGCCACTGCTTTGGTCCAGTGAGCTCCTCATAGCACTTTGCAAGTGTTTCTTCCCATTTCCCAGAACATGGCTGTGGACGTAGAGAAGTCTCCTTCACGTTTGTCCCTTGCAGGTATCTCCTTGGTCCATCCAACTTGACCGTTACTTAGCCTCCGCTGGGTTATACTCTGTTTCCCCAGACGAGA
The DNA here is from genome assembly GCA_009667805.1 of Leptobrachium leishanense. Lineage (NCBI taxonomy): Eukaryota > Metazoa > Chordata > Amphibia > Anura > Megophryidae > Leptobrachium > Leptobrachium leishanense. The sequence goes on along the minus strand of CM019067.1, from coordinate 338,281,415 downwards.
CCTGCGAGATCCGTCGCATGGAGCCCCACAGCCTGCGTTTGAACTGGCCGGACTTCACCTGCGAAAGCAAACAAATCACAGCCGGTCAACTATAACAGACAGACGTGCGGACGGGTCAGCAGATTTGTCTCCAACGTGGAAAAGAACAGTCTATTATCCGAGTAATGTATCACAGACGGACATATAAAGCAGAACACGTAAAACAGATGTAGTCCATGGATTACAGACCTCCAGTGGTTGTCCTGCTCCCACCACGATAAGCTTCCCATCTTCCAGGCCCACCAGGATGTGGCTGTTCTCCTTTGTTACGGACACACAGTGTACAGGGACCTTCATGGGCAGCGGGGAGACGGCAGCAGACAGGCTGGCGGCAGAATGAAAGGCTGGTTAGCAGGAAGGTTTGGGAAGGAGCAAGACGCGCAGGGTTTTTTGCGATCCCTGGACCTCAGAAAACCCAAATCCTTTGGATAATATTCAGCCATAATGAAACGATGAGTCCAGTCACAACAAGGACATAATAAACACGTTCTGTAACACGCGGACTGAATGAGCATTGTGCCCCATCTGAACACATGTTGAGCACGCTCAGTCTGCTCCTGGAAGGGATGGTGACATCACCCATTCACATTTTATTGGGACAGCTGTGCCACGTGTCCTAAAAGCAGAAACGCTGCCTCCTCTTTGAGAGCTGCCGCTAGCTCACAGCACCAGTCTGACCACAGAGGACAGAGAGGGAAAGCCAGAAGCTTCCGTTGCAGCAGAGCTTTGTGTTGGACGTGGTGAAGATCTTCATTACAATTTCAAATTCTCATCACGTTCTTTTTAAATGTAAAAACCCAGGTGTTCCCATTCTGGTAGTCCTGTTAACCATTTTCAGATTTTATCACACTCGTGTATCTGGTTTGGGCGAGGGAATGAGCATCATAAAAGCCGATGTGTCATGTGATATCTACAAACCGCTAATACCCCTCCCCCCACCCCACCTTTCATTAGCTGGAAATGAGCTTCATGCCCTGTGTCCATAGAGCGGGTCATGGAGGTCCTACCTGCGAAGGTCTCGGATCTGCAGAGAACACTGCATTGTGCCAAGAACCACAAAATTCTCCGTTACGCACATGGCCGTCACCTGCTCGTCCAGGGGCACTGAGGAGAGGTGTTTGCCGTTCACCGAATACAAGTGCAGAGCGTATTTATCCTGGAGGAGAAGAAGCACCTTGAGAAGGGTCATCACAACATCACCGTTCCATCATCACACCTGCTAATGCAGGAGCACAACAACCCGACAGAGGAGGAGGAGGATCTAGGAGACACATCATAGTCCTGATACACAGAGGGTATCAGAGAGGAAATCTCTAGAAAGCACCGCCACTGACCTTGAGAGAGCTTCTTCCTTCAATGATGCTCTGGAAGACGATCTGTCCTTCCAAGCCGACCACCAGGTGGGACACTGTCAGCGGTAAGGAACTCTCGCAGGGGGGCTTTATGCACCTCATAAACTGCCCCCGCCGAATGGTGTGCACAATGACCGTACCATCCTGTGACAGAACAGGAAGAAAGAATAAAATGAGTGAACTGGGTAGAGCGCCCCGACCTGACGGACACAGGTACCGGGGCATCTGAGAACCTATGAGGGATCTCCTGTGGCAGGAATACCAGTTCAAAGCTCTGGGTGATTTATTGGAGCGCACACACACATCCCCAAACTGTCCTCTTCTAGCCTATGCACCGGCTTCTCGCCAGGCGGCAGCCACGACTCACCTTGGAACCAGACACCGCCATGTCCAGCTCGGTGCTGATCGCCACGCTGGTGACCTCGCCATCGTGGCCGTACAGGACCTGCACAGGTTTCGGTGATAAATTCCAGGAAAGCCCACCCTGGAGGAACATCACAAAGCTGTGATTAACAAAGGGGAAAACGTGACAAAGTCTGGAGAATCTCCACCCCGAAAACCACAATAAAAACCCCGTGTAAACCAGAAAAAAGGACTAAGACGGTAACGCTGTGTGCGGCCACCCAGAGAACCGGGAGGGCAACGATGGCAACCAGAGAACAGGGAGGGCAACGACGGCAACCAGAGAACCGGGAGGGCACGGGGCAGAAATAAAGCAGGCACTGGGCAGAAATAAAGCGGGCACTGGGCAGAAATAAAGCCGGCACGGGGCAGAAATAAAGCGGGCACGGGGCAGAAATAAAGCGGGCACGGGGCAGAAATAAAGCAGGCACGGGGCAGAAATAAAGCGGGCACGGGGCAGAAATAAAGCGGGCACGGGGCAGAAATAAAGCAGGCACGGGGCAGAAATAAAGCGGGCACTGGGCAGAAATAAAGCGGGCACTGGGCAGAAATAAAGCAGGCACGGGGCAGAAATAAAGCGGGCACGGGGCAGAAATAAAGCAGGCACGGGGCAGAAATAAAGCAGGCACGGGGCAGAAATAACTCGGGCACGGGGCAGAAATAAAGCGGGCACGGGGCAGAAATAAAGCGGGCACTGGGCAGAAATAAAGCAGGCACGGGGCAGAAATAAAGCAGGCACGGGGCAGAAATAAAGCGGGCACGGGCAGAAATAAAGCGGGCACGGGGCAGAAATAAAGCGGGCACTGGGCAGAAATAAAGCAGGCACGGGGCAGAAATAAAGCGGGCACTGGGCAGAAATAAAGCGGGCACGGGGCAGAAATAAAGCGGGCACGGGGCAGAAATAAAGCGGGCACTGGGCAGAAATAAAGCAGGCACGGGGCAGAAATAAAGCGGGCACTGGGCAGAAATAAAGCGGGCACTGGGCAGAAATAAAGCAGGCACTGGGCAGAAATAAAGCAGGCACGGGGCAGAAATAAAGCGGGCACTGGGCAGAAATAAAGCAGGCATGGGGCAGAAATAAAGCGGGCACGGGGCAGAAATAAAGTGGGCACTGGGCAGAAATAAAGCAGGCACTGGGCAGAAATAACTCGGGCACTGTGCAGAAATAAAGCAGGCACTGGGCAGAAATAAAGCGGGCACTGGGCAGAAATAAAGCGGGCACTGGGCAGAAATAAAGCGGGCACGGGGCAGAAATAAAGCGGGCACTGGGCAGAAATAAAGCAGGCACGGGGCAGAAATAAAGCGGGCACGGGGCAGAAATAAAGCGGGCACTGGGCAAAAGTGACACTAGAATAAATAAAAAGATGCGCTTCTTTATAAAGTGCCATAAAAATGATTAAACAGTTTACAGATTTATTTTTAATACCTGGTGTCTCTAACCAGCAGCGTGTGCTGTGTGTGCGTCTGTGCGTCTCTGTGCGTGTGCGTCTGTCTCCATGCGTGTGCGTCTCTGTGCGTCTGTCTCCGTGCGTGTGCGTCTCCGTGCGTGTGCGTCTCTGTGTCTGTCTGTGCGTGCGTGCATCTGTCTGTGTGCGTCTGTGTGTCTGTGTATGTTAGGGCCAGTTCAATCTGTTGGTCGGGTTAGAGTTTGGTTGTCGTTTTCCAGACACATTATTCATGGTTTCTGCCTCATGCCGCCGGTATTTCCACCTCATGCCGCCGGTATTTCCGCCTCATGCCGCCGGTATTTCCGCCTCATGCCGCCGGTATTTCCGCCTCATGCCGCCGGTATTTCCGCCTCATGCCGCCGGTATTTCCGCCTCATGCCGCCGGTATTTCCGCCTCATGCCGCTGGTATTTCCGCCTCATGCCGCCGGTATTTCCGCCTCATGCCGCCGGTATTTCCGCCTCATGCCGCCGGTATTTCCGCCTCATGCTGGGGTCTATATTTTGAGGGTGAGTCAGTAAACTGTCGAAAATACACTTTTTTACCCGGGGATTTAAGTGTGTTTTTTTTTTTTTTTTAACGTGACTGTTTTTACTTGGCTTTACCGCTCAGTACCTAAAGGTGGCGCTGTTCCCACGGTTGCCCTGATCAGAGGAGATCTTCCTGGTGACTCCCCAGCGCGCCGCACTCCTCACCTGCTGCTGAACTTGCCAGATCATGCATGTGGTATCACGGGAGCCAGAAATTAGGTAAATCCCACACAGGTCCAACGCCAGACACGTGACAACATCTACAAACACAAAGCAGGAGTCAGAACGCCGGCAGCGTGACGGTGAGGAACGCAGAGCCCAGGCCTCCTCCACGGCGTGACGGTGAGGAACGCAGAGCCCAGGCCTCCTCCACAGCGTGACGGTGAGGAAAGCAGAGCCCAGGCCTCCTCCACAGCGTGACGGTGAGGAGAGCAGAGCCCAGACCTCATCCACAGCGTGACGGTGAGGAAAGCAGAGCCCAGGCCTCCTCCACAGCGTGACGGTGAGGAAAGCAGAGCCCAGGCCTCCTCCACAGCGTGACGGTGAGGAAAGCAGAGCCCAGGCCTCATCCACAGCGTGACGGTGAGGAAAGCAGAGCCCAGACCTCATCCACAGCGTGACGGTGAGGAAAGCAGAGCCCAGGCCTCCTCCACAGCGTGACGGTGAGGAACGCAGAGCCCAGACCTCATCCACAGCGTGACGGTGAGGAAAGCAGAGCCCAGACCTCATCCACAGCGTGACGGTGAGGAGAGCAGAGCCCAGACCTTATCCACAGCGTGACGGTGAGGAAAGCCGAGCCCAGACCTTATCCACAGCGTGACGGTGAGGAAAGCCGAGCCCAGGCCTCATCCACAGTGTGACGTTGAGGAACGTAGAGCCCAGGCCTCCTCCACAGTGTGACGGTGAGGAACGTAGACCCCAGGCCTCCTCCACAGTGTGACGGTGAGGAACGTAGACCCCAGGCCTCCTCCACAGTGGCCCGGCGTTCCTCTCCGCCACCAGGGCTCCTCCAGTGTGACGGTGAGGAACGAAGAGCCCAGGCCTCCTCCACAGTGTGGTGGTGAGGAACGCCGGGCCCAGGCCTCCTCCACAGTGTGACAGTGAGGAACGTAGAGCCCAGGCCTCCTCCACAGTGTGGCGGTGAGGAATGCCGGGCCCAGGCCTCCTCCACAGCTTGCAGCATTGATATCTCAGCGGTTTATTTCACTGGGTCACGAGTTTGTGGAGGCGCTGGGAACGTATGTGTGTGGAAAATGAAGACAGAATAAAAGGCAACATGGACCTTAACTTCCACATAGTGACCCTATGATACAGAGGTCCCTTGCGGGGGCTGAAAGCATCGCGCCGGTGACATCAGAGGCCTCGTTTTGGTTGTGCACAGTGCAGAGTATACCATATATCTTTATGATTAAAGAGCCTACACACAGTGAAAACATCATGACTGCACAGGTCTCCACCACGCACGGGTCCATTAAAGCACGATCAGTAAACACCCAGTTACAGCCACGAGTCTTCAAACCCTCAGACAGGCCGGAGTTTGAGGTTCTGGCTGGATGATGCCGGTTCCTGCCGGCCCTGTAATATGTGTAAAACCAGAGTGACCGGTCATTACCGATATGCCGGGTGATGTGACCTATGACCTTCCCTTTGCTCAGAGATGTGACGCGGAGGCTGTTGTCCCAGTGTCCTGCGCTGAAGAGCAGCTTTGCATCGTGTGACACCACCAGGGTCTTGGAGGACAGCTCTGCGCCCGAGGCAAAGGGCCCCGAAATGAAGCGCTGTGTCCTGAAAAATAAGGGTGTTTAGGTTAGAAGATCAGAGACCCGTCGTAGCGACCTCCCCCCCCCTCCCCGGCCCACGTCGAACCCTGGAATCTGGATAGGCTACCAGATGAATGGGATTTTTTGGGTTCGGCTGAATACTGGACACCGGGAAAGTGGCCAGAGGATGGACCGTGTGAAATACTCACTTTGCGGTAGAGATGGTGGGATCTTTGGTGAAACTGAAGTAGTTGGAGATGTTCCTGTCATAGGACAACCAGCCGTGAGTGCCCAGGAGGCCGTTATCGCTGACGGTGACCTGCAGGACAGGACACGCGTCTTAGTAAAGGCAGCGAGAGCCTGAGATACGCTCAGCACAAACAGGAGCCGCGACAGAGGCCGCGTGACACTCACCAGCACGTCCGGAGAGCCCTGCGTGATGAACGAATGCGCTTGGTTTTTTGGGACCACGGACAGGACCAGAGGGACTCCCTCCATCATGCCCTGTGAGGACAAAGCAGGTACAAGTTACACTGCGGCTCGTTAGGCTTGGGCGGCCGATCCCGTGGAAGCTCCGTGGCTATAGCCACACACAGGCTGGCGGGCCGCACCTCTGGACATGAGGAGTTGACCCTGGGTTACGGGTAGGAATTTAGGGAATCAGGTGACGGGTCCACGCGGGCACTCACCTCAGCGAAGAACGACTTCAGCTCCGAGAGGTTCTCAAAAACATTGGGGGAGTTAGTCTCCTGCCGTGATAGCCTCCTCGCAGCGTACTCAGCCGTCATCCGCGGGGGGTGCGCCTCCTGCACGGAAACAAAACCACTGTGACCACGCCGACACAGGGACACATTCTGTGACAATTGAACACCCAGCAGGCCGCCTTCATACATCTCCACGCACGGCCCCCATCGCACCGGGGAAGGTCCAGCACTTCACATGACCCGTTACCTGCGGCCTCTGACCAGTGTGTGAAACCGAGGCCCAGCAAATAAAAACTAATGGGCCGCGATACAAACACGTCAACAGAGGAAACACAATGCACACACGACCAACACTCACACACACAGTGGCCACTTTATTAGGTACACCTTGCTAGTACCGGGTCGGACCCCCTTTTGCCTTAACTCTTCGTGGCCCGGATTCACAAGGTGTTGGAAATATTCCTCAGAGGTTTTGCTCCATATTGACATGATGGCGTCGCGCAGTCGCTGCAGGTTTGTCGGCTGCTCATCCATGATGTGAAGCCCCCGTTCCACCACATCCCAAAGGATCTGGGGACTGTGGAGGCCATTGAAGCACAGTGACCTCAATGTCACGTTCCAGAAAGCAGTGTGAGAGGATTTGAGCTTTGTGCCATGGTGCATTATCCTGCAGGAAGGAGCCACCAGAAGATACAGGGGACACTGTGCTCATAAAGGGATGGACATGGTGCATTATCCTGCAGGAAGGAGCCACCAGAAGATACAGGGGACACTGTGCTCATAAAGGGATGGACATAGTGCATTATCCTGCTGGAAGGAGCCATCAGAAGATACAGGGGACACTGTGCTCATAAAGGGATGGACATAGTGCATTATCCTGCCAAAGCCTTTGACACAGTAGACCATGGCATCTTGTTAAAAAAACTCAAAACTCTGGTATTGGTGATCGCACGTTAACCTGGTTTCAATTATATGCATCTGTTCGGTTGCAATATGTGTCAATTTCTGGCAGCTCCTCCCTCCCCCTCCCAGTCACGTGCGATGTACCCCAAGGCTCAATACTCGGCCCCCTGTTATTCACAATATTCATAAATGATCTGCCCAATGTCTGCAAAGCCTCAACTGTACACATGTACGCAGACGACACCGTAATCTATACCAGCAAACCAGATCTCCCACAGCTGGAGGCCGTGCTGCAAGAACAATTCACAGAGGGAGAAAAGTGGATCAAACATAACAAACTTTTTCTAAATGCTGACAAAACTGTAACAATGCTCTTTGGAACAGCACCTAAACTACACAAATTGCAAAATCCCCATCTATGTGTTGGGACAAAATCAAATGGCACACTGACCACAGTCACTTCTCTCAAATATCTAGGTATGTGGTTAGACCCAAATCTATCCTTTGGCCCCACATCGAAAACTCTCATCTAAACTTTACCCCAAACTAGGTGCCCTGTACAGAAACAAATCCTGCCTGAGCCCCGCGGTAAGAAAGCAGATTGTACAACAAATGCTTATTCCAGCTATTGAATACGGAGATGTAGTGTATGCAGCCGCCCCGCAAACGCACCTCCAGAAACCTACTACATTGTATAACTCATTCTGTCGCTTTGTGCTACAATGTAACTACATGACCCACCATTGTGACATGTTAAAAGAGCTAAACTGGCCATCGCTGGAATCTAGACGCACCCTTCACCTTTCCAACCTGGTGTTTAAGAACTTTTCTGTGAAGCTGCCACCCTACCTGAATAGACTGCTTCCCCCAGCAGCTCCCTCATCCTATAACCTCGATCCAGGACCAGCACCTTACTTGCTATACCACAATACAAAAAGACAGTGGCTCGGTCCTCATTTTCCTACAGAGCACCGCAAATATGGAATAACCTCCCAGACACCATCAAATCTTCCCCCAGTCTAAAGTCACTCAAGAGCTCCTTACTAACATACCTCAATACAGAATGCACCTGTAAACATGTAACATAGTGACTATATACAGAATGCACCTGTAAACATGTAACATAGTGACTATATACAGAATGCACCTGTAAACATGTAACACAGTGACTATATACAGAATGCACCTGTAAACATGTAACACAGTGACTATATACAGAATGCACCTGTAAACATGTAACATAGTGACTATATACAGAATGCACCTGTAAACATGTAACACAGTGACTATATACAGAATGCACCTGTAAACATGTAACACAGTGATTATATACAGAATGCACCTGTAAACATGTAACACAGTGACTATATACAGAATGCACCTGTAAACATGTAACATAGTGACTATATACAGAATGCGCCTGTAAACATGTAACACAGTGACTATATACAGAATGCGCCTGTAAACATGTAACACAGTGACTATATACAGAATGCACCTGTAAACATGCAACATAATGACTTTCCTACATATTTATTTTCTGGGTTAATCTGTATATTTGTGTTGTTTTTAATATCTTGCATTGTATTATTTTGTATTTCTGTAACACTTCAATGTTCTTGAAGCCAGGACGTACTTGAAAACGAGAGAAATCTCAATGTATCATTCCTGGTAAAATCCTTTATAAATAAATAAATAAATAAGGAGCCATCAGAAGATACAGGGGACACTGTGCATTATCCTGCAGGAAGGAGCCATCAGAAGATACAGGGGACACTGTGCATTATCCTGCAGGAAGGAGTCATCAGAAGATACAGGGGACACTGTGCATTATCCTGCAGGAAGGAGCCATCAGAAGATACAGGGGACACTGTGCATTATCCTGCAGGAAGGAGCCATCAGAAGATACAGGGGACACTGTGCATTATCCTGCAGGAAGGAGTCATCAGAAGATACAGGGGACACTGTGCATTATCCTGCAGGAAGGAGCCATCAGAAGATACAGGGGACACTGTGCATTATCCTGCAGGAAGAAGCCATCAGAAGATACAAGGGACACTGTGCTCATAAAGGGATGGACATGGTCAGTAACAATACTCATGTAGGCCGTGGTGTTTAAACGATGCTCAATTGATACTTCATGGGCCAAAGTGTGCCAAGAAAATATCCCCCACACCATTACACCACCAGCCTGACCCGCTGATACAAGGCAGGATGGATCCATGCTTTCATGCGGTTTACGCCAAATTCTGACCCATCTGAATGTCGCAGCAGATATTGAGACTCATCAGACCAAGCAGCTTTTTTTCTAATCTTCTATTGTCCAGTTTTGGTGCCTGTGTGAATTGTAGCCTCAGTTTGCTGTTCTTAGTGACAGGAGTGGCACCCGGTGTGGTCTGCTGCTGCTGTAGCCCATCTGCTTCAAGGTTGGATGTGTTGTGCATTCAGAGATGGTGTATCTGCAGACCTTGCTTGTATCGAGTGGTTATTCAAGTTACTGTTGCCTTTTTATCATCTCGATCCAGTCTGCCCAATCACCTCTGACCTTTGACCTCAAGGCATTTTCGTCCACACAGCTGCCGCTCACTGGATATTTTCTCTTTTTCGGGTCATTCTCTGTAAATCCTAGAGATGTTGTGCGTGAAAATCCCAGTAGATCAGCAGTTTGTGAAATACTCAGCACAGCCCGTCTGGCACCAACAACCCATGCCACGTTCAAAGTCACTTAAACCCTCTTTCTTCCCCCATTTTGATGCTCGGTTTGAACTTCAGCAAGTCGTCTTCACCGTGTCTAGACGCCGAAATGCATGGAGCCGCTGCCGTGTGATTGGCTGATTAGCTATTTGTTTTAACAAGGAATTGAACAGGTGCCTAATAAAGTGGCCGCAGAGTGTGCATAGATATACACTATATTGCCAAAAGTATTGGCTCACCTGCCTTGACTCGCACATGAATTTAAGTGACATCCCATTCCTAATCCATAGGGGTCAATATGACGTCGCTCCACCCTTTGCAGCTATAACAGCTTCACCTCTTCTGGGAAGGCTGTCCACAAGGTTTAGGAGGGTGTTTATGGGAATTTGTGACCATTCTTCCAGAAGCGCATTTGTGAGGTCACACACTGATGGTGGACGAGAAGGCCTGGCTCTCAGTCTCCGCTCTAATTCATCCCAAAAGTGTTCTATCGGGTTGAGGTCAGGACTCTGTGCAGGCCAGTCAAGTTCATCCACACCAGACTCTGTCATCCATGTCTTTATGGACCTTGCTTTGTGCACTGGTGCACAGTCATGTTGGAAGAGGAAGGGGCCAGCTCCAAACTGTCCCACAAAGTTGGGAGCATGGAATTGTCCAAAATGTCTTGGTATGCTGAACAGTGGCGTAACAAACCGGGGGGGGGGGGCAGCCGGTGCGGGTGCCCCGGGCGCAGGGCCGAGGGGGGGGGGGGGGAGACAGCCGCTGGTGCCCCCCGGTTGTTACGCCAATGAGGAGTATCGCCCGGAGACCTGGGGGGGGCAGCCGGTGCGGGTGCCCCGGGCCGAGGGGGGGGGGACAGCCGCTGGTGCCCCCCGGTTGTTACGCCAATGAGGAGTATCGCCCGGAGACCTGGGGGGGCAGGGCTTGAGTCCTGTGGGAACGCAGGTTCCTGCTGTGGCCAGAGCCCGACAAAGTGAGCACCGGGGGGGCGGGGGCAATTGCCGGCGGCCACATTGCTATCCTCCTATGAGCGGCCGCCAGCATAAAGCTCTGCCGCTCGGCTGGGGATCAATCCACCAGCCAGCCGCGATCTCGCGAGATCTGGCTGGTGGTTGGATTCCCAGCCGAGTGGCGGAGATTTATGCTGGTGGCCGCTCGTAGGAGGAAAAGCACGCGGCTGCCGGCAAGGACGATGGGCGGGGTGCAGGCAGAGCAGCTCGGAGACGAGGAGAGGGGAGCTGGGGGTAATATTTCCATGTGTGAGAGCTGGGGGCAAATATATCCATGTGTGAGAGCTGGGGCAAATATATCCATGGGTTAGAGCTGGGGGCAAATATATCCATGGGTTAGAACTGGGGGCAAATATATCCATGGGTGAAAGCTGGGGGCAAAAATATCCATGTGTGAGAGCTGGGGGCAAATATATCCATGGGTGAGAGCTGGGGCAAATATATCCATGGGTGAGAGCTGGGGGAAAATATATCCATGGGTGAGAGCTGGGGGCAAATCTATCCATGTGTGAGAGCTGGGGGCAACATTTCCATGTGCGAGAGCTGGGGGGCAAATATATCCATGTGTGAGAGTTGGGGGCAAATATATCCATGTGTGAGAGCTGGGGGGCAAATATATCCACGTGTGAGAGCGGTGGCAGATAAATATACTCCAGCACCGTCTTGGATTTTATAAATTATATAGTTTACTAGAATAAATGGCATATAATGAATAACACGGTGTTCGTATATATATTTACAGTACTTCGTAATGCGGGAAACGCGCAGCGGAAAAGAAAATACAATGCTTCGTAATTCGAGAAACGCGCAGCGGAAAAGAGAAAAATATATCTTTAACCCCCTTTGTGGTTGGGGAGTGAGTCCCGTACAGGTTATGTCCCAAAAATATAGGTGTGTGTGTGTTCTGTCACTCACAAATTTCTAAGCATTTAGTTTATTAGAGTACTGTTTCTTTAATTGAGCGGCCATTACTGATGCCATGCAGTACAGTTACTTCCTGGTAGAGCCAGATTCAACCAGCATAGCTACCAGTGAGTCAAGCAGAAAGCAAGCTCCACAGTTCTGTTACACAGGCCTTCTGCTTATAAGTCTGTAAGTAGAACCTTCATGCTTTTAGTTATGTATATATTTTTAGCAACTCAAAGCACTGTTAGATTAGTTTAGTAGTGTTTGATTGTCTTCACATTAAGTTAAACTTCTGTTAGCCAGTAATTTACATCTAGGTAGCATGCCTGTCACTTATTTGTGTAGATTTGTATTCCTAGACTAATATATTGCCATAATTCCGTATTTTCCACAGTTTTACAAAGTTTAAAGATCTGAAAAGTAAAGATACAAATAAAGTTCAGTAAAGACTTTTCTTCAATCCTGCTTCCAGATTTTTATTATGTTAGCTGTCTGCCAAGCTTTGTGCCTCAGACACACTGTGAGGGCAGAACAGTAAAAAGACTTTATACACAGCAGACCTAATCAAAAGAAAAGTGGATTCTTTCTACACATCTATCTCTAACTTCCTCAAGCATCCTGCAAAGTAGTAATCTGTCTCACCATGCAGCACACAGAACAGCATGCTACTCCAGCCATTCCTCAGCTTTCAGATGCAGAGCAAAGCACACTCAGCACACCAAAGACCAGGTCACGGTGCACAAGCTCCACAGTCTCTAGTAAATCAGATCTGACATCAGCTAGTGCTAAAACTGCCAGGTCCAAACACACTAGTTCAAGACACTCAATCTGCTCCAACCTGTCGACGGCGAGTGCTGCTGCCATCAAGGCACGTGCAAAAGCAGAAAAAGCATATGCAATGGCTGCCTATGCAATACGCGAAGCTGAAATGATAAGAGAACAGGGCTACATAGAGGAAGAACAGCATAAGAATGAAGCTGAAACTACTAGAAGAAAAGCAGAGGTAAAAGCATCTCTACATATTCTTCAACACGAGAAAGCAGCTTCAGCAGCAGTAGCAGAAGCTGAAGTTCTCATGAAAGCAGTAGCAGAAGCTGAAGTTCTCATGAATGCGGCAGAAGAAGAGTATCAAGAAACATTCCCTGTCATAGAAGAACAGGTGACACCTCTCAGTGCAATTCATCGTACCAGGGAGTATGTTCAGTTACACACAACCGTGTACACCGATCAACAAACTGACAATGCATTAAAACTATCAAAAGCCCCTCTAGCAGACGGCTACCTAGAATCACCTAAAGTCTGCAAAGCCAAAACAGAGTTCCAACACGACAAGCCAAATGTTTACGAACCCAAAGACCAGTTAGCCAGCTCTTCCAGACATCAAATCAATAACGACACGATTCCTACCCAGGCACACACCAATGTGGGCTATAGGAGAGTTATTTACAATGAGGAAAACACACCATATAACCAGATCAAGCCTGACCTAACAACCCCACCGTCCTATCAGCCACAGCCAAGCCCGGGGTCTGTTCCCAGAGTACGTTCACCTGAGGCAGCTGGAATTTCAGATGTAACGAAGTACCTGATACGCCGTGAAATGGTGAGTTCCGGTCTCCTGAAGTTTGACGACCGTCCTGAAAATTATTGGGCCTGGAAGTCATCTTTCCTTAGCAGCACCCAAGACTTAAACATGACAGACAGAGAAAAACTAGATCTACTCTCTAAATGGCTCGGACCAGAATCTTCCGAACAAGCCAAAAGAATTAGGTCCGTACACGCTCACAACGCAACAACAGGACTCGCTATGGTGTGGCAGAGATTGGAGGAAGGTTATGGATCACCAGAAGTAATTGAAGATGCACTCCTGAAGAAAATTGAAAATTTCCCAAAAGTAACAAACAAAGACAATCAGAAGTTAAGAGAGCTTGGAGACATACTCCTGGAGATGGAATCAGCAAAAAATGGTGGACACCTACCAGGTCTCTCATATCTAGACACTGCACGTGGGGTCAACCCTATAATAGTGAAGCTTCCTTACAACTTGCAAGAAAGATGGGTTACAGCAGCGTCAAAATACAAAGAATGCTATCAAGTGGCATTTCCACCTTTCTCCTTCTTCACTAAGTTCATAACGAACCAAGCGAAAACCCGCAATGACCCAAGCTTTGCCTTTTTGAACCTGGGAAACCCAAACTATAGCAGAACAGAATCACTGCAGCCGAACAGGGAATCAAGGACAACGGTGTCTGTACGGAAGACAGGAGTACCACCTGAGTCTGAATACGTCAACAATAGAATCGCAGAAAAGAAAATTGAAGATCCAGACGATCAGTGTCCGATACACAACAAACCTCATCCTCTGAAAAAATGTCGCGGTTTCAGGATCAAGACAATCGAAGAACGTAAGTCCTATCTTAAAGACCATTACATCTGCTTCAGATGCTGTGCTTCAACTCAACATCTCGCAAAAGATTGTAGGACAGCAATACAATGCAGAGAATGCCACAGTGACAAGCATCTTTCTGCAATGCATCCAGGCCCAGCACCATGGGCAGAGGAGAACGTAACCACCCAAGAAGATCATGGTGGGGAGCAAAAAGAGGACGTAGCACCAGCAATAACGTCAACGTGTACAGAGATCTGCACAAAGACATTTAGTCCTAGATCATGCTCAAAGATATGTTTAGTAAAAGTATATCCTGAAGGTCACAGAGAGAAAACTGTGAGAATGTATGCAGTATTAGATGAGCAGAGCAACAGGTCTTTGGCCAGAACAGAGTTTTTCAACATCTTCAACGATAGTGGAAATCCGGTTTCATATACCTTGAAGACTTGCTCAGGTATTATAGAGACATCAGGGAGAAGAGCAACCAACTATATCATCGAGTCAATAGATGGAAAAACACAGTTGTCCCTCCCAACTCTCATAGAATGCGATACGATACCAGATGATAGATCAGAGATCCCCACGCCCGAAATTGCACGTCGACATCCTCATCTGAGACAAATAGCAGAAAAGATACCAATACTTGACCCAGACTCTGCAATCCTCCTCCTACTTGGAAGAGACATACTGAGAGTACACAAGGTTAGGGAACAGTACAATGGGCTACACAACGCACCATTTGCGCAACGTCTCGACCTTGGATGGGTTATCATTGGTGACGTGTGTCTGGACGGAGTTCACAAGCCAACAAAAGTGAATGTCTACAAAACGAACCTGTTGCAAAATGGACGCACGTCATGTTTGAGCCCTTGTACAAACAACATGCAAATCAAAGAGAGACTAGTCCTCTCGAAGCAACACCAGAAGCATCAGGTCTACATGGCGACTACAGCTTCAACAGAAGATACAGATAGATTAGGGTGCAAGGTGTTCGAAAGAACACAAAGTGATGACAAACAAGCATTATCTGTGGAAGATAACCTCTTCCTTGAGATCATGAGCAAAGAAGTCTTCATAGATGAATCAAACAACTGGGTAGCTCCTTTACCTTTCCGTTTACCACGATGTCACCTCCCGAATAACAGAAGACAAGCAATGAAGCGTCTCCTTTCCATGCAATGCACTCTGAACAGAGTGACCCGCATTAGGAAGTCCACCCATCCAGAACAGTGGCATTACATCAGTACAGATAAAAATCCAGCTGACCACGGGACTAGACCTATAACAGCATCTGCCCTACAACACACTAACTGGTTCTCAGGTCCACCCTTTCTAAACAGGAGAGAGAAAGGAGAGAGTGCTCAGTCAGAGACCTTTGAACTTATAGAACCAGATGATGACAAGGAAATACGACCACAAGTCACAGCGTTAATTACTAAATCTACCGGAGGTAGTCTAGGCACGTACAGGTTTGAAAGATTCTCAAGTTGGAAGTCACTTACTCGAGCAGTAGCAAAACTTATTACTTTAGCCAAATCTTTCTGCAGAGCTACAAACACTGACAAGTGTGATGACAATCATCTCGTACAAGCTAAAATCAACATTATCAGATGTGTACAACAAGAAGTTTTCAAAGAAGACATCAAGTGTCTTACTAAAAGAGAAGAGCTCCCCAAACATAGTTCACTTAGAAAACTGAACCCTATCTTGGATGAAAACGGAGTCATGAAAATTGGAGGTCGTATGTCAGCAAGTGACATAACTATTGAGGAGAAACATCCCTACATCATACCCAAGAACCATCACCTTTCGTTGCTATTGATAAGACATTATCATGAACAAATTGGTCATCAGGGACGCCACTTCACTGAAGGAGCAGTCCGGTCATCTGGATTCTGGATTATAGGAGGTAAACGACTAATCTCCAATGTAATTCATAAATGTGTAATTTGTAGAAAAATTAGAGGAAAACTTGAAGAACAAAAGATGTCAGACTTACCCATAGATAGACTTACTTCGGAACCACCATTCACGCATGTTGGATTAGATGTCTTTGGTCCTTGGAACGTCTCCTTTCGTCGGACCAGAGGACACAGCACAGGGAGTAAGCGTTGGGCCGTTCTGTTTTCTTGTATGAGCACTAGAGCAGCACACATAGAAGTGATTGAGTCCTTGTCTACGTCAAGCTTCATCAATGCCCTGAGAAGATTTATTTCTATCCGAGGACCCGTAAAGCAACTTCGCTCTGACTGTGGTACGAACTTTGTAGGAGCTTGCAAGGAACTGAAGATTAACACGGAAGGCTCTGAGATGGATACTTACCTTCAAGAACAAGGATGTATTTGGACCTTTAATCCTCCGCATGCATCACATATGGGAGGAGCTTGGGAAAGGATGATCGGAGTCGCTCGTCGTATTCTAGATGCCTTGCTTCTAAAAGCTACCTCTACACGTCTTACACATGAAGTCCTGACCACACTCATGGCTGAAGTCATGGCCATCATG
This sequence comes from Leptobrachium leishanense, assembly GCA_009667805.1. Lineage (NCBI taxonomy): Eukaryota > Metazoa > Chordata > Amphibia > Anura > Megophryidae > Leptobrachium > Leptobrachium leishanense. The sequence continues at coordinate 338,264,774 of CM019067.1, read as the reverse complement.
AACGCTCGACCTTTAGTTCCAGTATCCACAGATCCTGAAATGCCAGAAGTATTGACACCCGCGATGCTTCTGACTCTGAAAGTCAAAACAACAACGGCACCTCCTGGAGATTTTGAACTCAAAGATCTTCATACCAAGCAGTGGAAGCAAGTGCAGAGTCTTGCAGACACATTCTGGAGACGATGGAGACAGGAATATTTAGTGACGCTCCAGCCACGCAGGAAATGGCAAGCTGACAAGCCTAACTTACAAGTCGGAGACGTTGTCTTACTGAAAGACACTCAAGTTCATAGAAATGAATGGCCTGTTGGACTTATTATCAAAGTTGTACCTAGTGTTGACAACAAAGTTAGAAAGGTAGAAATTAAAGTCATGAAGGAAGGTACTCCAAAAGTTTATTTTAGGCCTGTTTCTGAAGTTGTCTTACTTCTCAAAAAGGATACATAGTTGCATAATGTTATTATCCAAAGTGGGGAGTGTTCTGTCACTCACAAATTTCTAAGCATTTAGTTTATTAGAGTACTGTTTCTTTAATTGAGCGGCCATTACTGATGCCATGCAGTACAGTTACTTCCTGGTAGAGCCAGATTCAACCAGCATAGCTACCAGTGAGTCAAGCAGAAAGCAAGCTCCACAGTTCTGTTACACAGGCCTTCTGCTTATAAGTCTGTAAGTAGAACCTTCATGTTTTTAGTTATGTATATATTTTTAGCAACTCAAAGCACTGTTAGATTAGTTTAGTAGTGTTTGATTGTCTTCACATTAAGTTAAACTTCTGTTAGCCAGTAATTTACATCTAGGTAGCATGCCTGTCACTTATTTGTGTAGATTTGTATTCCTAGACTAATATATTGCCATAATTCCGTATTTTCCACAGTTTTACAAAGTTTAAAGATCTGAAAAGTAAAGATACAAATAAAGTTCAGTAAAGACTTTTCTTCAATCCTGCTTCCAGATTTTTATTATGTTAGCTGTCTGCCAAGCTTTGTGCCTCAGACACACTGTGAGGGCAGAACAGTGTGTGTGATGGTACCCGGGTACAATATTCAACTGGCCAGTGAATTATTTATGAGGTATCTTCGACTAGTCAAGTTGGGGCCCTGTGGGTTTTTGAAACAAACAGCAGCGTGCTTTTCTGTTTTCACAACGGCCTGGAAGGCCTCTCACCCATCCGCCAGATACTTGTACTTGGTGCTCCGCTCGACCCAGGACGTCTCTCCGCTCGATTTTGACTGGGATTCTATGGGTTACCGGATCTGCTGTCTTGCTTTCCTTTAGCTGCTGCAAGATGTCCAGCTCACCGCCTGCACTCCCTGTCAGATCGATCTGTGGTGCTCCTAACTCGGGGTCCTCCAGCTCACTCGATATCAGCGTGGGTATTCTGGTGAATCACTGGGTCTTCCTCTTGTAAGGCTGAATAACCCGGTCTTTATCTCTGTCAGGCCCCAGCTGCGCTCCGGCCTGGTCACTGTCACGCTCTGCAGCACTGTGTCTTGCTTCTCTCACTCCCTGGCGCCCTCTGCCAGCTCTCTCCACGAGGCTCAGGATGTCAGCGTCTGTGTCCCACCCACTTCCTGTGTCCACTCCCAAAGCATGCCGGGAAATGTAGTCCCAATGTTCAGTGTCTCACATCGCACTTGTCTCCCTCCGGTGGCCAAAAACAAGTACTACAAACGGCAGGGGATTTAAAACCAGCGCTACAACTGTATATACATAAACTCAAAATTTCCACCCACCCTCTCGCCCAGACAAAAGAATTTAATCAGGGCGAGCGCAGATTTGGAGATTTGCAACTGTGTAACCTGTCGTTTGGCTCTCGGGATCAGAAGTGGTAACTTTTCAGACTGGGGTCACTACCTTAAGAATTAAAAAAAAAAATATATATATATATATATAATCCAAACATATCCGCACTGTCCTCTAGATTAGAAAAACTGAATTGCCTCGGTGCTCACATACAAAAATTATCACCTGCAGGAACCGCACACGAGGACTTGGTAAAATAAAATAAAGTTTATTGTAGTCACATTGAAATAACCGATGTAGTACCTTGATAAAGGCCCATGTTTGGGCCGAAACGTCGGTTATTTTAATGTGACTACAATAAACGTTATTTTATTTTACCAAGTCCTCGTGTGCGGTTCCTGCAGTTGGTAATTTTTATATATATGTATATATACACGCTGCAGCATTAGCCACAATCCTCCCCTTGCGCTTGTGGTTCAGTCCAGCAAAAAGGAGTAGAACACCAGCGCCAAAATATATCTCGTTACCCATAATAAAGCAGCATACACGGGTTTCCATGGAGGACGCACATTGATGAAGTGTCGCGGTGTAAGGGAAGCGCAGGGTTATGATTTCCCTGTAACAGGGATAATATTTCCCATAATCCTGCATTCCTCACACTCACTACAGAGGGATTATTTAAATGCTGCATGTCTCGCCGCTGGCTGAATGTAGCATTGCTCAGACCCTCGCAGCAGCGTGTCCCCCCCCCCCTTTCCAGCATATAAATAAATTACACAGACGCACAATATCCCGCCAGAGAGCGCCGCGGGGCGGCTGACGCATTCTTTACACGTCTGGTTTATAAATGCTTATACAGAAACAGTAAAGCGCAGCATTATCAGCTCGCCACCAGGGGGCGCTCAGGCACTCTGCTCATTTAATATCATAGCAGTGCACAGGGTAACGGTGGGAGCACACAGACAGGAGAGACGCACTGACCCGGAGGGGAGCAGCACAGGACGAGCATGTCATGTCTGCCGCGTCCAGGATGCGCGCGCTGAGCTCATTGGTTTATTTGCTGGGGATTCAGTAAAGGAAGTTAAATATTCGCCTCCGGTCACAAAATCACGATTAATAAGTCGTAAAGCTGCAGGATTCTTAACATTTAATCATGGTATAGTACGGAGGATGCGTCCAGGCCGTCGCCCCGGTGGGATGTGAAGGAGCATAACGTGCAAAGCGCTCTCGTTGCTGATCTATACCGTGTCCCCTCCCTGCAAGCAGATACCTTGAGGAGCTGACACGGTGTCTGCCCAAAGTTGCTGATTATTCCTTCCAGTGCTTTCCTCTCCGTTTCATCTGCGATGGCGTCCAAATCCACCACACCTAGAGCACCATCCCAAAAGAAAGCGGCCATTAAGCTGCAGGGTAATAAACCACAGAGCGGCAAACCACGGTGTTGCAAGAGGTTATAAACCAGTATCCGCAACCCGGGGGATTTGGGAGGTCTGCAGGCGGGGGGGATACACAGGCATGGGGGGGGGGTTACATAGACATGAGGAGGGATTACACAGACACTGGGAAAATAAGAGCAGGGAGTGATTTATTACAGCAGCGTCCCACGCGCAGAGAGAGAGCAGCATCCCGCGGCCAGAGAGCAGCGTCCAGCACGCACAGAGCGAGCAGCGTCCAGCACGCAGAGAGAGCAGCGTCCCATGCGCAGAGAGAGAGCAGCGTCCCACGCGCAGAGAGAGAGCAGCGTCCAGCACGCACAGAGCGAGCAGCGTCCAGCACGCAGAGAGAGCAGCGTCCCATGCGCAGAGAGAGAGCAGCGTCCCACGCGCAGAGAGAGAGCAGCGTCCCACGCGCAGAGAGAGAGCAGCGTCCCACGCGCAGAGAGAGAGCAGCGTCCCACGCGCAGAGAGAGAGCAGCGTCCAGCACGCACAGAGAGAGCAGCGTCCAGCACGCAGAGAGAGCAGCGTCCCATGCGCAGAGAGAGAGAGCAGCGTCCCACGCGCAGAGAGAGAGCAGCGTCCAGCACGCACAGAGAGAGCAGCGTCCAGCACGCACAGAGAGAGCAGCGTCCAGCACGCACAGAGAGAGCAGCGTCCAGCACGCACAGAGAGAGCAGCGTCCAGCACGCACAGAGAGAGCAGCGTCCAGCACGCACAGAGAGAGCAGCGTCCAGCACGCACAGAGAGAGCAGCGTCCAGCACGCACAGAGAGAGCAGCGTCCAGCACGCACAGAGAGAGCAGCGTCCAGCACGCAGAGAGAGCAGCGTCCAGCACGCACAGAGAGAGCAGCGTCCAGCACGCACAGAGAGAGCAGCGTCCCGCGCAGAGAGCGAGCAGCGTCCCGCGCAGAGAGCGAGCAGCGTCCCGCGCACAGAGAGAGAGCAGCGTCCCGCGCACAGAGAGAGAGCAGCGTCCCGCACACAGAGAGAGAGCAGCGTCCCGCGCACAGAGAGAGCGCAGCGTCCCGCGCGCAGAGAGAGAGCAGCGTCCCGCGCACAGAGAGAGCAGCGTCCCGCGCAGAGAGAGCAGCGTCCCGCGCACAGAGAGAGAGCAGCGTCCCGCGCACAGAGAGCAGCGTCCCGCGCACAGAGAGAGAGCAGCGTCCCGCGCACAGAGAGCAGCGTCCCGCGCACAGAGAGCAGCGTCCCGCGCACAGAGAGCAGCGTCCCGCGCACAGAGAGCAGCGTCCCGCGCACAGAGAGCAGCGTCCCGCGCACAGAGAGAGAGCAGCGTCCCGCGCACAGAGCAGCAGCGTCCCGCGCACAGAGAGAGAGCAGCGTCCCGCGCACAGAGAGAGAGCAGCGTCCCGCGCACAGAGAGAGAGCAGCGTCCCGCGCACAGAGAGAGAGCAGCGTCCCGCGCATAGAGGGAGAGCAGCGTCCCGCGCAGAGAGCAGCAGCGTCCCGCGCAGAGAGCAGCAGCGTCCCGCGCACAGAGAGAGAGCAGCGTCCCGCGCACAGAGAGAGAGCAGCGTCCCGCGCACAGAGAGAGAGCAGCGTCCTGCGCACAGAGAGAGAGCAGCGTCCCGCGGACAGAGAGAGAGCAGCGTCCCGCGCACAGAGAGAGAGCAGCGTCCCGCGCACAGAGAGAGAGCAGCGTCCCGCGCACAGAGAGAGAGCAGCGTCCCGCGCACAGAGAGAGAGCAGCGTCCCGCGCAGAGAGAGAGCAGCGTCCCACGCACAGAGAGAGAGCATCGTCCCGCGCACAGAGAGCAGCATCCCGTGCACAGAGCGCGTAAAATTCGACGTTGAATATTAGGCGGTAACGCCAGCCCCGGGTTCGTGGTCAGAGTAATTGGTGGCCGTGTCCATCACTTACCTTCGTAGGAGCAGTAATAAAACACATTGAGAGCCTCCACGGCCGCATCGCCCCTCTGCTTACACCCGAATATCAGATCAATCCACTCGTGGAGATGGGCCGACACGTGCTCTGACTCCTGCGGGGAGACAGAGGGACAGGAACGGTCAGACGGACACTGGGCTGCGATTCAGGGAGTATCCGTGACGTTCGCTGCGGCGGGATCCTTACCAGCGCCTGCCTGTGCTTGTAGATGAAGTCTTCTCGTGAAGAGGCCCATCTCGGCAACACCACGTCGTCCACCTTCCCGTTGGACAGCTGGAGGCAACCCAAATCAAAACCTAGAAACCAAGAGCAGGGCGTGCGTCAGAATCAGGCATCATGTGACCCGGCATGTAGATCATGTGACCTGGCATGTAGATCATGTGACCCGGCATGAAGGCCGCGCCGTATTCTTAGGGCTGCAGCATTTCACAGAAACTCGTCCATGTGCACGGAGGCGCAGGAGAGGCGGGGGGGGGGGTTGCTTAAGCGATACCCCACTCCTGTTCAGCTCCCCAAGACCCCATCACTCCGTCTCTATCACATGACCTCACGTTTATTTATAGGGGACGCTGCGTTTCCTGCGAACTGCTGTGAGCGTCGGGTAAAGCTCTGCTCCTCATCACGTTACGTGCGTGCAGACCCACCTGTCCCCCCCCCCCCATGTATATAATCCTGACGGACACGACTTTTCAGCGAAATTCCAACACAATAAGAAATGGGATTTTCTGATTTACGGGGAAAACCCAAGCCGGGAGGTCAGAGGTCGGCGCCTAAACCACCGCGCGCAGAAAAAACAGGAAGACACATTCAAGGCCTGCGCCGTTTACCATTTGCGTTCTGCAGGGATTCTGGGAAATAGTAGAATTCTGGAATTAACTCTTTGACGTCCACTGGGTTCTCCATTCGCGCCTGCCAGGCGGCCGGTATTGAGTGGAACTGCCGATCGGAGCAATCAAACCTGGGGAGGACGGGGTTAATAAAAGTTGAGTAAAGCAGGACATGTCGCAGGGGAAGAATCCATCAAAACAAGAGCCGGTACGAGGCCACAGCATAGGCCAGTGACATGCAGGATAAAATACAGGTCTTAACAGGAACATCGCCTCTGCAATAGGAGGTGCTATATATCGCATGTGCAGGCAGTAAACTCGTGTGAGGAGGAACGGGGTGTCTGAACCCCCAGACATGTTACATTATGTGTATGGGGTTTATAGGGGGGAGGGGTCTGCGCCCCATGAGCCTCCTCACCTGCCGCTCTGCAGCTGGATGTGCAGCGTGGTGAAGGGCTCCATGCGGATCATGTAGTGCATGACGCCGGCCGCGTTGGAGTAGTGTGTCCCGTAGTGGAACTTGTCCACGGTTCCCGTGGGGTCCTCAAAGCTCTCGTATCTGGGGAGACAGAAATCCGGAATGTTCTAGGACGAAACAGCGAAAAGCCGTGCAGCGCCGCAACCTCATTTCATATCCAGCACAGACGGAGAGAGCAGACAGACGGAGAGAGCAGACAGACGGAGAGAGCAGACAGACGGAGAGAGCAGACAGACGGAGAGAGCAGACAGACGGAGAGAGCAGACAGACGGAGAGAGCGGACAGACGGAGAGAGCGGACAGACGGAGAGAGCGGACAGACGGAGAGAGCGGACAGACGGAGAGAGCAGACGGAGAGAGCAGACAGACGGAGAGAGCAGACAGACGGAGAGAGCAGACAGACGGAGAGAGCAGACAGACGGAGAGAGCAGACAGACGGAGAGAGCAGACAGACGGAGAGAGCAGACAGACGGAGAGAGCAGACAGACGGAGAGAGCAGACAGACGGAGAGAGCAGACAGACGGAGAGAGCGGACAGACGGAGAGAGCGGACAGACGGAGAGAGCGGACAGACGGAGAGAGCGGACAGGCGGAGAGAGCGGACAGACAGAGAGAGCGGACAGACGGAGAGAGCGGACAGACGGAGAGAGCGGACAGGCGGAGAGAGCGATCAGACAGAGAGAGCGGACAGACGGAGAGAGCAGACAGACAGAGAGAGCAGACAGACAGAGAGAGCAGACAGACAGAGAGAGCAGACAGACAGAGAGAACAGACAGACAGAGCAGTCAGACAGAGAGAGCAGACAGACAGAGAGAGCAGACAGACAGAGAGAGCAGACAGACAGAGAGAGCAGACAGACAGAGAGAGCAGACAGACAGAGAGCAGACAGACGGAGAGAGCGGAGAGAGCGGACAGACGGAGAGAGCAGACAGACGGAGAGAGCAGACAGACGGAGAGAGCGGACAGACGGAGAGAGCGGACAGACGGAGAGAGCGGACAGACGGAGAGAGCGGACAGACGGAGAGAGCGGACAGGCGGAGAGAGCGGACAGACAGAGAGAGCGGACAGACGGAGAAGCGGACAGACGGAGAGAGCGGACAGGCGGAGAGAGCGATCAGACAGAGAGAGCGGACAGACGGAGAGAGCAGACAGACAGAGAGAGCAGACAGACAGAGAGAGCAGACAGACAGAGAACAGACAGACAGAGCAGTCAGACAGAGAGAGCAGACAGACAGAGAGAGCAGACAGACAGAGAGAGCAGACAGACAGAGAGAGCAGACAGACAGAGAGAGCAGACAGACAGAGAGCAGACAGACGGAGAGAGCGGAGAGAGCGGACAGACGGAGAGAGCAGACAGACGGAGAGAGCAGACAGACGGAGAGAGCGGACAGACGGAGAGAGCGGACAGACGGAGAGAGCGGACAGGCGGAGAGAGCGGACAGACGGAGAGAGCGGACAGACGGAGAGAGCGGACAGATGCTTTATCACAGGACATTACGGTGTGGGATCCCGCATGGAGGTGAGGGTCTCTCCTGCTCGGCCGGTGACACTTACTTCTCTTTCACATCCCGCGCGTGCTTCTCGTTCACCACCCCGATGGGTTTGGAGAGATCGCGGAAAACCTCCGGGTTATTCAGGTCCAGCGTCTCCGAGGTGAAATCCTTTAAAATCCAGGGAAACTGCGAGGACACAGCGCGGATTAAAGACGCCGTGAGATCCCTGCCCCCCCACATACCCCAAAAACAGACCACCGCGGGACAGGGAGACACGCCGCCGCGGGACAGGAAGACACGCCGCCGCGGGACAGGAAGACACGCCGCCGCGGGACAGGGAGACACGCCACCCCGAGACAGGGAGACACGCCGCCCCGGGACAGGGAGACACGCCGCCCCGGGACAGGGAGACACGCCGCCGCGACGCAGGGAGACAAGCCGCGATGCAGGGAGACAAGCCGCGATGCAGGGAGACAAGCCGCGACGCAGGGAGACAAGCCGCGACGCAGGGAGACAAGCCGCGACGCAGGGAGACAAGCCGCGACGCAGGGAGACAAGCCGCGACGCAGGGAGACAAGCCGCGACGCAGGGAGACAAGCCGCGACGCAGGGAGACAAGCCGCGACGCAGGGAGACAAGCCGCGACGCAGGGAGACAAGCCGCGACGCAGGGAGACACGGTTTCCTGGTCACATAAATACCCATAGACCCCATCCTGTACTCACCACTGGGTACTGCGAGAGGTCGTTGTATGTGCGTCCTGCGATGGTGTTCAGCTGCATGAGGTATTCAAAGTTGGAGATTTCCCTAAAAACCCATTTCTGTAAAAATAAATAAAAAATAAAACATTTACTGCATTATATGAGAGTGTGTCGTGTGCCGGATTGCGCGACTCTGCGCCGGATTGCGCGACTCTGCGCCGGGATCGCATCCCCAAATACACAACACGTCCGGCACAAGAGTTTCAGATAAAGGACCCTCAGACAAAACACAGAGATTGGGTCACAGGAGGAGCTGAGGGTCACTCAGAGGGTATCATGGAGCAACCACTCCCATTATGGCCAGCCAGTCAAGGAAAAGACGAGCATCATGGTCCTTGTAGTTTTACACCTCCTGACATAACACACAGAAGTCAACGTGCCTCACTACATCTTCTAGGTCAGGGATCTCAGACTTTGCCCCCCAGATATTGCTGATGGCCCAAAACTCCCAGAATTCCTTCAATGCAACAGATGGTCAGAGCATGATGGGAGTTATAGTTCAGAAACCTCTGGGGGGGCATACTTTGAGATCCCTGCGGTAGAGTGTGACGGGAAGATACAGGGGTGTCATGAGGGCCTTTAACAGGGGGTACAATGGGATCAGTACAGAGGTTTCCCTTCACCTGCCCCCTGCTGTAACAAGGCACACGCCGAGAGCACATGCAAAGCACGCACCGAGCACACACACCGAGCACACGGCAAGCACACGGCAAGCACACGCCGAGCACGCTATCAGTTTGTCTGTGAATGAATAAATACACATAAAGTTTGTCTAAAGGGAAGAAGGGGGAGGAAATACAAGTTGACTGACCTGCGTTAACCCCGAGGCCTGCAGAAGCTCCTGGGGGGATCGACTTCCATAGAGGAACTGGTTGGGGGGGTGCAAGCCCAGAATCCGAGAGTAAACTTTATTCCTCACCTATTGGGAGACATTAATAGTAAAAGGTGAATCGCGCCGTCGCCCTGTGGGATTAATGTGGCCATCGGCAAAGTGACGGCACGGCTGCATGAGGTAACGGTAGCCCTGGTCCTGCTTAGATGTAACACAGTCATATAGAGCAGCGGCCGAGGGAGCGGGCACTTCCAGCTGCTGCAGGCGGGCAATGGAGAATCTGTCTTTTTCGGAGAGAACCGGGGGGGGGGGCAGATTAATGTACATCAACACAGGGTCTCTGGGCATCGTATTCTGATACCAGGCGGTGCCAGTCAGTATGAGCTCTGCCCGCAATCACAGGATCAGCCTCTGGGCATCGTATTCTGATACCAGGCGGTGCCAATTAGTATGAGCTCTGCCCGCAATCACAGGATCAGCCTCTGGGCATCGTATTCTGATACCAGGCGGTGCCAATTAGTATGAGCTCTGCCCGCAATCACAGGATCAGCCTCTGGGCATTGTATTCTGATACCAGGCGGTGCCAGTCAGTATGAGCTCTGCCCGCAATCACAGGATCAGTCTCCGGGCATCGTATTCTGATACCAGGCGGTGCCAGTCAGTATGAGCTCTGCCCGCAATCACAGGATCAGCCTCTGGGCATCGTATTCTGATACCAGGCGGTGCCAGTCAGTATGAGCTCTGCCCGCAATCACAGGATCAGTCTCCGGGCATCGTATTCTGATACCAGGCGGTGCCAATTAGTATGAGCTCTGCCCGCAATCACAGGATCAGCCTCTGGGCATCGTATTCTGATACCAGGCGGTGCCAATTAGTATGAGCTCTGCCCGCAATCACAGGATCAGCCTCTGGGCATCGTATTCTGATACCAGGCGGTGCCAATTAGTATGAGCTCTGCCCGCAATCACAGGATCAGCCTCTGGGCATTGTATTCTGATACCAGGCGGTGCCAGTCAGTATGAGCTCTGCCCGCAATCACAGGATCAGCCTCCGGGCCTCCCATTCTGATACCAGGCGGTGCCAGTCAGTATGAGCTCTGCCCGCAATCACAGGATCAGCCTCCGGGCATCGTATTCTGATACCAGGCGGTGCCAGTCAGTATGAGCTCTGCCCGCAATCACAGGATCAGCCTCCGGGCATCGTATTCTGATACCAGGCGGTGCCAGTCAGTATGAGCTCTGCCCGCAATCACAGGATCAGCCTCCGGGCCTCGCAATCTGATACCAGTGAGTACAGTCTGAGCTCAGCCTGCAATCACAGGGACAAAGCGACTCTACAGATGTGGCAATGTGATGGGATCGCGGCCGGTGATGCGCAGAGCCAGTCGCTGCACATTCCCGGCCCTCATTAAGTAACAGCGTTTGCTTTTACCTGTTTCTTGAAGTTGACAAAGTAGTTGGACTGATCGATGAAGAAGAACTCCAGGGCGGATCTGCGCAGGTTGTAGCGTCGCAGGTGAACTTCCCGCAGGTGAGACAGCGGCCGCTTGAAGTCGTAGCCGAGCCCTGAGGACGCGCGGAGCGAGAAGAAAACGTGAATCAATATGAAACGGACAAACGAAACGCAGTGACTTCACTGCGGAAACAACACGGAATATTATGACCGGATTCATTTAATGGGACTGAAAGGGTTAAAGAAACTCTCCAAAACTAAATGAAGGAGCAGCCAATCACAAAGCGTAACTTTTAATTGGAAAAAATAAATAAAGCGAAATCTGTGCGAGAAAAAGAGAACAGAATGACGAGACGTAAACTGCAAACTAAGAGCACATACAGGGTTAATCAGAGCAACAAAACCTCTCTCGTTTCCCTGCACTTCGGGGAATTAAATTTCCCGACCCTGAATTTAGCATTAACCGCAGGGTCCCTGGAGTGCAGGAAAAAACCTGCCGCAAACCCGCCGAAAAAAAAAGCAGCAAAACTGACAAAATTATCGGATCTGATCACTCGGCGGTTTTGCGGCTGTTTTTTCCTTTTAAAATGTGTACAAAATGTCAGTTCCAATATTCCTTTACAAACCTGCCGAACCCCTCCGCCGAACACAGTGACAACCAGCGGCCGGATAAAGCCAACGATCCGCCGCGTGACAACCAGCGGCCAGAAAAAGCCAACGATCCGCCGAACACAGTGACAACCAGCGGCCAGAAAAAGCCGATGAACGGGGTAAAAGAATAAATCAATAAATCATAGTAAATCGGGGGAAAAGATTTGCTGAAAAAAATCCCAAAAAATGCCTAAAAGATCCTAAATCAATAAAATAATAAACAGTTTATTAGATATTGAATTAAAACGGGGAATATTTTTAACATTGAAACCTATGGGATTCGCCTGAATAAACCTGTCAAATGAAACCACTGAACATCAGGGCATTTCACTGACATTTCTCTGCTGTTCAATGTGAATAGATTAACCATTGCTTCTCTATGGGGGATTTCACTGCCGCCGAACAGGCACCGTATTTCACTGCCGCCGAACAGGCACCGTATTTCACTGCCGCCGAACAGGCACCGTATTTCACTGCCGCCGAACAGGCACCGTATTTCACCGCCGCCGAACAGGCACCGTATTTCACCGCCGCCGAACAGGCACCGTATTTCACCTCCGCCGAACAGGCACCGTATTTCACTGCCGCCGAACAGGCACCGTATTTCACTGCCGCCGAACAGGCACCGTATTTCACCGCCGCCGAACAGGCACCGTATTTCACCGCCGCCGAACAGGCACCGTATTTCACCGCCGCCGAACAGGCACCGTATTTCACCGCCGCCGAACAGGCACCGTATTTCACCGCCGCCGAACAGGCACCGTATTTCACTGCCGCCGAACAGGCACCGTATTTCACTGCCGCCGAACAGGCACCGTATTTCACTGCCGCCGAACAGGCACCGTATTTCACTGCCGCCGAACAGACACCTTATTTCACTGCCGCCGAACAGACACCTTATTTCACTGCCGCCTAACAGGTACCATATGGGGTTATTCAAAGAGATCCGAATTGCTGGCGAAAGGTAACCGAACGCTGAAAATCAGCGTACGGTTGCCTTTCCTGGCTATTCGGCTATTCAGAAAGCAGGCAGTTTGCCAAATGTTGGCGAACTGCCTACACATACGTGCCTGTTCGAGGGCAGTGAAACCCCCATAGAGAAGCAATGCTTCGTGTAACAGCAACTGGGGTGCACTGATCTCCAGCTTGTGGACCAGACTAGGGCTGAAACAACTAATCGATTAATCGACAACTAATCGATGGTTAAATTAGATGTCAACTATTTCCATTATGGATTAATGTTCCGGTATACAGCACACACTGTTTAGAGTCAGACTGAGTTAAACGTAAATAACCTCAGCTTCGGAGCTGATTGGAGAAGACGCGCCGCTGCTTTACTAGCTATGATAAAGTGCTAGGGTTATGTCAGACACAACCAGTTTGTTTTTATTCCGTTCACAACCGTAGCAGAACTAGCAAACAAACAGGATACTGCCACTGGGTGAAGGAGCTGTATGCCTGTGTTTAATCCTTACTTTAAGCTGGAGTCCTGTGCCACCACCCCACCCTCTTTGGTTGGGAACTGCCATTCCCTCCCTTTGATCTGGTTCCTTTCCCCAAACTTACTCCCACACTCAGATCTGGTCTTTTGGCCATACCCACTCCCTCTCACACTCGGGTCAAGTCACTCGAGCCAAGTCACCCTCTTCCACCTCCAGTCCCTCCTCCCACTAAGTTTGTTCACAAAATTATTTAAAAGGGACACTCTACGCACCCTGACCACTTTAGCTTATTAACCCTGATTTCATGCTGACATCATCATCTATGACCAAGTGCTCCTAGTTGCGTTCATCTGAGAAAGCAAATTTGGGCTTAAGGTGCGCATGCAGCATCAACCCATCCCTCTGACCAAGCACTCACATACCCGGTGTGTGAAAAGTACGCAAGATACGCAATTTGCGTATGTACATACAAAAGTTACGTACACTACGCAAGTTGCTTATTTATTTTTTTACATAAAATTATTTTTAAGTAAACAATTTTTTTCTTCCGATGAATCGATTAATTGAAATAATAAATCGGCCAACTAATCAATTATGAGAATAATCGTTAGTTGCAGCCCTAGACCAGACCCAAAGCTGCTACAGCGTCCGTCCCTCCTCTTCAGCCAAGCTGATCCGCAGCAGCTTCTCACAACCCTCAGCCAGAACTTGAGGGAGTGCAATGTATCTCTCCCCAAAACACCAGACACACACTTAGTGCAGGGGGAAGTGAATGACTTCTTTAATGAAAATGAGAGCAGTTTTATGGACAGCAGGGGGGGGGGCAACATTACACAATCAACAGAATCTATTATCTACAGGAGTTGCATTCCTAGACAAGACACTGGAAGCTAATTAATTATTAGAGCTGTTCACAGCACACAATTTCGTTTTCGACGAATGGATTCGTACTAAAACGCAATTTATTTAGTTGCTAAAGAAATTTGTTTTCAGTTCTTTAGTATGAAAACTAATTTCATTCATCCGAAAACCAGTGGATACAATTACTATTAGGGATGCACCGATACCACTTTTTTAAGACCGAGTACGAGTACCGATACCAAGTACCGATACTTTTATTTAATATCATGTGACGCTTTCCAATAGGAACAGACCTCATATAAAAATTTATATGAGATTGACCGCAGCTCACATGGATTTGCCCCCAGGTCTCATGGATTTGCCCCCAGGTCTCATGGATTTGCCCCCAGCTCACATGGGTTTGCCCCAGCTCACATGGATGTCCCCCAGGTCTCATGGATTTGCCCCCAGGTCTCATGGATTTGCCCCCAGCTCACATGGATTTGTCCCCAGGTCTCATGGATTGGCCCCCAGGTCTCATGGATTGGCCCCCAGGTCTCATGGATTGGCCCCCAGGTCTCATGGATTTGGCCCCCAGGTCTCATGGATTTGGCCCCCAGGTCTCATGGATTTGGCCCCCAGGTCTCATGGATTTGGCCCGCAGCTCTCATGGATTTGCCCCCAGGTCTCATGGATTTGCCCCCAGGTCTCATGGATTTGCCCGCAGCTCTCATCGATTTACCCCCCGCTCGAACGCTGGGGAAGCTGGCCGCGTGCATGTAAAGCACGCGGCCAGCGTTCCCCTCCGGCGCGCCAAATACTCGCCCTTCCTGAAGTTCCGGTCTCTGGGCAGTGATGCGGTCACGTGGCCGCCGGGCGCATCTGTGACGCTGCCTCCAGCCGAGAGGCCGCGTCACAGGAGCGCCCGGCGGCCACGTGACCGCATCACTGCCCAGAGACTGGAACTTCAGGAAGGGTGAGTATTTGGCGCGCCGGGGGGGAACGCTGGCCGCGTGCTTTTCATGCACGCGGCCAGCTTCCCCAGCCCCGCGGATACCGGCAAGCCGGCCCAGCGCCGGCTTCCGGTATCGGCGGGATGTATCGGGCCGTTTGCACGAGTAACAAGTACTCGTGCAAACGGCAATATCGGCCCCGATACCGATACTAGTATCGGTATCGGTGCATCCCTAATTACTATTGTAGTGTCTCCTCAGAGGGCTGAGATCGCTGCTTGTTACAGTATCTCTCACTCTCAGCACAATGTGTCAGGCAAAGCTGTTACAGTAACTGACTGCTGCTCATCACAGTGCTCAGAGTTTCAAAACTAATAAATAATATTTTTATATATAAGAGGTTATAACAATATTATTTCCTTGTTTTACTGAAACTCTGAGCTGTGATGAGCAGCAGTCAGTTACTGTAACAGCTGAGCCTGATGCATTGTACTGAGAGATAATGTAAGAAGCAACTGATCTCAGCGCTCACAGCCACTGGATTTAAAGGGCTCAAAAAAATGCTCCCATCTGTGTAATGTATAGAACATCCTCCTGCATTAATTAACACCCCTCTCTGTATAATGCATATAACATCCTCCTGCATTAATAACCCTTTCTGTATAATGTATATAACATCCTCTTGCATTAATACCCCTCTCTGTATAATGTATATAACATCCTCCTGCATTAATACCCCTCTCTGTATAATGTATATAACATCCTCCTGCATTAATACCCCTCTCTGTATAATGTATATAACATCCTCCTGCATTAATACCTCACTGTATAATGTATATAACATCCTCCTGCATTAATACCCCTCTCTGTATAATGTATATAACATCCTCCTGCATTAATACCTCACTGTATAATGTATAGAACATCCTCCTGAATTAATGCCCCTATCTGTATAGAACATCCTACTGCATTAATACCCCTCTCTGTATAATGCATATAACATCCTCCTGCATTAATAACCCTCTCTGTATAATGTATATAACATCCTCCTGCATTAATACCTCACTGTATAATGTATAGAACATCCTCCTGAATTAATGCCCCTCTCTGTATAGAACCTCCTACTGCATTAATACCCCTCTCTGAATAATGTATATAACATCCTCCTGCATTAATACCTATCTCTGTATAATGTATAGAACATCCTCCTGCATTAATTAATGCCCCTCTCTGTATAGAACATCCTACTGCATTGGCATGTGGAGGGTGCAGAACTTCAGAATGCAATGCTTATCCAGCACAGGAGAGGGAACTTTTACTTAAACTTTGTATCTCTGTGGGGGAGACACAGGAATATAAAAGCAGGGGAGAGGGAAAATATTAACGTAAATCGGTCTGAAAGCTCAGAAGAGATGACTGGCGCAAATATTTTTTTTTATAAAATAAAGCACTCTAAATCCTGGGAAAACATTCATATAAATCACACTGAAGGCTCATAATGACAGAGTAACTGTGAGAGTTGGATACTAAATGTATCAGAGGTAAAAAAAACTTTATAACAAGCAGCACTGGGAGAAGAGAGGGACTTTATATAAAACGTGTATTATAGAGGAGGAAAGGGGGATAGTGATCCTGGATAATATAAAATGTATCACACCTAAGTCCCTATTATGCAGAGATAACACACGTTTTATAAAGTTCCGCTCTTCTCCCAGCGCTGCTGGTTATTAAGGGGTTTTTACTATCCAGTCCTCCCTGTTATACTCTGTCATTAGCTTTCAGTGTGATTTATTTGAATGTTTTCCCTCTTCAGCTGCTTTTATCATCTCGTCTGTCTCCTAGACATGCAAGGGTTAAGTAAAGGTTTCCTCTCCTGTGCTGGCTGTCTGCGCTGCGAGTGAGTATTCTGGAGCTCTATCTCTGTCTGATTTTCAGGTAGGGGTCGGGAAGGATTACACAAACTTTTTCTGTAGCTTAGAAACATAAAAAATGTCGGCAGATCAGAACCTTTCGGCCCATCTAGTCGCCCAATTACATGGATACTTTACCTGGATTTATCTTTTGTTTAGGATAGCCTTATGCCTATCCCATGCTTGCTTAAATTCAATCACTGTTTTGGCCTCTACCACTTCTACTGGAAGACTGTTCCATGTATCCACCACCCTCTCAGTAAAATAATGCTTCCTGATGTTACTTTTAAACCTTTGCCCCTCTAATCTAAGACTATGTCCTCTTGTTTTGCTACTTTGTTTCCTTTTAAATATACTCCCTTCCTCTACCTTGTGGATTCCCTTTACGTATTTAAATGTTTCTATCATATCTCCTCTGTCTCGTCTTTTTTCCAAGCTGTACATGTTAAGATCATTAAGCCTTTCCTGGTAACTTTTCTCCTTCAAGCCGTACACCATTTTAGTAGCCCTTCTCTGAACTCTCTCTAAGATGTCTATATCCTTCTGGAGATACGGTCTCCAGTACTGCACACAGTACTCCAAGTGAGGTCTCACCAGTGCTCTGTACAGTGGCGTGAGCACTTCCCTTTTCCTACTGCTAATACAGGCTCTCCCTACACAACCAAGCATTCTGCCAGCATTTCCAAGCATTCTGCCAGCATTTCCTGCTGCTCTATTACATTGACTACTTACCCTTAGATCCTCTGAAATAATAACCCCTAAATCCCAACCCTCAGATGTTGAGGTTAGGACTGTATCAAATATTCTATATTCAGCCCTTGGGTTTTTACGTCCCAGGTGCATTATCTTGCACTTATCCACATTAAAACTCAATTGCCACAACTCCGACCATTTTTTTAGTTTACCTAAATCATTTGTCATTTGGCTGATCCCTCCAGGAACGTCAACCCTGTTGCAAATCTTTGGGTCATCAGCAAAAAGACATACTTTTCCATTAATACCTTCTGCAATATCACTAATAAAAATATTAAAGAGAATGGGTCCAAGTACTGACCCCTGAGGTACCCCACTGGTAACAAGAAATTGCGCCGAATAAACTCCATTTACCACAACCCTCTGTTGTCTGTCACTCAGCCACTGCCTAATCCAGTCAACAATATTGGAATCCAAGCTCAAAGATTGCAATTTATTGATAAGCCTTCTATGCGGAACAGTATCAAAAGCCTTACTGAAATCTAAATAAGCAATGTCTACTGCACCAACTGTGTCTATTATTTTTGTTACCCAATCAAAAAAATCAATAAGATTAGTTTGGCATGATCTCCCTGAGGTAAACCCATGTTGTTTCTGATCCTGTAATCTATGTGTTTTTAGATGTTCAACAATCCTTTGCTTTAACATGGTTTCCATTAATTTCCCTACTACTGACGTAAGACTAACTGGCCTATAGTTAACCGATTCCTCCCTACTACCCTTCTTGTAAATGGGCACAACATTTGCTAATTTCCAGTCTTCTGGGACGACTCCCGTTAACAAGGATTGTTAAATAAATCTGTTATCGGTTTTGCTATTACACCACTGAGCTCTTTTAATAACTTAGGGTGGATCCCATCAGGCCCCATTGACTTATTTGTCTTTACTTTAGACAGCTGCTGTAGAACCTCCTCCTCTGTAAACTGATATGTAAATGTCTCGTTAGTGTTTCCTCCTAACTGAGGTCCCTTTCCTTCCTTTTCTTCTGCAAAGACTGAACAAAAATTTTCATTGAGGCAATCAGCGAGACTTTTATCCTCTTCTACATACCTTCCTTCCTTTGTTTTTAATCTAACTAATCCTTGTTTTACTTTTCTTTTCTCGTTTATGTATCTAAAAAATGTTTCATCCCCTTTTTTACTGACTGAGCTATTTTCTCTTCTGCGTGTGCTTTGGAAGCTCTTATAAATTGCTTTGCCTCTTTCTACCTAATCTTATAGGTTTGCCTATCTTCTTCTCTGAGTTGTTTTATAATTATTGAATGCTGTCTTTTTGTTCTTCACTATTTTGGCCACTTCTGCAGAGTACTACAGTGGTTTCTTCCCTTTTTTGTTTTTGCTAACAAGCCGAATGCAATTGCCTGTGGCCTCAATAATGCCTCCTTTAAATAATCCCATTTCTCCTGGACTCCCTTTAAACTCCTCCAGTCTGATAATGACTCATTCACACAAAAATCCCATTTTAGAAAAATCTGTTTTTTTAAAGTCTAAAACTTTTGTTTTTGTGTGGTGCGGCTCCATCCCTGTTCGTATATTAAATCATACTGACTGGTGATCACTAGATCCCAAATTTTCACCTACAACAACGTCCGATACCAAACCTCCATTTGTGAGTATTAAATCCAATATGGCCTCTTTACGGGTCGGCTCCTCAACTACTTGTGTTAGAGATAATCCCAGTTCGGAGTTTAGAATATTTGTACTCCTGGTGCACCCAGCTATTTTGGTTTTCCAGTTCACGTCAGGAAGATTAAAGTCCCCCATTATAATAACTTCCTCCTTCATTGCCATTTTGGCTATTTCCTCAAGCAGCAGATTATCTAGCTCTTCTACTTGTCCAGGGCGTCTATAGATCACACCTACACGAGCTACTGTATGATTGCCAAATGTTAGCATAACCCAAACTGACTCTATGTTCACCTCGCTCACTTTTATTTGGTTCGTTTTTATGTTGTTTTTCACATACAGGGCCACTCCTCCTCTTTTCCTACCTTCTCTGTCTTTTCTATATAAAGAGTACCCCGGTATTGTTATGTCCCAGTTATTTTTCTCACTGAACCATGTCTCAGTAACCGCCACTAAATCTACTTTTTCAGCTGCCATCATTGCCTCCAGTTCATTGATTTTATTGACTAAACTGCGAGCATTTATAGACACGACTCTGAGCTTGTCATTTTTTACCCCGCATGTTGCTTGCACCCTCCGATTTAGTTTTGGGGGACAATCAGGCAGATTGTTTTTTACCCCTTTGTCCCCCCCTCCTAGTTTAAATATTCCTTTGTGAAACCTTTGAACTTCTCACTGAGCACATATGTCCCGTATGAGTAAGATGCAAACGCTTTGACGCTTTGTGCGTGTTTCTCCGGCGTGTTCAGCGGGGTTAATCCAGCGGCTTTCTATGGGTTTCGGTGAGTGTTGCTTGCTGAATACACCGCAGGGTCGCCGAAATCGGATCACTGAATCGCCTCGAAGTGCAGGGAACGTAAAGTCACCGAACGTATGGCGACTGATTCTTTTTTAATAACCCTGCGTATTTCACTGCCGTCGAACAGGAATCGTACTTGCTGGCAGTTCGTCAGCTTTTTGAATAGCCGAATGGCCCTGAAATGTCACCATATGGAGAAACTCACTGTTCGGTGACTTTTCGGGGCAAATTCAGATCTCTGAATAACCCTGAAAGAGTCAACACAGTCGTTGCTTCGAACTGCAAAATGCAGCAGGGTAGCCATGGATCGGAGCTGCGCGCGCATGTACAGAGCAATGGATCGGAGGTGCACACGCATGTACAGAGCAATGGATGGGAGGTGCACACGCATGTACAGAGCAATGGATGGGAGGTGCACACGCATGTACAGAGCAATGGATGGGAGGTGCACACGCATGTACAGAGCAATGGATGGGAGGTGCACACGCATGTACAGAGCAATGGATGGGAGGTGCACACGCATGTACAGAGCAATAGATGGGAGGTGCACACGCATGTACAGAGCAATAGATGGGAGGTGCACACGCATGTACAGAGCAATGGATGGGAGGTGCACACGCATGTACAGAGCAATGGATGGGAGGTGCACACGCATGTACAGAGCAATGGATGGGAGGTGCACACGCATGTACAGAGCAATGGATGGGAGGTGCACACGCATGTACAGAGCAATGGATGGGAGGTGCACACGCATGTACAGAGCAATAGATGGGAGGTGCACACGCATGTACAGAGCAATGGATGGGAGGTGCACACGCATGTACAGAGCAATGGATGGGAGGTGCACACGCATGTACAGAGCAATGGATGGGAGGTGCACACGCATGTACAGAGCAATGGATGGGAGGTGCACACGCATGTACAGAGCAATGGATCGGAGGTGCACACGCATGTACAGAGCAATGGATCGGAGGTGCACACGCATGTACAGAGCAATGGATCGGAGGTGCACACGCATGTACAGAGCACTGGATCGGAGGTGCACACGCATGTACAGAGCACTGGATCGGAGGTGCACACGCATGTACAGAGCACTGGATCGGAGCTGCACGCGCATGCACAGAGCACTGGATCGGAGGTGCACACGCATGTACAGAGCACTGGATCAGAGGTGCACACGCATGTACAGAGCACTGGATCGGAGCTGCACGCGCATGTACAGAGCACTGGATCAGAGCTGCACGCCATGTACAGAGCGCGGGATCGGAGCTGCACGCCATGTACAGAGCACGGGATCGGAGCTGCACGCCATGTACAGAGCACGGGATCGGAACTGCACGCGCATGTACAGAGCAATGGATCAGAGCTGCACACGCATGTACAGAGCGTGGGATCGGAGCTGCACGCCATGTACAGAGCGCGGGATCGGAGCTGCACGCGCATGTACAGAGCACTGGATCAGAGCTGCACGCGCATATACAGAGCACTGGATCGGAGCTGCACGCGCATGCACAGAGCGATGGATCGGAGCTGCACGCGCATGCACAGAGCGATGGATCGGAGCTGCACGCGCATGCACAGAGCGATGGATCGGAGCTGCACGCGCATGCACAGAGCGATGGATCGGAGCTGCACGCGCATGCACAGAGCGATGGATCGGAGCTGCACGCGCATGCACAGAGCGATGGATCGGAGCTGCACGCGCATGCACAGAGCGATGGATCGGAGCTGCACGCGCATGCACAGAGCGAT
The DNA here is from genome assembly GCA_009667805.1 of Leptobrachium leishanense. Lineage (NCBI taxonomy): Eukaryota > Metazoa > Chordata > Amphibia > Anura > Megophryidae > Leptobrachium > Leptobrachium leishanense. The sequence continues at coordinate 338,243,124 of CM019067.1, read as the reverse complement.
GGATCGGAGCTGCACGCGCATGCACAGAGCGATGGATCGGAGCTGCACGCGCATGCACAGAGCGATGGATCGGAGCTGCACGCGCATGCACAGAGCGATGGATCGGAGCTGCACGCGCATGCACAGAGCGATGGATCGGAGCTGCACGCGCATGCACAGAGCGATGGATCGGAGCTGCACGCGCATGCACAGAGAGATGGATCGGAGCTGCACGCGCATGCACAGAGCGATGGATCGGAGCTGCACGCGCATGCACAGAGCGATGGATCGGAGCTGCACGCGCATGCACAGAGCGATGGATCGGAGCTGCACGCGCATGCACAGAGCGATGGATCAGAGACGCACGCGCATGCACAGAGCGATGGATCAGAGACGCACGCGCCCTGAAATGGCCCTGAAATGTCACCATATGGGGAAACTCACTGTTCGGTGACTTTTCGAGGCAAATTCAGATCTCTGAATAACCCTGAAAGAGTCAACACAGTCGTTGCTTCGAACTGCAAAATGCAGCAGGGTAGCCATGGATCGGAGCTGCGCGCGCATGTACAGAGCAATGGATGGGAGGTGCACACGCATGTACAGAGCACTGGATCGGAGGTGCACACGCATGTACAGAGCACTGGATCGGAGGTGCACACGCATGTACAGAGCACTGGATCGGAGGTGCACACGCATGTACAGAGCAATGGATCGGACGTGCACACGCATGTACAGAGCACTGGATCGGAGGTGCACACGCATGTACAGAGCACTGGATCGGACGTGCACACGCATGTACAGAGCACTGGATCGGAGGTGCACACGCATGTACAGAGCACTGGATCAGAGGTGCACACGCATGTACAGAGTACTGGATCGGAGCTGCACGCGCATGTATCACAGGATCACAGGCGCGTCTCGCCAGCAGAGGAAGTGAGCGCACGGTGTGTAATAATACATTATCGCACAGGATCACAGGCGCGTCACCCCAGCAGAGGAAGCGAGCGCACGGTGTGTAATACATTATCGCACAGGATCACAGGCGCATCATGCCAGCAGAGGAAGCGAGCGCACGGTGTGTAATACATTATCGCACAGGATCACAGGCGCGTCACCCCAGCAGAGGAAGCGAGCGCACGGTGTGTAATACATTATCGCACAGGATCACAGGCGCATCATGCCAGCAGAGGAAGCGAGCGCATGTTGTGACACACAAACTCTATAAACCCTGAGATTTTGGGTTTTCTAGTGAAGAGCAGGACCTTAACCAAAGCAAACCGTTAGTCGACCGGTAACACCGGCAGCGCACAACGTGATCTCACGACCACAACTACAATCCCCAGAAACCCCTCTGCAGGGATTCACAGTCACCTTCGTCCGTCTCCTCCTTCTCGCTGCTCCAGTCGTAGAAGTAAATGTGCTGCGTGGTGACCTCCAGGCGGCCGGTGATCACCGCCACGATGGTGATGAGCTCGCAGTCCTCCGAGAACACCAGCTTCTCCCTCTGGTTCTGCTCCTTGGAGTCCACCCTGCAGGAAGCCAGGAGCCAAAAACAACATCAGGGATGCAAAGCATGATGGGAATATCTTGTGCAGCCGGTGCTCGGGTCAGTGATGCGGAGAGAGATTACTGCAGAAAATTCAATGTTTTTGTCCCATAATTTGATGCGCAGAATTTCTCAGAGTCTGATTGGCTGAGGATAGGATTGGGGGGGGGGGGTGACACGAGGAACCTTTCCTTCACTTCTCCCTTTGATAAATTCACATTCAGGGGCTCATTGAGGTTAACCCCGAATCAGTGGAGTGATCGGAAGATGTTCGGTGGAGGATCCAGGCGGCTGAGGGCAGCTCCAACAAGGCCCACTGGATCCTGTGCTTCATAGGACGTCCCTGCGCCTCCGTATAAACCTGCGCCTCTGTATAACGGAGGAAAGCCGTTTCCCCGCGCCTCCGTATAAAGGAGGAAAGCCGTTTCCCCGCGCCTCCGTATAAAGGAGGAAAGCCGTTTCCCCGCGCCTCCGTATAAAGGAGGAAAGCCGTTTCCCCGCGCCTCCGTATAAAGGAGGAAAGCCGTTTCCCCGCGCCTCCGTATAAAGGAGGAAAGCAGTTCCTCCGCGCCTTCGTATAAAGGAGGAAAGCCGTTTCCCCGCGCCTCCGTATAAAGGAGGAAAGCCGTTTCCCCGCGCCTTCGTATAAAGGAGGAAAGCAAGTTTCCCCGCGCCTCCGTATAAAGGAGGAAAACAGGTTTCCCCGCGCCTCCGTATAAAGGAGGAAAGCAGTTTCCCCGCGCCTCCGTATAAGGGAGGAAAGCAGTTTCCCCGCGCCTCCGTATAAAGGAGGAAAGCCGTTTCCCCGCGCCTCCGTATAAAGGAGGAAAGCCGTTTCCCCGCGCCTCCGTATAAAGGAGGAAAGCCGTTTCCCCGCGCCTCCGTATAAAGGAGGAAAGCCGTTTCCCCGCGCCTCCGTATAAAGGAGGAAAGCCGTTTCCCCACGCCTCCGTATAAAGGAGGAAAGCCGTTTTCCCCACGCCTCCGTATAAAGGAGGAAAGCCGTTTCCCCGCGCCTCCGTATAAAGGAGGAAAGCCGTTTCCCCGCGCCTCCGTATAAAGGAGGAAAGCAGTTTCCCCGCGCCTCCGTATAAAGGAGGAAAGCCGTTTCCCCGCGCCTCCGTATAAAGGAGGAAAGCCGTTTCCCCGCGCCTCCGTATAAAGGAGGAAAGCAGTTTCCCCGCGCCTCCGTATAAAGGAGGAAAGCCGTTTCCCCGCGCCTCCGTATAAAGGAGGAAAGCCGTTTCCCCGCGCCTCCGTATAAAGGAGGAAAGCCGTTTCCCCGCGCCTCCGTATAAAGGAGGAAAGCCGTTTCCCCGCGCCTCCGTATAAAGGAGGAAAGCCGTTTCCCCGCGCCTCCGTATAAAGGAGGAAAGCCGTTTCCCCGCGCCTCCGTATAAGGGAGGAAAGCAGTTTCCCCGCGCCTCCGTATAAAGGAGGAAAGTAGTTTCCCCGCGCCTCCGTATAAAGGAGGAAAGCTGTTTCCCTGCGCCTCTATATAAACCTGTACCTCCGTATAAAGGAGGACACGGAGCGATGAGACTTACTGGTCCAGGTTCTCCAGGAACATTAAATCTTCGTCTCCCAGCTGGTCGTCCTCCAGCTCGTTCACTTTGGCTTCTTTGGCCACAGCGAGGGGGAGAGAGTCGGCCACCGACTGAGTTTGGTCGGTTCCTGGAGAGAAACACAGCGAGAGGAAAACGTGAGGGACATTCCATGGAGGAAAACGCAGGGAAAAATAAAAACCCCGATAAAACAACAAAACCCCAACAATAAAACCCCGATAAAACAACAGACCAACAATAAAACCCGATAAAACATTAAAAGCCCAACAATAAAACCCCGATAAAAACAACAAAACCCCAACAACAAAACCCTGATAAAACAACAAAACCCGATAAAACAACAAAACCCCGATAAAACAACAAAACCCGATAAAACAAAACCCCGATAAAACAAAAAAAACAACAACAAAACCCCGATAAAACAAAACCCGATAAAACAAAACCCGATAAAACAACAAAACCCCGATAAAACAATAAAACCCCGATAAAACAATAAAACCCCGATAAAAACAAAAAACAATAAAGCCCCGATAAAACAACAAAACCCGATAAAACAACAAAACCCCAACAATAAAACCCCGATAAAAACAACAAAACCCCAACAATAAATCCCCAACAACAAAACCCAGACAAAACAACAAAACCCCAACAATAAAACCCTGATAAAACAAAACCCCAACAATAAAACCCTGATAAAACACCCCGATAAAAACAAAACCAACAATAAAACCCCAAAATAAAACCTAGAAAAACAATAAAACCCTGATAAAACAATAAAACACCAACAAACAATAAACCCCAACAATAAAACCCAGATAAACAATAAAACACCAACAATAAAACCCCAACAATAAAACCTGATAAAACAATAAAACCCTGATAAAACAATAAAACCCCAACAATAAAACCCCGATAAAACAATAAAACCCCAACAATAAAACCCATAAAACAACAAAACCCCAACAATAAAACCCTGATAAAACAAAACCCCGATAAAAACAAAACCAACAATAAAACCCCAACAATAAAACCCAGATAAAAACAATAAAACCCTGATAAAACAATAAAACACCAACAATAAAACCCCAACAATAAAACCCTGATAAAACAATAAAACCCTGATAAAACAATAAAACCCCAACAATAAAACCCGATAAAACAACAAAACCCAACAATAAAACCCCGATAAAACAATAAAACCCCAACAATAAAACCCTGAAAACAATAAAACCCCGATAAACAACAAAACCAATAAAACAACCCGATATAAACAATAAAACCCAGATAAAAACAACAAAACCCCAACAATAAAACCTCAACATAAAACCGATAAAACAATAAAACCCCATAAAACAACAAAACCCCGATAAAAAAACATAAACCCCAACAATAAAACCCCTAAAACAACATAACCCCGATAAAACAACATAACCCCGATTAAACAACAAAACCCCAACAATAAACCCCGATAAAACAACAAAACCCCAACAATAAACCCCGATAAAACAACAAAACCCGATAAAACAACAAAACCCCAACAAAACAACAAAACCCCCACAATAAAACCACAAAACCCCAACAATAAAACCCTGATAAAACAAAAAACCCCAACAATAAAACCCCGATAAAACAAAACCCCAACAAAACAACAAAACCCCAACAATAAAACCACAAAACCACAATCAAAACAAAACCCAACAATAAAACCACAACCCCAACAACATAACCCCGATAAAACAACAAAACCAACAATAAACCCCGATAAAACAACAAAACCCCAACAATAAAACCCCACAATAAAACCCTGATAAAACAAACACCAACAATAAAACACCACAAAACCCAACAATAAAACCACAACCAACAATAAAACCCCAAAACCCCAACAATAAAACCCGATAAAACAATAAAACCCCAACAATAAACCCCGATAAAACAACAAAACCCCAACAATAAAACCACAAACCCCAACAATAAAACCACAAAACCAACAACAAAACCCCAACACAAAACCCGATAAAACAACAAAACCCAACATAAAACCCCGATAAAACAATAAAACCCCAACAATAAAACCTGATAAAACAATAAAACCCCAACATAACCCAGATAAAACCAACCGATAAAAGCAAAAAACACAATAATAACCCTGATAAAGCAAAACCAACAATAAACCCTGATAAAACGAAACAATAAACCCCGATAAAACAATAAAACCCCAACAATAAAACCCTGATAAAACAATAAAACCCTGATAATGCAATAAAACCCCAACAATAAAACCCTGATAAAACAATAAAACCCTGATAATGCAATAAAACCCCAACAATAAAACCCTGATAAAACAATAAAACCCCAACAATAAAACCCCCGATAAAACAAAGCCCCAACAATAAAACCCGATAAAACAACAAAACCCTGATAAAACAAAACCCCAACAATAAAACCCTGATAAAACCCCGATAAAGCACTAAAACCCCAACAATAAAACCCCGATAAAACAATAAAACCCAACAATAAAACCGATAAGACAAGAAAACCCCAACAATAAAACCCCGATAACAATAAAACCCCACAATAAAACCGATAAAACAATAAAACCCCAACAATAAAACCCTGATAAAACAATAAAACCCAACAATAAAACCCTGATAAAACATAAAACCCCAATAAAGCAACAAAACCCAGACAAAACAACAAAACCCCAACAATAAAACCCTGATAAAACAAAACCCCAACAATAAAACCCTGATAAAACAAAACCCCGATAAAAACAAAACCAACAATAAAACCCCAACAATAAAACCTAGATAAAAACAATAAAACCCTGATAAAACAATAAAACACCAACAATAAAACCCCAACAATAAAACCCAGATAAAACAATAAAACACCAACAATAAAACCCCAACAATAAAACCCTGATAAAAACAATAAAACCCTGATAAAACAATAAAACCCCAACAATAAAACCCCGATAAAACAATAAAACCCCACAATAAACCCATAAAACAACAAAACCCAACAATAAAACCCTGATAAAACAAAACCCCGATAAAAACAAAACCAACAATAAAACCCCAACAATAAAACCCAGATAAAAACAATAAAACCCTGATAAAACAATAAAACACCAACAATAAAACCCCAACAATAAAACCCTGATAAAAACAATAAAACCCTGATAAAACAATAAAACCCCAACAATAAAACCCCGATAAAACAACAAAACCCCAACAATAAAACCCCGATAAAACAATAAAACCCCAACAATAAAACCCTGATAAAACAATAAAACCCCGATAAAACAACAAAACCAATAATAAAACCCGATAAAACAATAAAACCCAGATAAAAACAACAAAACCCCAACAATAAAACCTCAACAATAAAACCCCGATAAAACAATAAAACCCCATAAAACAACAAAACCCCGATAAAACAACGATAAAACAACAAAACCCCAACAATAAAACCCCGATAAAACAACATAACCCCGATAAAACAACATAACCCCGATTAAACAACAAAACCCCAACAATAAAACCCCGATAAAAACAACAAAACCCCAACAATAAAACCCCGATAAAACAACAAAACCCGATAAAACAACAAAACCCCAACAAAACAACAAAACCCCAACAATAAAACCACAAAACCCCAACAATAAAACCCTGATAAAACAACAAAACCCCAACAATAAAACCCCGATAAAACAACAAAACCCCAACAAAACAACAAAACCCCAACAATAAAACCACAAAACCCCAACAATAAAACCACAAAACCCCAACAATAAAACCACAAAACCCCAACAACATAACCCCGATAAAACAACAAAACCAACAATAAAACCCCGATAAAACAACAAAACCCCAACAATAAAACCCCAACAATAAAACCCTGATAAAACAACAAAACCCCAACAATAAAACCACAAAACCCCAACAATAAAACCACAAAACCAACAATAAAACCCCAAAACCCCAACAATAAAACCCCGATAAAACAATAAAACCCCAACAATAAAACCCCGATAAAACAACAAAACCCCAACAATAAAACCACAAAACCCCAACAATAAAACCACAAAACCAACAACAAAACCCCAACAACAAAACCCCGATAAAACAACAAAACCCCAACAATAAAACCCCGATAAAACAATAAAACCCCAACAATAAAACCCAGATAAAACCCCGATAAAGCAATAAAACCAACAATAAAACCCTGATAAAGCAAAACCAACAATAAAACCCTGATAAAGCAAAACCAACAATAAAACCCTGATAAAACGAAACAATAAAACCCCGATAAAACAATAAAACCCCAACAATAAAACCCTGATAAAACAATAAAACCCTGATAATGCAATAAAACCCCAACAATAAAACCCTGATAAAACAATAAAACCCTGATAATGCAATAAAACCCCAACAATAAAACCCTGATAAAACAATAAAACCCCAACAATAAAACCCCCGATAAAACAAAGCCCCAACAATAAAACCCGATAAAACAACAAAACCCTCGATAAAACAAAACCCCAACAATAAAACCCTGATAAAACCCCGATAAAGCACTAAAACCCCAACAATAAAACCCCGATAAAACAATAAAACCCCAACAATAAAACCGATAAGACAAGAAAACCCCAACAATAAAACCCCGATAAAACAATAAAACCCCAACAATAAAACCGATAAAACAATAAAACCCCAACAATAAAACCCTGATAAAACAATAAAACCCAACAATAAAACCCTGATAAAACAATAAAACCCCAATAAAGCAATAAAACCCCGATAAAACAAAACCCCAACAATAAAACCCCGATAAAACAAAACCCCAACAATAAAATCCGATAAAACAACAAAACCCAAACAACAAAACCCTGATAAAAAACAAAACCCCAACAATAAAACCTTGATAAAACAAAACCCCAACAATAAAATCCGATAAAACAACAAAACCCAAACAACAAAACCCTGATAAAAAACAAAACCCCAACAATAAAACCCCAACAATTAAACCCTGATAAAACAATAAAACCCTGATAAAGCAATAAAACCCCAACAATTAAACCCTGATAAAACAATAAAACCCTGATAAAGCAATAAAACCCCAACAATTAAACCCTGATAAAACAAAACCAACAATAAAACCCCGATAAAACAATAAAACCCCAACAATAAAACCCCGATAAAACAAAACCCCAACAATAAAACCCTGATAAAACCCCGATAAAGCAATAAAACCCCAACAATAAAACCCTGATAAAACAAAACCAACAATAAAACCCAGATAAAACAATAAAACCCCAACAATAAAACCCTGATAAAACAATAAAACCCCGATAAAGCACTAAAACCCCAACAATAAAACCCGGATAAAACAAGAAAACCCCAACAATAAAACCCTGATAAAACAATAAAACCCCAATAAAGCAATAAAACCCCAATAAAGCAATAAAACCCCAACAATAAAACCCTGATAAAACAATAAAACCCAGATAAAACAATAAAACCCCAACAATAAAACCCTGATAAAACAATAAAACCCCGATAAAGCACTAAAACCCAAACAATAAAACCCTGATAAAACAATAAAACCCCAACAATAAAACCCTGATAAAACAATAAAACCCCAATAAAGCAATAAAACCCCAACAATAAAACCCCGATAAAAAACAAAACCCCAACAATAAAACCCTGATAAAACAATAAAACCCAGATAAAACAATAAAACCCCAACAATAAAACCCTGATAAAACAATAAAACCCCGATAAAGCACTAAAACCCAAACAATAAAACCCTGATAAAACAATAAAACCCCAACAATAAAACCCTGATAAAACAATAAAACCCCAATAAAACAATAAAACCCCAACAATAAAACCCCAACAATAAAACCCCAACAATAAAACCCCGATAAAACAAAACCCCAACAATAAAACCCCGATAAAACAAACCCAACAATAAAATCCGATAAAACAACAAAACCCCGATAAAAAACAAAACCCCAACAATAAAACCTTGATAAAACAATAAAACCCAAACAATAAAACCCCAACAATAAAACACTGATAAAACCCCGATAAACAATAAAACCCAACAATAAAACCCTGATAAAACAAAACCAACAATAAAACCAGATAAAAAAAACCCCAATAAAATAAAACCCACAATAAAACCCAGATAAAACAATAAAACCCCAATAAAGCAATAAAACCCCAACAATAAAACCCCGATAAAACAAACCCCCAACAATAAAATCCGATAAAACAACAAAACCCCGATAAAAAACAAAACCCCAACAATAAAACCTTGATAAAACAATAAAACCCAAACAATAAAACCCTGATAAAGCAATAAAACCCCAACAATTAAACCCTGATAAAACAAAACCAACAATAAAACCTCGATAAAACAAAACCCCACCAATAAAACCCTGATAAAACAATAAAACCCCAACAATAAAACCTCGATAAAACAAAACCCCAACAACAAAACCCTGATAAAACAATAAAACCGATAAAACAAAACAACAAAACCCCGATAAAACAATAAAACCCCAACAATAAAACCCGATAAAACAATAAAACCCCAAAAATAAAACCCCAACAATAAAACCCCGATAAAACAACAAAACCCGATAAAACAACAAAATCCGATAAAACAATAAAACCCCAACAATAAAACCCTGATAAAACAATAAAACCCTGATAAAACAATAAAACCCGGATAAAACAATAAAAACAAAACAATAAACCCCCCCAGTGCCGCACAAGGCGATCTTAAAAAGGATCCAATAAATGAGGGACAAACCACAACAGCACAAGCATCTGCACGGCACACACATATAGCCCAGGGGGCACACCCATATAGCCCACGGGGCACACCCATACAGCCCACGGGGCACACACCATACAGCCCACGGGGCACACACCCATATAGCCCACGGGGCACACACCCATATAGCCCACACATATAGCCCGGGGCACACGCATATAGCCCACAGCACACGCATATAGCCCACGGGCACACGCATATAGCCCACGGCACACGCATATAGCCCACGGGGCACACGCATATAGCCCACGGGGCACACGCATATAGCCCACGGGGCACACGCATATAGCCCACGGGGCACACGCATATAGCCCACGGCACACGCATATAGCCCACGGGCACACGCATATAGCCCACGGCACACGCATATAGCCCACGGCACACGCATATAGCCCACGGGCCACACACATATAGCCCACGGGCACACACATATAGCCCGCGGGGCACACACATATAGCCCGCGGGGCACACACATATAGCCCGCGGGGCACACACATATAGCCCACGGGGCACACACATATAGCCCACGGGCACACGCATATAGCCCACGGGCACACGCATATAGCCCACGGGCACACACAAATAGCCCACGGGCACACACATATAGCCCACGGCACACGCATATAGCCCACGGGCACACACACATATAGCCCGGGGCACACGCATATAGCCCGGGGCACACGCATATAGCCCACGGCACACGCATATAGCCCACGGCACACGCATATAGCCCACGGGGCACACACATATAGCCCACGGCACACACATATAGCCCACGGGCACACACATATAGCCCACGGGGCACACACATATAGCCCACGGCACACACACATACAGCGGTAAAGTGTGAGCCTCACCCAGGTTGTCCCTCAGCGCGCTGGCTTCCGCGTGGGAATCAAAGGTGTTATTCGGGACCAGTTTCAGTCTCATCCGGGAGTAAGTCTCGGCGCTGGACAGTTTCCACTTGACTTTGGCCGGGTTCCTGGTGATGAAGAAGCAGCACAGGCAGACGGTCACGCTCACAGCCCAGACTACATGGAATATGCACATAATCAGAGCGCGTGGAGCAGCCAGCGCGTCTGCACAGAGCGATAACACGTCTCTGACCCAGGGCGAGGTACCCACCTGTCCGCCCAGGCCCCCCTAGGGCAGGCCAGCAGGCGCCGGAGGGACCTCCACTGTCTGAGCACCGCGTTGTGGTGGCTGCTGATCTGCTTCAGGGCGCTGTTATAGCGCATGTTCTCACTGCGAATCCTCTTCAGCACCGGATCCAGCACCAGCTCCTGCCAGAAGAGGACACACCATTTATACCGGATCAGCGGCAGCGGGTCACTGACACCCCAATATATCCACCATCCATTACCTGGAACCTGCTCTGGCTCTCGCCCTTCTCGATGTCCCTCCGTAACGAGCTGCTCATCAGGGCGTCGTAGCAGCCGTTCCAGAAGGTCGACATCCGGTGGTGACTTTTACCAAATATCTCCTTCTCAAACTGCTCCATGATGGGCTGGACCTGAAAGAGGGCGAGAGGGGTTAGGGGCACATACACAGCCGCGCACCCTCTGTGCAGCCCAGCTCGCTACCCTTCCTATGTGAGGAGCAGACGCAACAGCCGCAGCGCAGCATTTATCAGCTCCAGCAGCCGCAGCGCAGCATTTATCAGCTCCAGCAGCGCAGCATTTATCAGCTCCAGCAGCCGCAGCGCAGCATTTATCAGCTCCAGCAGCGCAGCATTTATCAGCTCCAGCAGCGCAGCATTTATCAGCTCCAGCAGCCACAGCATTTATCAGCTCCAGCAGCCACAACATTTATCAGCTCCAGCAGCCACAACATTTATCAGCTCCAGCAGCCACAACATTTATCAGCTCCAGCAGCGCAGCATTTATCAGCTCCAGCAGCGCAGCATTTATCAGCTCCAGCAGCCACAGCATTTATCAGCTCAAGCAGCTGCTCCATCCATCTGATCTGCCAAGGACTGCATGATGTATGGATTAAACTACAGCTGGGCAGGGGGTATGGACACGCACCACTATCACGCCCACCGGCCTGGAATTGTCTGTAAATGAGCCCCGTCCCCCCCGGCTTCCTTCAAGTCACCAAATACTAAAGTTTTATAAAGTGCAGCAGAGAGGACGTGAGCAGCGTGAAGCTGACAGAAGTGTCCTCTTACCTGCTTCTCTACGAAGGATCTCCACTCGATGGTGTTGCAGAAGTTCTGGAAGTCCTCGTAGAAGGTGGGGCTGCCGTTGGTGAGGGGCAGTGAGGGCAGGTGATGCTGTAGCTCCAGAGACTCAAAGCAATGGTCCATCAACGTGCGCATGATGGGTACCAGCCACGAGAAGGTGTCCGTCTTGGCACAGAGCGTGGTGATGAGAGGAGCCTCCAGCTTCCCCAGCAGGAAACAGGCCTCTTCCTTCTTCAGAGACGTCATGGTCTGCAGAAGGCTGTGCAGCTTCACATAGGCCGACGAATGCATCTGGGGGGGGGGGGACAGAGGAGATATATACACACACACACACCTTATCAAATCCAGATACATATATACATTAAAAACCCGGAACATTAAACACAGGAGTGAAAGGAACGGATACTCAGGGTAAGAGGTGCCGGGGGTGAAAGGAACGGATACTCAGGGTAAGAGGTGCCGGGGTGAAAGGATCGGATACTCAGGGTAAGAGGATGCCGGGGGTGAAAGGAACGGATACTCAGGTAAGAGAGATGCCGGGGGTGAAAGGAACGGATACTCAGGGTAAGAGATGCCGGGGTGAAAGGAACGGATACTCAGGTAAGAGAGGTGCCGGGGGTGAAAGGATCGGATACTCAGGGTAAGAGGCGACGGGGGTGAAAGGAACGGATACTCAGGTAAGAGATGCCGGGGTGAAAGGAACGGATACTCAGGGTAAGAGGCGACGGGGGTGAAAGGAACGGATACTCAGGGTAAGAGATGCCGGGGGTGAAAGGAACGGATACTCAGGGTAAGAGATGCCGGGGGTGAAAGGAACAGATACTCAGGGTAAGAGGTGCCGGGGTGAAAGGAACGGATACTCAGGGTAAGAGGTGCCGGGGGTGAAAGGAACGGATACTCAGGGTAAGAGTGCCGGGGGTGAAAGGATCGGATACTCAGGGTAAGAGATGCCGGGGGTGAAAGGAACGGATACTCAGGGTAAGAGATGCCGGGGGTGAAAGGAACGGATACTCAGGGTAAGAGATGCCGGGGGTGAAAGGAACGGATACTCAGGAAGAGAGGTGCCGGGGGTGAAAGGAACGGATACTCAGGGTAAGAGATGCCGGGGGTGAAAGGAACGGATACTCAGTGTAAGAGATGCCGGGGGTGAAAGGAACGGATACTCAGGGTAAGAGATGCCGGGGGTGAAAGGAACGGATACTCAGGGTAAGAGATGCCGGGGGTGAAAGGAACGGATACTCAGGGTAAGAGATGCCGGGGTGAAAGGAACGGATACTCAGGGTAAGAGATGCCGGGGGTGAAAGGAACGGATACTCAGGGTAAGAGTGCCGGGGGTGAAAGGAACGGATACTCAGGGTAAGAGATGCCGGGGTGAAAGGAACGGATACTCAGGGTAAGAGATGCCGGGGGTGAAAGGAACGGATACTCAGGGTAAGAGGTGCCGGGGGTGAAGGAACGGATACTCAGGAAGAGAGGTGCCGGGGTGAAAGGATCGGATACTCGGGTAAGAGGCGACGGGGGTGAAAGGAAGGATACTCAGGGTAAGAGGCGACGGGGGTGAAAGGAAGGATACTCAGGGTAAGAGGCGACGGGGGTGAAAGGAACGGATACTCAGGGTAAGAGGTGCCGGGGGTGAAAGAACGGATACTCAGGGTAAGAGGTGCCGGGGTGAAAGGAACGGATACTCAGGGTAAGAGGTGCTGGGGGTGAAAGGATCGGATACTCCGGGTAAGAGATGCCGGGGGTGAAAGGAACGGATACTCAGGGTAAGAGAGGTGCTGGGGGTGAAAGGACGGATACTCCGGGTAAGAGGCGACGGGGGTGAAAGGAACGGATACTCAGTGTAAGAGATGCCGGGGTGAAAGGAACGGATACTCAGGGTAAGAGATGCCGGGGGTGAAAGGAACAGATACTCAGGGTAAGAGGTGCCGGGGTGAAAGGAACGGATACTCAGGGTAAGAGGTGCCGGGGGTGAAAGGAACGGATACTCAGGGTAAGAGGTGCCGGGGGTGAAAGGATCGGATACTCAGGGTAAGAGATGCCGGGGGTGAAAGGAACGGATACTCAGGGTAAGAGATGCCGGGGGTGAAAGGAACGGATACTCAGGGTAAGAGATGCCGGGGTGAAAGGAACGGATACTCAGGAAGAGAGGTGCCGGGGGTGAAAGGAACGGATACTCAGGGTAAGAGGCGACGGGGGTGAAAGGAACGGATACTCAGTGTAAGAGATGCCGGGGGTGAAAGGAACGGATACTCAGGGTAAGAGATGCCGGGGGTGAAAGGAACAGATACTCAGGGTAAGAGGTGCCGGGGGTGAAAGGAACGGATACTCAGGGTAAGAGATGCCGGGGGTGAAAGGAACGGATACTCAGGGTAAGAGATGCCGGGGGTGAAAGGAACAGATACTCAGGGTAAGAGGTGCCGGGGTGAAAGGAACGGATACTCAGGGTAAGAGATGCCGGGGGTGAAAGGAACGGATACTCAGGGTAAGAGGTGCCGGGGGTGAAAGGAAGGATACTCAGGGTAAGAGATGCCGGGGGTGAAAGGAACGGATACTCAGGGTAAGAGGTGCCGGGGGTGAAAGGAACGGATACTCAGGGTAAGAGGTGCCGGGGGTGAAAGGAACGGATACTCAGGGTAAGAGGTGCTGGGGGTGAAAGGATCGGATACTCCGGGTAAGAGATGCCGGGGGTGAAAGGAACGGATACTCAGGGTAAGAGGTGCTGGGGGTGAAAGGATCGGATACTCCGGGTAAGAGGCGACGGGGGTGAAAGGAACGGATACTCAGGGTAAGAGATGCCGGGGGTGAAAGGAACGGATACTCAGGGTAAGAGGTGCCGGGGGTGAAAGGAACGGATACTCAGGATAAGAGGTGCCGGGGGTGAAAGGATCGGATACTCAGTGTAAGAGATGCCGGGGGTGAAAGGATCGGATACTCCGGGTAAGAGGCGACGGGGGTGAAAGGAACGGATACTCAGGGTAAGAGATGCCGGGGGTGAAAGGAACGGATACTCAGGGTAAGAGGTGCCGGGGGTGAAAGGAACGGATACTCAGGATAAGAGGTGCCGGGGGTGAAAGGATCGGATACTCAGTGTAAGAGATGCGGGGGTGAAAGGAACGGATACTCAGGGTAAGAGGTGCCGGGGGTGAAAGGAACAGATACTCCGGGTAAGAGATGCCGGGGGTGAAAGGATCGGATACTCAGGGTAAGAGATGCCAGGGGTGAAAGGAACGGATACTCAGGGTAAGAGATGCCGGGGGTGAAAGGAACGGATACTCAGGGTAAGAGATGCCGGGGTGAAAGGAACGGATACTCAGGGTAAGAGATGCGGGGGTGAAAGGAACGGATACTCAGGGTAAGAGGTGCCGGGGGTGAAAGGATCGGATACTCAGGGTAAGAGATGCCGGGGGTGAAAGGAACGGATACTCAGGGTAAGAGATGCCGGGGGTGAAAGGAACGGATACTCAGGGTAAGAGGTGCCGGGGGTGAAAGGAACGGATACTCAGGGTAAGAGATGCCGGGGGTGAAAGGAACGGATACTCAGGGTAAGAGGTGCCGGGGGTGAAAGGAACGGATACTCAGGGTAAGAGGTGCCGGGGGTGAAAGGAACGGATACTCAGTGTAAGAGATGCCGGGGGTGAAAGGAACGGATACTCAGGGTAAGAGATGCCGGGGGTGAAAGGAACGGATACTCAGGGTAAGAGGTGCCGGGGGTGAAAGGAACGGATACTCAGGGTAAGAGGTGCCGGGGGTGAAAGGAACGGATACTCAGGGTAAGAGGTGCCGGGGGTGAAAGGAACGGATACTCCGGGTAAGAGGTGCCGGGGGTGAAAGGATCGGATACTCAGGGTAAGAGATGCCAGGGGTGAAAGGAACGGATACTCAGGGTAAGAGGTGCCGGGGGTGAAAGGAACGGATACTCAGGGTAAGAGGTGCCGGGGGTGAAAGGAACGGATACTCAGGAATGGATACTCAGGGTAAGAGGTGCGTGTGGTTGGAGGTGCGGGTACGAGGAGATGATTAGATCAGGTCATTGCGGAGGTGCGTGTGGAGGTGCGTGTGGTTGGAGGTGCGTGTGGTTGGAGGTGCGTGTGGTTGGAGGTGCGGGTACGAGGAGATGATTAGATCAGGTCATTGCGGAGGTGCGTGTGGTTGGAGGTACATGTGGTTGGAGGTGCGGGTACGAGGAGATTAGATCGGGTCATTGCGGAGGTGCGTGTGGAAGTGCGTGTGGTTGGAAGTGCGTGTGGTTGGAAGTGCGTGTGGTTGGAAGTGCATGTGGTTGGAGGTGCGTGTGGTTGGAGGTGCGTGTGGTTGGAGGTGCGTGTAGTTGGAGGTGCGTGTGGTTGGAGGTGCGTGTGGTTGGAGGTGCGTGTGGTTGGAAGTGCGTGTGGTTGGATGTGCATGTGGTTGGAGGTGTGTGTGGTTGGAGGTGCGTGTGGTTGGAGGTGCGTGTGGTTGGAGGTGCGTGTACGAGGAGAGGATTAGATCAGGACAATGCAGAGGTGCGTGTGGAGGTGCGTGTGGAGGTGCGTGTGGTTGGAGGTGCGGGTACGAGGAGATGATTAGATCAGGACAATGCGGAGGTGCGTGTGGTTGGAGGTGCGGGTACGAGGAGATGATTAGATCAGGCCAATGCGGAGGTGCGTGTGGAGGTGCGCGTGGTTGGAGGTGCGGGTACGAGGAGATGATTAGATCAGGACAATGCAGAGGTGCGTGTGGTTGGAGGTGCGGGTACGAGGAGATGATTAGATCAGGTCAATGCGGAGGTGCGTGTGGAGGTGCGCGTGGTTGGAGGTGCGGGTACGAGGAGATGATTAGATCAGGTCAATGCGGAGGTGCGTGTGGAGGTGCGCGTGGTTGGAGGTGCGGGTACGAGGAGATGATTAGATCAGGTCAATGCGGAGGTGCGTGTGGAGGTGCGTGTGGTTGGAGGTGCGGGTACGAGGAGATGATTAGATCAGGTCAATGCGGAGGTGCGTGTGGAGGTGCGCGTGGTTGGAGGTGCGGGTACGAGGAGATGATTAGATCAGGTCAATGCGGAGTGGAACACGCTGCTAATAAGCGAGAAGGTGTTTGTGGAATGATATGAGAGAGGAGGATTAAAGTCGTTTATACAGGTCACTCACCTGTCTGTCCTCCAGCTTGATAAATCCCATGATGATCCGCAAGCCGATCTGGGCCATCTCCTTCAGGTCCGACGTGCCGTTCACCAGATGGTTCCAGACACTCAGCTTGTCTAACAAGTTACTGACGCCTTCAAAAATCTGCGACAGAGTGTGGAGCGCATGTTATTATTACGGGGGTCAGGGTGATCCAAGACGCAAACCGACCCGTATTTACTATAAAACCACACAATGCAAAGACTGTGACACCAGAAGCTTCAGGACCTGCATGTGTCACTTAAAAGGTCTCCAAGACCCTCATGAGCTTGTGCACACAGTGTGATTAGCAGATCAGGTCTCTCTAAACAGAGAGGTGGGGGAGAACCTGAAGATCTGGTGAGACCGTCTAGTTATACAACCCCATTCCTAATGAGGAGACTGCATTACCTGGTCCTTAAGGGATTAATAGTAATTAAGGTTTGTGCCGTGCGTCATTTGGACTCGTGGTGCATGGGCATTTGTAGGGAGCAGGACTCCTAATCAATATTGGCCCATTGCCCTCGTGTGCAGAATGTTGGTATAGTTGTAATTATGCAAGAATGTTATTGTCTGTTACAATCTGCTGATCAGATTAGCCTTCTAATAAGCCTGCTCTCAGGAAGGTATAAATATCTGGTTAACAGCTCCTCAAACATAATCTTGTCTGACAAACACTGCCTGTTTTAAACTTTGTTAATCGCCATTATCTTAACTCTTTTAAAAAGCTTCATTTTAATACATCGACTCAGAGGCTCCTATTGCTTCTCTTTCATGCATTATTAAACATAGCAGCAAGTGGCAACTAGCAAGAAAATATGAAGCATTTATCTATCTATATATATCTCTATATTTATCTATATATATATATATTATATAAACGCCAAAGTCTTGACTGACTGATCAACGCCCAGCTGAAACCGTTTAACCTAGGAATGTGAAATTTTGAAGGTGCAGTTTTTATGATGTAGGCACCCACTAAAGAAGGATTTTTGGAAACTCCACCCATAAGGGGGTGAAAAAGGGGGTTGAATATTTTAAACAGGATCCCTATAGCTCAAAAACAGAAGATGCTACAGATGTGAAAATCGGTATTTAGATTCGTCTTGAAAAATAAAAAAAACACGTATTTTACCGTTTTTCAAAAATCCAAGTGGGGGGGGCGAAAAAAGGGGGTTGAATATTTTAAACAGGATACCTGTATCTCCAAAACAGAAGATGTTACAGTCCTGAAAATTGGTATTTAGATTCGTTTTGAAAAATAAAACAACACGTATTTTACCATGTTCTGAAAATTCCTTGGGGGGGGCAAAAACGGGGGTTGAATACCTTTATCAGTATACCTATATTTCAAAAACCGAAGATGTTACGGGTGTGAAATTTGGTATTTACAATCTTCGTGAAAAAAAACCAAACATGTTTTTTGCCATTTTCCACAAATCCAATTGGGGGGAGGGGGGAAGGGGACTGAATATTTTTATCATTATACCTATATTTCAAAAACCAAAGATGTTACAGATGTGAAATTTGGTATTTACAATCTTCTTGAAAAATAAAAACAGGTGTTTTGCCATTTTCCAAAAATCCCAAGGGGGGGGGGATGAAAAAAGGGGGGTGAATACTATTGAACAGGATACCTACATCTCAAAAACAGAAGATGTTACAGATGTGAAAATTGGTATTTAGATTTGTCTTGAGAAACAAAAAAACACCTATTTTACCATTTTCCAAAAATCCAGCGGGAGGGGGAAAAAGGGGGGTTGAATATTTTTATCAGTATACCTATGTTTCCAAAAACCAAAGATGTTACAGGTGTGAAATCTGGCACTTACAATCTTTTTGAAAAATAAAAAAACCCATGTTTTACCATTTTCCAAGAATCCCACGTGGTGGGTGAAAAAAGGGGGGTGAATACTTTTCAACAGGATACCTATATCTCAAAAACAGAAGATGTTACAGACGTGAAAATTGGTATTTAGATTCGTCTTGAAAATAAAACACGTATTTTACCATTTTCCAAAAATCCAGTGGGGGGGCAAAAAGGGGGATGAATACATTTATCACTATACCTATATTTCAAAAACCAATGATGTTACAGGTGTGAAATTCGATATTTACAATCTTCGTGCAAAAAAACCCCATGTTTTACCATTTTCTGAAAATCCAGTTAAGGGGGGTGGGGGAAAGGGATGTGAATACTTTTATCAGTATACCTATATTTCAAAAACCAAAGATGTTACAGGTGTGAAATTTGGCACTTACATTCTTCTTGAAAAATAAAAAAAACATGTGTTTTACACTTTTCCAAAAATCCCAAGTGGGGGGGAGGGGGGTTCTACCAAAAAAACATCAAGTTTATTTTAAAAAACAATTTTAACAAATCCTAAAATCCACGCGAGCGAAGCCGCAGGCAAAAGCTAGTATATAAACGCGAAAGTCCTGACTGACTGACTCATCAACGCCCAGCTGAAACCGTTTAACCTAGGAACGTGAAATTTTGAAGGTGCAGTTTTTATGATGTAGGTGTGACGGAATGGAGCATCCGCCTGCGGTCCTGCTCTAATCTGACCCCCTCTTTGGTGTTGCCAAGCCGACTACCGAGTGCACGAGGCACCCGGCGTCTCGAGCGGCTTGGGTAGAAGACCACATGGCGGTGGAGATCTGGAGAGTAGATGGGGCACCCACGGTGAAATCCGCCCGACTACCGAGTGGCACGGCACTCGGCGTCTCGGGCAGCGGATCTGCTGACCATTGAAAGGCTGGAGACGGTCTGCGTGGTGAACCGCGGTTCGGTAGAGTCTCCTTGAAGATGCGGCACGGCGCTGAGTCGAGGTCCCAATTCGGGGTGGTTGCGGTATCCCGAGGTACCAATTCAGGTGGCGCAACGGCGCGGCGAATCGAGGTTCTGCTGCGGAGTTAAAATGACCCGTTCCTGGGTAGTGGTGAGATATAGCCGACGTGAAATGACAACACCAGGCAGAGCTGTATGTTTCAAACACTCAGATGATCTGAATCCTTTAATGAACAACGCCACTATTTATGCTCCAGTACAACAGTCACAATTTGCATACCCATACTAATTAGGAGCCTATCCATACAATGAGGTATGGCAGTTATTTACAATCAACATTCTTCACATTCTCTTAGCCTTCAGTCCACATAACATTTGTACATCTATTGTTCCAGCACATCAGATTAAACACACACTATCAGAGATCCCTTAAATTAAACATGTACTTAGATAATGGGGAAAATCCCTGACGCATAATTTACACAACAGCAAAGCTTGTTTACTGTTTTATACAAAGACACATTTACCTACAGGAATATAAGTATTTTAAAACCAAAGCTATGTCATTTTTCACTAAACTAAATTAAACTAAAACCAAACGATGTAAAACATATTTAAAACCACACAATATAAATGAACATAAGGTCTTCCCCAAAGCAACGGTCTATGTCTTTTGGGGTTTTCGCCATGGAAATAAAAGTCTTGGGGTTTGACGTGGGGAGCGCTACGTCAGTTCCATGACATATCTCCCCTCCCCAAAGGAGTCCGACGGCCACAGTTGGACCCCAACGGGTCGACGCGGGGTCGTTGGAGCAATAGTCCATACCTGGGTCCATAGTCTGTTGGGAGGAGGCGAGCCACCAGGCTTCTCCATTTGTCCTTGCAGCAGTGCCTGGCGTGTTGGGGGTACAAATCTTTGGGGGTACCCCCTCCGGAATAAGGGTCCTGTGGTCGGGGAGGGGTACCGCCTGTACCACCTCCAGAGGTATCGTGCACCCGGGAAAAACGGGTGCTAAATGCACGCACCCCGAGTGCCCTGGTCAGCCGTTGGAAAAAACAGTGGCTGCATGGGGCCTCCGGGCCAAAGGGGTGTGGAGATGGGCAGAGTTGAAACAGGCTCTGCCCCATTGCCAGCGCGTCGGCTGGGAGGTTCAAGGCCGAGGAAGGGTCCCCGGGCAGGAGAATGGCGTCCTCCATCTCCGGTGGGGTCAGTGGCTGCGGGATAAGCAGCCCGGGTGTATCCTCTTTCTGCTCCTCGGACAGACGAGAGAGGGTGGGCAGAGGCCAGCGGCACTCTGCCCCGTTGCCAGCTCTTCTGCTGGGGAGGTGGGTACAGGAACAAAGTCCAGGGGTTGGATGGGGTAAGCGGCTGCGGGATAAGCAGCTCGAGGGATCCCCCTCTGCTCCTCAGGGCAGATGGTGGAGGATGGGCAGAGGCCAGCGGCACTCTGTCCGGTTGCCAGCTCTTCTGCTGGGAAGCGGGTGCAGGAATGACGTCCAGGCGGTTGGATGGGGTCAACGGCTGCGGGATAAGCAGCTCGGGTAAATCCTCCTTCGGCTCCTCAGGGCAGATGATGGAGGGTGGGCAGAGGCCAGCGGCACTCTGCCCCGTTGCCAGCTCTTCTGCTGGGTAAGCGGGTGTGGGAACAAAGTCCAGGGGGTCGGATGGGGTCAACGGCTGGGATAAGCAGCTCAGGTAAATCCTCCTTCTGCTCCTCGGGGCAGATGAGGGAGGTGGGCAGAGGCCAGCGGCACTCTGCCCCGTTGCCAGCTCTTCTGCTGGGGAGGTGGGTACAGGAACAAAGTCCAGGGGGTCGGATGGGGTCAACGGCTGTGGATAAGCAGCTCAGGTAAATCCTCCTTCTGCTCCTCGGGGCAGATGAGGGAGGGTGGGCAGAGGCCAGCGGCACTCTGCCCCGTTGCCAGCTCTTCTGCTGGGGAGGTGGGTACAGGAACAAAGTCCAGGGGGTCGGATGGGGTCAACGGCTGTGGGATAAGCAGCTCAGGTAAATCCTCCTTCTGCTCCTCGGGGCAGATGAGGGAGGGTGGGCAGAGGCCAGCGGCACTCTGCCCCGTTGCCAGCTCTTCTGCTGGGGAGGTGGGTACAGGAACAAAGTCCAGGGGTTGGATGGGGTAAGCGGCTGCGGATAAGCAGCTCGGGGAAATCCTCCTTCTGCTCCTCGGGGCAGACGAGGGAGGGTGGGCAGAGGCCAGCGGCACTCTGCCCCATGCCAGCTCTTCTGCTGGGTAAACGGACACTGCCACAGTGTCTTCTTGCGGGGGTGGGAGGAGAACTTCCTCACTGGGCCACTCGGACCCTTTACGCGGCCCATTCTGGTCGCTTGGCACCTGCCGTGCTTCTTCTGAGCTGGCCGGCTCATCTACTGTGGTCCCGACGGGGACCCATGGGAGCATCTCGGGCTCCAATACTTCAGTGTCACTTGGGCTGTCTACTTCTTCCGCTAGACAGTCCCAGGTAATGGGGCTCAGGCCTAGCTGTGGAGCGTCGTCGAACAGCCTTTTGTAGGCCTTTTCGAGCTCCCATTCCTGCTCAACCAGAAACTCCAGTTCCTCTGCCTCACGGTCATCGTCAAGGTCTTCCAGTTCCTCATACCGGAGGTCCAGGAGTTGTTCCCGCCGCCACTCTGTGTCGTCCCCAAAACCGGGGTCTTTGCCCATCCTTGTATACAGCAGCCCTGTGCCGCCGTAGTCGAAGCCTTTTGTTGGGCCGCTGTCTGCTGTGCTGGGCATTAGTTGGGACGTAAACCACTGGAGGGCTCTGTAGCTGGTGTCCAGTATAATTTCGCTCTGGACCAGTTCGCCTAGCTCCGTCAGCCATTCCTCTCGGGGCTGTGCTCCCAAAAGGGCACCCGTAAGTACCACTGGTGCTCGAACCTCTCCGTATAAGTGGGAAGGGCTTCCTCAGGGCAGTCCTCCTCCTGTTGAATGGCTTCGTTCCACATCTCCTGGCGGACAAAATCTTTCCACCAGTGCTCGTCCTGCCAGATACCAGGTGCATCCGCCTGGGCCTGGGCCATCGCCCTCCTTACTCTTCGCTGGAACCGGTCTCTTATGGACGGGGGTCCTGTGTCCTCAATTACAACTCCAGGCGCGCTGTAAATCACAAAAGAGGTATCGCTGGGGGGTGTGGCGTCCTCGGATGCAGCTCCAGGCGAGCTGTAAGCCTCCATCCAAGGGTCGCTGGGATGTGCGGTGTCCTCAATTACAACCCAGGCGCGCTGTAAATCACAAAAGAGGTATCGCTGAGGGGTGTAGATTCCTTGGATGAAGCTCCAGGCGTGCTGTAAACCTCGAACCAGGGTTCTACGGGGTTGGGGACGCTTATCAGTTGCTGGTCCATCCTGTGAAGCTCCTTCACCAGGGTTTTCTTATTTTTGTTGCCGGGATTTCCTCCCCGAGTCTCCAACATGCCACGTAGGGTGTCCCTGGTGTAGTGACTGTACACCACCATGGCGAGGGTCTTCTTGGGGGGTGCAGAGAGCTATCCCACCGCTTGCCACCAATGTGACGGAATGGAGCATCCGCCTGCGGTCCTGCTCTATCTGACCCCCTCTTTGGTGTTGCCAAGCCCGACTACCGAGTGGCACGGCACCCGGCGTCTCGAGCGGCTTGGGTAGAAGACCACATGGCGGTGGAGATCTGGAGAGTAGATGGGGCACCCACGGTGGAAATCCGCCCGACTACCGAGTGGCACGGCACTCGGCGTCTCGGGCAGCGGATCTGCTGACCATTGAAAGGCTGGAGACGGTCTGCGTGGTGAACCGCGGTTCGGTAGAGTCTCCTTGAAGATGCGGGCACGGCGCTGAGTCGAGGTCCCAATTCGGGGTGGTTGCGGTATCGAGGTACCAATTCAAGGTGGCGCAACGGCGCGGCGAATCGAGGTTCTGCTGCGGAGTTAAAATGACCCGTTCCTGGGTAGTGGTGAGATATAGCCGACGTGAAATGACAACACCAGGCAGAGCTGTATGTTTCAAACACTCAGATGATCTGAATCCTTTAATGAACAACGCCACTATTTATGCTCCAGTACAACAGTCACAATTTGCATACCCATACTAATTAGGAGCCTATCCATACAATGAGGTATGGCAGTTATTTACAATCAACATTCTTCACATTCTCTTAGCCTTCAGTCCACATAACATTTGTACATCTATTGTTCCAGCACATCAGATTAAACACACACTATCAGAGATCCCTTAAATTAAACATGTACTTAGATAATGGGGAAAATCCCTGACGCATAATTTACACAACAGCAAAGCTTGTTTACTGTTTTATACAAAGACACATTTACCTACAGGAATATAAGTATTTAAAACCAAAGCTATGTCATTTTTCACTAAACTAAATTAAACTAAAACCAAACGATGTAAAACATATTTAAAACCACACAATATAAATGAACATAAGGTCTTCCCCAAAGCAACGGTCTATGTCTTTTGGGGTTTTCGCCATGGAAATAAAAGTCTTGGGGTTTGACGTGGGGAGCGCTACGTCAGTTCCATGACAGTAGGCACCCACTAAGGAAGGATTTTTGGAAACTCCGCCCCTAAGGGGGTGAAAAAGGGGTGGAATATTTTAAACAGGATACCTATATCTCAAAAACAGAAGATGCTACAGATGTGAAAATCGGTATTTAGATTTGTCTTGAAAAATAAAAAAACACATATTTTACCGTTTTTCAAAAATTCGACTGGGGGGGTGAAAAAAGGGGGTTGAATATTTTAAATATTTTAAGCAGGATACCTATATGTTAGAAACAGAAGATGTTACAGACGTGAAAATCGGTATTTAGATTCTTCTTGAAAAATAAAATACCTATATTTCCAAAAACCAAAGATGTTACAGGTGTGAAATCCGGCACTTACAATCTTTTTGAAAAATAAAAAAAACACGTATTTTACCATTTTCTGAAAATTCCTTGCAGGGGGCAAAAAGGGGGGTTGAATAAGTTTATCATAATCGCGAAGGTCCTGACTGACTGACTGACTGAATGACTCATCACCGCCCAGCTGAAACCGTTTAACCTAGGAACGTGAAATTTTGAAGGTGCAGTTTTTATGATGTAGGCACCCACTAAGGAAGGATTTTTGGAAACTCCGCCCCTAAGGGGGTGAAAAAGGGGGTTGAATATTTTAAACAGGATATCTATATCTCAAAAACAAAAGATGTTACAGATGTGAAAATCGGTATTTAGATTCGTCTTGAAAAATAAAAAAACACGTATTTTACCGTTTTTCAAAAATTTGTGTGGGGGCGAAAAAAGGGGGTTAAATATTTTAAACAGGATACCTGTATCTCCAAAACAGAAGATGTTACAGGCCTGAAAATTGCATTTAGAGTCATCTTGAAAAATAGAACAATACGTATATTACCATGTTTTGAAAATTCCTTGGGGGGGCAAAAAGGTGGGTTGAATACTTTTTTCAGTATACCTATATTTCAAAGACCGAAGATCTTACGGGTGTGAAATTTGGTATTTACAGTGTTCGTGAAAAAAACCTAACATGTGTTTTGGCATTTTCCACAACTCCAATGGGGGGGGGGGGTCGGGGGAAAGGGGTCTGAATATTTTTATAATTATACCTATATTTCAAAAACCAAAGAGGTTACGCACGTGAAATTTGGTATTTACAATCTTCTTGAAAAATAAAAACAGGTGTTTTACCATTTTCAAAAAATCCAGTGTGGGGGCAAAAATGGGGGTTGAATACTTTTAGCACTATACCCATATTTAAAAAAAAAACAGATTTGTTACAGGGGTGAAATATGGTATTGACAATCTTCGTGCAATAAACCAAACATGCGTGTTACCATTTTCAAAAAATCCAGTTAAGGGGGGGGGGGGGGGGTCGGGGGAAAGGGGTGTGAATACAAGTGGGGGGGGGTTTAAAAAAAAGGGGGTGAATACTTTAATCAGGATACCTACATCTCAAAAACAGAAGATGTTACAGACGTGAAAATTGGCAATTAGATTCGTCTTGATTAACAAAAAAACACCTATTTTACCATTTTCCAAAAATCCAGTGGGAGGGGGAAAAAAGGGGGATGGAATACTTTTATCAGTATACCTATATTCACAAAAAAAACAAAAATGTTACAGGTGTGAAATTTGGCATTTACAATCTTCTTGAAAAATAAAAAAAACATGTTTTACAATTTTCCAAAAATTCCAATTAGGGTGGAAAGGGGGGGGGGGGGGGGAAATTCTACCAAAAAAACCCTCATGTTTCTTTTAAAAAACAATTTTAACAAATCCTAAAATCCAGGTGAGCGAAGCCGCGGGCAAAAGCTAGTATTGAATAAGAGAGAAAAACATAATAGTAATAACAGATATGTATATGGTGTCTTCCGACACCCCTCTCATTCTTCTGGGTCGGTCCTCCTTCCTGTCAGTACCCATCAAAACCGAGCAATGCCCCTCCTACTTCCTCTTTCTTAGCTGCTCGGCGACTAGTTAAGTATTACACACTTTATCTCCCGTTATATTCTGTTTTATAGTCGGTATGGACTTTGGGATACATTTGCCAAGTAAATATATTGTTGGTTCAACTTAGTTCTCTCGGCGGGCGCCCGGCTTTAACCGCGGCGTTCGCATTTTCCGCTCTGTCGTAAACCATTGTGACCGCTGCTTCTCGCCGTCTGCTTGCCTGCTCGAGACGCCGCACGCGCTCACTGGCCAGGTGGGCGGGACTAGCCACTAGGTCGGTGCATGCTGGGATTATCTGGCGCCATTACCAGCACTTCACTCCAGCGCCATGCCACGAGGCAAAACCCCGCAGCGTCCAGCTTCCCCAGCAGAGCAATCAGACCATTCCTCGGAGGATAGTTCGGGTGTGCAACAACAGCATGATGCACCCGTTCTTGTCCAGGCTCAGATGGCTCCTTCCCAGCCCTCCACCCTAGATCCTTACATGCAGGCGTCTATTGACTCTGCAGTGTTTAAGGCTGTCTCAGTTCTGTCTGCTGATTTCACCCGCTCTTTAAAAGAAGTGATGGCTGAGTCTCGCCACCTTGATGATCCCCCGCCACTGGCGCTTTCTGACAAGGGCGACACACTCACCGCGGTGAGGCCCCCCAAGAACCCCCTGGCCACCACCACGGGGAAACAGTCCGTGAAAAACACGCACGACACGTGACTGGAGGGGCTGGCAACCCCGCAACACTGCCGGGACGCGTGCACCCATCCCCCGCTGCTGCAACCCGTAAACGTGCTACTGCACACACGGTGTCAGCTCCCACTAAACGCGTTAAGGTCTCTACCGTAACCAATCCAGATACTGCTATTGTCCCTGCGCCGCTTCAAGACCCCAGCCTCGACTCTGAGGAGGATGACACTAGCAACGTCATTGATGTTTATGCCTCTGATGAGGAATTTTCAGAAAAACCCATAGTGGTGGATTCTAAAGCCCGCCCGGGCATTATTTGTGACCCTATGGGAAACCCCCTTTTCTGCCTTGAAGACCTCTCTCACCCAAGGTCCGCAGATTGGTCCCCATTACCCCACATTGAGAAGTGGGTGGATGCTCAGGTGCGTAAAGCCCTGGATAAAGCTACTCGTAACCGCATGAAAGCGGAGAGTCCACTGTGGCGGAATGGGGTGTTCCTATCTGCCCCCTTTGTGGCTCTCACTGCCCGACCCGACTACCGAGTGGCACGGCACTCAGCGTCTCGAGCGGTCTGAACTGACCCTGCGGGGTCTGGCAGGGTGCAGGATGGGACCCCTGGGAAAGATCAGCCCGACTACCGAGTGGCACGGCACCCGGCGTCTCGAGCGGCTGATCTACTGACCTGGGTGGAAATTTTGGATCGTCCGCTGGTTTAATCGTTCGGACAGGAAACGTTTCGGATGGGCCACTTTTCGATGAGCCGATGTGCGCGGGAAGCGCCGCGCCGGGGCTTCGGATCGAGCTGCAGAGTCGAAGCGGGTACGATCGTTCGGGGGATAGATGCGCGGAAGAGGCGCCGCAATTCCGATTCGGAGATACGGAATTATCGTGGATGCGGCGGTTCACTGTTCCGATGCACGGGACGCCACCACAGCGGTCGAGTCGTCGTACCTCGTGGGTGATGCGCACAGAGACTGCGAGGAGCCTCGTGTGGCGAAGGATCAGAAAAGACACCAGGCGAAGCTGTATGTACAGGTTGAACTGAACTTTTTACTGGCAGGCACATATATTTATCAACAATCGTACAGAGTCAAAACAATGGGATCCCTGCCCGCCCCCCATGATCTCATTGGCCCTTTCTCGAATTGGAGTGCCTTGGTCCCGATTCGTATTGGTCGTTCCCGAATCGGGGTGGTGCCGATTCGTAACCGGACTTTCCGAATCGGCCATCTTTTGATTTGGCCAATCCGACCGGATGTTCCGAATCGGCCATTTTACGATTCGGCCACTCCGACCGGATCCACGAGGCGATGGCAAATGGCGACGGGCAAAACATACAATGGGGTATCTTACATACTTTACACAGTTATACATACAGGGGACACTTTTATTACATCACACAATAACAACCACATCTAATAAAGAAAACAAGGTGTTCCTCCGGTGCAACAGCACTCAGGAGTCCATAGTAACACAACCGTCAATAAAATTGTCCCTGGCTGGGAGTCCTGGGCTTTGCGGCCAAGCCTCCTGGGTCATTCCGTGACATCCACGTCCCACCACGAGTGGTAAAACCTGTTTAACTCCCGAAGTGGATAAGGCTTTTGTTGACTTTGTCACCCCTAAAAGCTGGACTCCCAGCAAAGGCATAGATCACACCTTTAGGGTGTGTCAGGGCAAACTACTCAACACCATGGGATCCCTGGATAAGTTGCTAGATACAGCAGAGCAGGTTAAATTATCTGGTGATCCCCTGGACCCCGTTCAAATTACTAACTGGGCCCAAAGGTCACTAAGCTTCCTGGGTAATGCCAACACGGCGCTAGCCTCTGAAAGGCGCAAATGCATCCTATTAAAGATGGATCGCCAATTGGCTGGTGTAGCAGACAATGAACTAGGTGCTGCAGCGAATGGAGCTTTGTTCGGTAAAGGCTTTCTACAGGACATGAACGAGTATTCCGGGGCCTTCAACACAATGGAACGAGTGTCCAATTCTCTTAAGGTGTTCTCCACGAGCCGGTGGATATCGGGGCCGAGCTACCGGCCGTGCAAAACCCATCACCTCAGGTCCCGCGGGAGGTAACCCCTCCACTGCCGCAGCTCCTGCACCTTCCCCGTTCTTCCCTTCCCGTTCACGGCCGTGGCAAAGGATTCCGGGGTGCTAGAGGCGGTCATTTTTCCTCGACCTTCAGACATACAGGTACCATTACACCCATCTATGACCAAAGTGGGGGGTCGTTTAAGATTTTTTCACACCGCATGGTGTCGCAATACGTCGGACCCTTGGGTCCTCAATACCGTACAAGGGTTTGTTCTGGAGTTCTCTTCTCCCCTGCCTCTTCACTTTTCGGGAGACGGGCGGACTTTGGTGGAGCGGGAGATTGCGGAACTATACCTGAACGTGGCCATAGAACGGATTCCACAGGGGACCTCCGGCTTCCTGAGCAATCTGATCTTAGTCCCCAAGAAGGGCGGAGGCGTTCGCCCAGTCATCAACTTCAGGGAGTTGAATGGGTCGGTAAACTACCGTCACTTCCAGATGGAGGGCATACAGTACATATGCTCAAGGACCTGTTGAGATCCCGCGATTGGTTGGCAAAGGTGGATCTCAAGGATGCATACCTGACCATCCCGATTGCCAAGGAATCGCAAAATTTCCTTCAATTCCACTAGGGTCCCGATCTCTGGTGGTGAAACCAGCCCCTTTACACTATCGGGCTCTCCAACGACTGAAGGCCCTTTTTCTCAGAAGGGGTCTCCCATATTCCGCTCCGATCTCTCTCTCGGGAGAGGCCAGACTGGATTTGGAATGGTGGATCATTCACCTCCACTCCTGCAACGGCAGGCCTATCCTGGTGTCACCCCCGACAATTACGATCGACTCCAACACTTGTGGGTCAGGCTGGGGTGCTTATTGCGAAGGTTCCTCCACGGGCAGTCGATGGTCCGTTCCGGAACGTCACCTACACATGAACGGCTTAGAGCTCTTAGCGGGGCTTTTTACACTTCAGAGCTTCCTCAAAGCTCACACACGTCGCTCAGTCCTTCTCCGGTTGGACAATTTCCCGGTGGTCTGATCTATCAACTCGCTGGATGGCCCTTGCTCCCTGCTTCTGACGACAATGGCTTCCCGTCTCTGGGAGTGGTGTTTTCAGAACGGGATCGAGGTCCAAGCGCAGTGTCAGGGTGGCACCTGGCATACGCCGTGGTGGGACCCATGTACGGGTGGTTAGAGCCCTTTTGGCAGGGATACACTGGAGGTACCTGAGAGTAAGTTGGCTGAGGCAGGTCTGAGTCCGTGGCGAGGTACAAAGGGAGCAGGCAAAGAGTAGTCAGGATGGTCCGTGGATCAAAGGGCTGGCAGCAAGGAGGCAATATCGGTGGGTTAATCAGGGTCTGGTACACGGTTAACAACAGAGACAGGAAGGCAGGTCTGAATAGTACAAGGTGAGACTTGACAATGCAAAGCCAAGTTGCACAGGGGGAGGATACTCTTTTATTGATAGGCAGAGAAGAGGGTGTGGTGTGTGTTTGGTGCTACTTTGGTTTTAACCCCTATCAGTGCTGGACAGGTCCGAAGCAGCACTTTTCATGGATAGCACTGATTGTTGCGCACACAGGTGCTGATCCCTGACACACAGTTTATTCCGGATATCACAAATCAATCTGCAGATTTGAACTCGAGACACACAGAGGACACCGGGGATTGGCGTCTGCGCTCGTCAGCGTTCTCCGATGTGGCGGCCCTATGGGGACCGATTCACACGGACCTATTCGCCTGCCGGCTCAACGCCCATCTCCCGATCTTCTACAGTTGGCGGCCGGACCCACTGGCTGAGGCAACCGACACTTTCCTGCAGGACTGGTCCGGGGTTCGCCGGTATGCCTTCCCGCCATTTCAGTTGATAGCTCGCACGCTACGACATGTCAGGGTTCAACGGGCCCAGGTTGTTATAATCACCCCCCTTTGGCGGAACCAACCATGGTTCCCGATCTTGTTAGATCTCCTGGTGGATGTTCCCCGTTATCTCCCGACTCTCCCAGATCACCTGGTGGACGCCTCCGGGCATCCTCACGCTCTCCTGTCCCCAGGATCCGGTCTGTTGGCCTCGTTGGTCTCGGGACGCCAGAGAGATTTCGGACCGCACTTCATCACTCTAGATCCTGCTATAAATCAGCTTGGTTCACCTGGCATCATTGGTGTCTTTCAAGGGATCAAGATCCCTTCCAGGCCCCTTTGAGCTTCGTGCTGGACTTCCTTACGAAGGTCTTCGATCAGGGCAAGGCTTATCGCACACTTAATGTTTATTGATCGGCTTTATCCGCTTATCATGTGGGTTTTCATGGCACGCCTTTAGGCAAGCACCCTCTGGTTTGCCGTTTACTTAAAAAGGTATCAGGTCTGACCGTCCCCCGTTGCCTCGATATACGGTAACTTGGGACGTCACCCTTTTATTTAATTTCCTGGCACAATGGATTTCTAATCAAGATTTAACTTTACGTCAACTTTCTGCTAAATTGTTGGCCCTTCTCTGCTTGATTCCGTGCAAGCGTCTGGCTGATGTCAGAGCGTTGGACTTCCGGGCCCGTTCTTTCGTGCCTGGGGGTGTTTGCTTTGACATCTCCCTCCGTACCAAGACGTCCATTTCGTCCGCCTTTTTACCCGGCGTTTCCATCACGCCCGGTTTTGTGTCTTCAAGTGTATGAATCCCGTACCGCTTCACTCTGGGGTCCAGAGACTCCCCCTCTTTTCATCTCGTTTAAATCTTTCGCCCCAGTGGGTACGACTACGCTTGCGCGCTGGCTTCGCTGGCTTTTGGGTTTGTCTGGTGTTGATACCTCTCTGTTTGGTGCCCATTCGATTCGCAGGCGCTGTGGCGTCTTCCGCTGTTTCGGCAGGTTGTCGGTCGGAGGACTTATTGCGGTCAGCTGACTGGTGCAGGGAGTCCACCTTTCGATCTTTCTATTTCAAGCCTGTTGTTCATTGGTCATCCGCAGTTGTGGGTTAGCTTTGAACAAGCAATAGGAGCCTCAGAGTCGATGTATTAAAATTATAGAATTTAGGCTAGGGTCAGACTAACGCATTTTTCGTGTTGTCAGTGAAAAAGTGCGTTCGAACGAATGGACGTATTTTTTCACGGAACACGCGATAGCGGTCATACGATGCGCCTGTTCGTCCGTGATTTTGTACGGATCATTAATAAAACACTTTTTGTGTCTGGACGTTATGTTGGCCGGACATTAGCAGCGTCTGACATCTCCCAATCACGCACACACGCCTCTAGCGGACGCAGCGCACTCTGTAAAAATGCGTTCGTTTGCCACTTGCGTTGCGCGGACGAACTGTCGTGCGGCCGTACTTCGTGTGTTCCCCGGCATTGGACGTCATTTGCTGCTAGCACGGCCGTGATTTCGTGCGACTAAACGCACGTTAAAACTGCTTTCGTCTGACTCTAGCCTAAGCTAAGTTAGAATTTTAATAATAAAGACTCTGAGGCGAGTATTGCCCACCACTCCCGCCGCTATGGTGGTTTTGTTGCTTACTGGGTCTTCGGATCCATTATCTTCCACTCGCAGGTACGAGTGGCGTGTCAGAGGGTCCGGAGGACAGGTTTGGGAAACACTGGTCTAGTTTATAGGAGGAGAGCAATGGCGGCACCCAGCAGACTGATACAGAGAGTCTGAAACCAGGACACCTGAAGAAAGGGGCTCCCCCCCCCAATCCTGACATCAACGCTGATCCAAAGACCGGAGCTGAAAGACATCCTGAGGAAGAGGGGTCAGGTACTCACCTAATAAAGCCGTACCATTCGCCCACAGGCAGAGCCGGATATATCCGAGGCTCCAGCATCGGTGAGTGAATTGAGAACACGAGTACACTGTGTTTTTTTACCGATTGTGTTACGCTATGGGAGTGTTGTCTCTCTAGGTTTACTTTATTTGAGGCCGACTGGAGGACATAAAGAAGGGGAGCGCCACCCTCATATGGTGTAAAGCCCTTCAACCTTAGAGCCGGGAATTTTGGGCTCAGTAATTTGTGAGTCTTTTACAATACACTCATCAAAAAACTCATTTGAATCAGTCTGCACTATTGTTGTTTTCTCTCTCTCCCCTCGCATTTACATCGAGATTTGCCCACTGAAGAGAAGGAATTGTGAAGGAAGGATATCGGATCCCACAGCACAACCTTCATGCCATAAAGAGACTTGCGGACAATTACATGGTCTATATTTCCACCTATCTGCACGTGCACTTTATATGGTTTTATTATTGAACTATTTCGGTTTATAGAAGGACATTCCTCGATCCTGGTGCACATCACTTTGACAGTTTTTGTGTTTTGCACTTTATTATAGGGGATATACATGAGCACATGCACTTTATAAAAGCATTGGTTTGAGTGATTTTATGACATATTTCCAAATAGGAGAACTAATTATTTTATGTCCGTTTTAGAAGTTTGTCAACCGAGTCAATTTTTATGACTTTGTGAACTTGCTCGGAAGCCATTGACCAGTAGGAGAGCATTATTTCATGCCAGTGATCACTGTGTAAAATGCAGACTTAGGCCT
The DNA here is from genome assembly GCA_009667805.1 of Leptobrachium leishanense. NCBI lineage: Eukaryota > Metazoa > Chordata > Amphibia > Anura > Megophryidae > Leptobrachium > Leptobrachium leishanense. The sequence goes on along the minus strand of CM019067.1, from coordinate 338,209,360 downwards.
GGTATAAGCACTTAATGGGCGTAAGACAATTGTCTGGATTCAATTTCCATATATAAAAAACCCATCTGAATTAAATAATTGCGCCACTTGGACTTTCCCACCAACCCCTCTTCCACTCTCACGTCTTCTTTTTCCTCAGCCTCGTGAAGGATTTCCTTGTGTCCGGTGAATTGCCCTTTGGGTTTACTACTCTCCTACATTGATCACCTCGTACAGCAAGAAAGAGGAAGTAAGAGGGGCGCTGCTCGGTTTTGATGGGTACTGACAGGAAGGAGGACCAGTCCAGAGGAATGAAGGGGTGTCGGAGGATACCATACATATATCTGTTATTACTGTTATATATGTTTTTCTCTTTTATTCAACATAAACGCTTCATATTTCCAAAGTTCTTGCTAGTTGCCACTTGCTGCTATGTTTAATAAAACAAGAAAGAGAAGCAATACGAGCCTCAGAGGCTTTATTATTAAAATTCTAACTTATCGTCATACTTAACTAAATTCTATAATTAATGTTCTTACTGTCTGTAACTAAATCTAATTAGATTACACCAAAACCTCCCCTGTAGATGTTGTGAATTTGTGAATGTAAAGGACTCCTGTGTGACCGTATAAATTTAGGCGAGTGTCCCTGATTAAACTAGTTCTGTTCAAACCCTGAAAGACCTCAGATCTGCAGCCTTGTCTTATTTCTGGGGGTGCTAGGGGGCTCCCTATGTGTCCTTAAGCTTCGTCTGAGGACTGGAGGAAAGCACGGGAGTCAGGCTGGGTAGAACACGTGGGGGTCCGGCAAGGAAGCGGTATTGGCAGATGACCTTGTCGGGGTACAGAGATCTGTCCCAAGGTTATTTACATTCCGGTGTTTTATTCTGCAGATATAAATGTTACGGTTTAGGGGCCAGCGCTTCCCAGTGGCTCCTCCCGGCGGCTCATCCCGGCGGGTCAGGGGGACTATAGTGAATTTCTGATGCATTCAGACCCATCTCCATCCATACAGGGGGAATAAAGGAACGTAGAGGAAGGGGTTAATCACACCCCGGGGGCCCAGAGAGGGGAGGGTTTTGGGGAAGTTGCCAGCTCAGTCAGCGTAATGGACAGGACACACGGCTAGAAAGGCCGACCCGTGTACCTTCTCGCTCCAGAGGATCTCGTTGCTGTCGCCTTCAGAGAAGAGGAAGTCCTGTAGGAGCCGCAGGAGCTTGAGCACCTGCTGAGTGAGGCCGGGCAGGCTGGAGGACGTGGCCTCCTTGATATCTGTGTACGCTGACTCCAGCATCATCTCCAGGAGGCTGAAAACCAGACGGCAAGAAATTAAAAAAGGTTTAAAACAATCAGAACCTATAAACAGCATCACAACAGGACGGCGTCGCTGCAGACTATGCGCATGCACAGACACGTGCACAATCTGCTCTGACAACGTTTCAGCCCTCTGTCAGCATCTGCAGAGATTTGTAACAATAGGATGAAGTAATCGTATCTGAATGGGAATCGGTGGGGGTCATTCACTAAACACCTCGGGTCACTCGCTGTAACAGCAACAAACGTCAACATTTTTTACAAAAGGGAAATTCACACAGCAGCAGGAGCAGCTTCATCTGCGAATCCTACACTGCTGCCGTTTGGATTTCCCTCTCAGGATCGCTGAAACTGATCATCGATGCATCAGCGGTAAAACACGGAGAATAATGAGCGACAACGAGTGACTTTGATAAAAGATAAGAGATTAGAAAGGTAAAGGGTTAATAGTCATTAGGGGAATGATAGGGTTAATCGAGACTGAAGGATAAAATGGTTAATGTAAATTAAGAAGATAAAGGGTTAATCGGGATTAATAGGTATTAAAATGACAATAGGGTTAATTGGCATTGTTCTGTTACAGCACCTCCAGGTAGCAGGTGGCGCTGTGCATTGTGGTTATAGCACCTCCAGGCAGCAGGTGGCGTTGTGTTTTGTGGTTATAGCACCTCCAGGCAGCAGGTGGCGCTGTGCATTGTGGTTATAGCACCTCCAGGCAGCAGGTGGCGTTGTGTTTTGTGGTTATAGCACCTCCAGGCAGCAGGTGGCGCTGTGCATTGTGGTTATAGCACCTCCAGGCAGCAGGTGGCGCTGTGTTTTGTGGTTATAGCACCTCCAGGCAGCAGGTGGCGCTGTGCATTGTGGTTATAGCACCTCCAGGCAGCAGGTGGCGCTGTGTTTTGTGGTTATAGCACCTCCAGGCAGCAGGTGGCGCTGTGCATTGTGGTTATAGCACCTCCAGGCAGCAGGTGGCGCTGTGTTTTGTGGTTATAGCACCTCCAGGCAGCAGGTGGCACTGTGTTTTGTGGTTATAGCACCTCCAGGCAGCAGGTGGCGCTGTGCATTGTGTTTATAGCACCTCCAGGCAGCAGGTGGCGCTGTGCATTGTGTTTATAGCACCTCCAGGCAGCAGGTGGCGCTGTGTTTTGTGGTTCTAGCACCTCCAGGCAGAAGGTGGCGCTGTGTTTTGTGGTTATAGCACCTCCAGGCAGCAGGTGGCGCTGTGTTTTGTGGTTATAGCACCTCCAGGCAGCAGGTGGCGCTGTGTTTTGTGGTTCTAGCACCTCTAGGCAGCAGGTGGCTCTGTGTTTTGTGGTTCTAGCACCTCCAGGCAGCAGGTGGCGCTGTGTTTTGTGGTTCTAGCTAGGGATAGACCGATATATCGGTTTAGCCGATTATCGGTGCCGATATTCAGAAAATTACTGATATCGGTATCGGCATTTTATTTGCCGATATTGCCGATATTTGGACAAGTTTGCTCACTGCAGCTGCGACACGCAAGATCCCACAGAACTGTGCGATTCTGGGGCTTCTCCCACATCAGGCTGTAAGCCCTCACTGCAGAATGACCCCTGCTCTTGTGCATGAGCGTGATGGCAACAGAAATGGGGCTTCCATCCCATCTGGCAGGGAATTCCCTATACAGGAGATGCAGGGTCTATTTCCTACAGCAGGGTCCAGCAACCTAGGACCTCCAGATGTTTTAGAACTGGATTTCCCATGAGACTCCAAGCACCTAATGAGAAGATGAGCATCATAGCAGATGTAATCCAAAACGTGGGGCAATATTACAAAGTGACTGCTTAACCAGAGCTGTAATATAACTTTGTAATATAATCCTCGGAGGGCCAAGGTTGCTGAACCCCTTAAATAGAGGGTCATATGAGGGATCTTTAAGAAAGCCAAAGACATGGTTTGATTGCTTGTAAAAAATAAAAGATTAAGTAAAATAAAAATTCTTATTAAATTGAATAAATGAAGTGGACGTGGTGCAATGTTTAAATGTTAAACACATTGGGCTATATTACAATCTTTGTGCAAAAACGCTCACGCAAAGCGTGAAGTTTTTCACCAAGCGTTAAACGTTTGCTTGTGCAAATCACTGCTGGAATTACAATCCTCGCGCGTGTTTGATCCGATCAATAACGCGCGTAAACCGGACGCGCCCAAATGCTCACGCAGTACCGTTGCGCACAGAAATCAGTGTGCTTACTGTCATATTTTTCACGCAATTCAGCCAATCAGAATTAAGAACCACAACCACAAGTCAATCTGAGCATATATGCTGCAGCAATAATACATGCACACACAACTTCTCCATTTTATTAGTTTGGGTAGGTGTAGAATGTGTAACTATACTTTGCTGCATTTTTTTTTTGGCTGGTGTATTTGGTTTCGGCCAGGACGTTCAGATTTGCCGTTACCACCAGCTTTTAGGAGTTGCTAAAATTATACATGCAAACGCTGTGCGTTACAAACTGCGCATAGATTGTAATACCATCCGCGTACCAGTGCACAAACGCATTTGCGCTCACAATGTTAAGTATAGATCGCGCGACGTACAGTAAGCTCACGCAGGTTTACCCGCGGTAGACGATTACGTGCGTTTGTTGCGCTGACTATGTAATATGGCATTCGGCGTAAAGGGTTTTGCCCCTCGCGTTAAATGTTTTTTTGCACCGGTGGAAACGTTTGCACGAAGATTGTTGTTTAGGCCATTGAGTTCATGGCATAGTCAGATTTGTGCTGTTTTTTTTCAGAGCTTTCAATTTACAGAATATCGGCACCAAATATCGGCTATCGGCCAGAAAAGCTGCCGATAATCTGTATCGGTATCGGCCCCGAAAAAATGATATCGGTCTATCCCTAGTTCTAGCACCTCCAGGCAGAAGGTGGTGCTGTGTTTTGTGGTTATAGCACCTCCAGGCAGCAGGTGGCGCTGTGTTTTGTGGTTATAGCACCTCCAGGCAGCAGGTGGCGCTGTGTTTTGTGGTTATAGCACCTCCAGGCAGCAGGTGGCGCTGTGTTTTACATAGAAACATAGAAAAATGTCGGCAGATAAGAACCTTTCGGCCCATCTAGTCGCCCAATTACATGGATACTTTATCTGGATTTATCTTTTGTTTAGGATAGCCTTATGCCTATCCCATGCCTGCTTAAATTCAATTACTGTTTTGGCCTCTACCACTTCTACTGGAAGACTGTTCCATGTATCCACCACCCGCTCAGTAAAATAATGCTTCCTGATGTTACTTTTAAACCTTTGCCCCTCTAATCTAAGACTATGTCCTCTTGTTTTGCTACTTTGTTTCCTTTTAAATATACTCCCTTCCTCTAACTTGTGGATTCCCTTTACGTATTTAAATGTTTCTATCATATCTCCTCTGTCTCGTCTTTTTTCCAAGCTGTACATGTTAAGATCATTAAGCCTGTCCTGGTAACTTTTCTCCTTCAAGCCGTACACCATTTTAGTAGCCCTTCTCTGAACTCTCTCTAAAATGTCTATATCCTTCTGGAGATACGGTCTCCAGTACTGCACACAGTACTCCAAGTGAGGTCTCACCAGTGCTCTGTACAGTGGCATGAGCACTTCCCTTTTCCTACTGCTAATACAGGCTCTCCCTACACAACCAAGCATTCTGCCAGCATTTCCAAGCATTCTGCCAGCATTTCCAAGCATTCTGCCAGCATTTCCAAGCATTCTGCCAGCATTTCCTGCTGCTCTATTACATTGACTACTTACCCTTAGATCCTCTGAAATAATGACCCCTAAATCTCTTTCCTCAGATGTTGAGGTTAGGACTGTATCAAATATTCTATATTCAGCCCTTGGGTTTTTACGTCCCAGGTGCATTATTTTGCACTTATCCACATTAAAACTCAATTGCCACAACTCCGACCATTTTTTTAGTGGTTCTAGCACCTCCAGGCAGCAGGTGGCGCTGAGTTTTGTGGTTATTTGGCTTTTTTGGAGCGATTGGGTTAATTGCTATTAAGGGAATTACAAAAAAACAGGTCAGCGCCACAAATCACCTAAAGCACCAGTCTCCCAATTGCTGGATCAAACACAGTGCTTTTCCCTATACCAGGTGAATCAAAGAAACCTATACATATCTTGATCATCGCAATTGAAATTGCTATTAGGGTCTTGGGGTCTCATCAATCAGACGACCATATATTGGTATATAAAAAAGCAGAAAAAAACCCACCAGTATTGAAGTATGTTATATATGGGTCAAGGATGATGTGATGAGGTCAGAAAAACCGAGCCAAACGTGCAGGTCCACTTAGAGATAGTGTCCGGCTCTACGCTTGGGAGTTTAACAACATCCGTGACCCATATATATGACCCATGTGTAACATACTTCAATACTGTGATTTTTTTTCTGCTTTTTTATATACCAATATATGGTCGTCTGATTGATGAGACCCCAAGACCCTAATAGCAATTTCGATGATCAAGATCTGTATAGGCGATTAAGGGAATGATCGGGTTAATATAGATTAAGAGGTAATACTTTGTATTAAGAGGATGAAGGGTTAATAAGTATTAAAATGATAATAGGGTTAATTGGCATTAAGTGAGTGATCGTGTTAATAGGGAACTTTTGGAGTGATGGGGTTAATATGGATTAAGAGGATAAAGCAGTTACTTTGTATTAAGGGAATAAAGGGGTTAATAGGGATTACGATGATAGGGTTAAATAGGGTGACAGGGTCAATGTCGAGTATAAGAGTAACAGGTGTTGAAGGGTTAATACAGAGAATGGGGCTGCTGCGACATACAACAGGGATCAGCAACCCTGGCCCTCCAGATGTTCTGGGGCTACATTTCCCATGATGCTCAGTCAACCTAATGTGCGTCTGAGCATCATGGGAGGAGATGTAGTTCCATACAGAGGCAGGCCAAGGTTGCTGACCCGACATATATGATGGCGCCGTCCAGGACCAGGGAAGGAGGACTGAGCGCTCCAATTCCATTACCAGCAGGATCCCTGGAAATTCCTGGCAACGTTTGGGCTCTCCGTGAGCTTTTCTCATGCCTACCCGGCACACAAAGAGTCGAAAAGTTACTGGTAATTGCGAAAAAAACTGCCAGTTTTGGAGACTGCGTGCCCAGTCCTCCTCCGTTCCTGGACGGTGTTGAGGGAGCCTCTCCGGGGCTTAGTGCACCCCGCCAGGGCTTCTTTAAACGTGGCACACGCTTCGTATCGGTCCTCGATTGGGAAAGTCTGTGCAGGAAAAATGCTGCTGGCGAGAATCTCCTTCACGACATGTATAAGTGCCGGGATTATAGCTGGTGAATGCGGCTTCTTGGAGAGCACGTAGCGCAAGCAGTTTCCATAGCGCATCCCTCATGTTGCTGAAGGAACCTCGTCCTCCAGCTGAGTAACGAGCACCTTACATTCTCACCTCCGCTTGATTTCATCCTGAGGTCTCACCAGCACGCAGGCCGAGCCAAGCTTTGTCAGTACAGAGAACACTTGCCCCCGTTCTTTCCATGCGCCTTCGTCCTGGCCTTCCACCCCTCTCCAGGTGACGGAGAAGATGATGTTGGTCAGCAGGTTGCACAGCTCTTCTTCTGGCGTTTGCTGGAACGGGAAAGTACACCAAGTGTTAGGAGGACGTGGAGAGAAACCATTGAGGTTTTGGCCACGTTACGGTCACTCTTACCTGCGGGTTGCTGGTGTTGGATATTGAGTCGCTGGGCAATGTCTCTTGGAAGCTGTTCTCGTCCAGGACATTGGACAAACTGGAGCTCTTCCGGACTCTCATACCAGGGAAGGGTTTGAAGGTTTCGAGGGGCGAAGGAGTACCTGACTGACTTGCCGTCCCACTTTCCATGGTGGCCGCAGAACTGGTGCTGCCGAGATCCAAGCGGAGGTCAAAGGGGGACATGGAGAAAGGGGATTGTGGGTGGTAGCTGTTTTCATACGGAAGTCCATCACCACAGCCGGCTTCCTCCAACCCAGGATTGTCGACGAGATTCGAAGACGCGTAGCTGGCTTGATCCGAGGAGTCGAACGACTTGAAGTTGTACGCACGAAGCGACTTCTCTTTGGACGCTGGAGACAGAGAGTGGTCAGAGAAGCCCTCGGAGAAGTCTTGGTCTGAAGGTTCGAAGTTTGCTGGGAACAAGGAGTCCACCTCGTGATAACATAAAGTCCCGTGGCGTGAGGTCTCCCTGAATGACCCTGACTCCTCATCCTTACTGCTTCCCATACTTTTAAGCCGGATAAGGTTGCAGTTGCTGCTGTAGGCCGGGCTGCTCAGACTCCTCGGCCTGCACTCGTAGGATTCCTTGATGTAGAGTTTGGTCAGGATGTCCTGCCAGCCGGTCTGCTTTGCCAGGTGCCGAACAATGTCTTGTTGTGAATAGATGAGGTGAAAAAGCTGTGGGAATGAACATAAAAATCCACTTTATTGAACAATCACCCCCTTGAGCATCGCAAATCTTTAGGTTTGCACCATGTGCTCATCAGACATACCATGAATGGAACTGGCCGGCCACGGAGATAAAAGAGGACATTTCTTATAGCATACAGAAATCATATTGTTAAGCACATATTGGCTGTGAAGCCCCACATCTGAATAAATATGACCCGTCATAAGGACTGCATGACCCTATCTCCACCTTGTAGGTAAATCATGGTTTCCCTCCGTACAACCTCAAGGATCCTCCTTCTTCCTCTTAGAATGTACCCACTAGGACAAGGTAACCCCATCTCCACCATTAAACCTTGGGGATGAATCATGGTTTCCCTCCAAGCAACCTCATGGATCCTCTTCTTCTCTTCTTACTATGTACCTTCTCGGATTGAATGACCTTCCTGCCAAGCCATCTCATGGAGAAGAGGACAACCTCCTCCTTGTGGTCCCCTCGTATAAGAGAGAGCCTGTTCACTGTAATTAACCCGTGTGTGAAGGGCGTCCCTTTCGAGCTAGAAGGCCATGACCAAGTGGCGGCAGAGACCACATGGCTCCATGTACCTCACGGATTATTTGGCCTTCAGGCCCTGTCCCTGCCATATTCTACCATGGACGTGTCTAGGACTAAATCGTTCTCTGGCCACCAGCTGTTACTGACCTTTCTGCAGACGTCCAGCTTTACTGATAGCTCCGCCCTGTGCGACAGGTAAACCACCGCCAAGAGATCTTTGTAATTGGGCGACATGTCTGAACATAAAACAAAAGGAAAAGAATCAAAACACACAAAGAAAACGCTCTCCAGGTCCCTAACCCATGTGTGCTGAACCTCTAACTGCAGGCGAATGCGGCTTCATAGGTTTACGTGTGTGTGTTTTATAGATACACTAGGTGGAAAGCCGGCCCAGAGGGCAGTCTATTGTGGTCGCCAGCTCAGAATTCAAGTCCACATATTTGTTTTTCAATGTCCTATCCAAGAGTATCTCTCTATATAAATGCGTTTGTAACGAGTCCATCGCCGTCCCATCCGCAACAGGAGGGCCAACTGAGCAGCTGTGATGGGCGCGCGCAGCTGACAGCGCATTACAAAGGCATTTATATATTAGAGCAGGTCCCTCTTAGATTGTAAACTCACGGGAACCGGACCCTCAGATTGTAAACTCGTGGGACCCCTTAGATTGTAAGCTCATGGGGCCCCTTAGATGGTAAGCTCATGGGGCCCCTTAGATTGTGTTGGGCTTGGGCAGCATTTTTTTTGTAGCTCATACATTATGCGGATATTTAATGGCACATGGTATGCATGGCATGGCAGGCTGGTATTTAGGCACACTGGTATTATGAGACACTGGTATTATGGCTGGCAGACTGGTAATATGGCTGGCAGACTGGTATTGTGCATGGCAGACTGGTAATGTGCATGGCAGACTGGTAATGTGCATGGCAGACTGGTAATATGGCTGGCTGGCAGACTGGTAATATGGCTGGCAGACTGGTAATACGGCTGGCAGACTGGTAATACGGCTGGCAGACTGGTAATACGGCTGGCAGACTGGTTTTGTGCACGGGAGACTAGTATTGTGCACGGCAGAATGGTAATGTGCATGGCAGACTGGTAATGTGCATGGCAATGTGCATGGCAGACTGGTATTGTGCATGGCAATGTGCATGGCAGACTGGTATTGTGCATGGCAGACTGGTACTGTGCATGGCAATGTGAATGGCAGACTGGTATTGTGCATGGCAATGTGAATGGCAGACTGGTATTGTGCATGGCAATGTGAATGGCAGACTGGTACTGTGCATGGCAATGTGAATGGCAGACTGGTACTGTGCATGGCAATGTGAATGGCAGACTGGTACTGTGCATGGCAATGTGAATGGCAGACTGGTACTGTGCATGGCAGACCGGGCACTGAGGAGATAGAGGCCGGGCACTGAGGAGATGGAGGCCGGGCACTGAGGAGATGGAGGCACTGAAGAGATGGAGGCCGGGCACTGAGGAGATGGAGGCCGGGCACTGAGGAGATGGAGGCCGGGCTTGAGGAGATGGAGGCCGGGCTTGAGGAGATCGAGGCCAGGCACTGAGGAGATAAACAAATCCCGTCCATTGGAGAGGCGCTGTGCTGTGCGCCTCTCCAATGGATCGTATTTGTTTTGTCCCTCGCGCACGCCGGCTGTGCGCGTGCCGCGGCCGTTGGATGCGCGCGCAGCCAACCGCCGCTGGTTGCGCGCGCATGCGCAGTCCGTTTTTTTGGCGACGGACACGCAGGAGCTTATTGCTTTATGTTATAGAATGGGGTGATATTAGCGTTGTCATAATCTCCATGGCTCTCTGACATATATAATAAATCCATGCTGAAGGGCAGTGTGTGAAACCTGCCCTGGAGTATGTAGAATCATACCCAGCAGGTGGAAATCAACCCATTAATCAGGGCGGGATCCCATGTGATCTGCTGTGATCAGGCCATTGAGTTCCTTCCTGCAATGTGTGTTACAGGGCGGCTCCTTCCTGCGCACCCTCTCTGCGTATTACAGGGCGGCTCCTTCCTGCGCACCCTCTCTGCGTGTTACAGGAGGGCTCCTTCCTGCGCTCCTCCTCTGCGTGTTACAGGGTGGCTCCCTCCTGCGCTCCCTCTCTGCGTGTTACAGGACGGCTCCTTCCTGCGCTCCTCCTCTGCGTGTTACAGGGCAGCTCCTTCCTGCGCTCCCTCTCTGCGTGTTAGGGCGGCTCCTTCCTGCACACCCTCTCTGCGTATTACAGGGCGGCTCCTTCCTGCGCTCTCCCTCTGCGTGTTACAGGGCGGCTCCTTCTTGCGCTCCCCCTCTGCGTGTTACAGGGCGCCTCCTTCCTGCGCTCCTCCTCTGCGTGTTACAGGGCAGCTCCTTCCTGCGCTCCCTCTCTGCGTGTTAGGGCGGCTCCTTCCTGCACACCCTCTCTGCGTATTACAGGGCGGCTCCTTCCTGCGCTCTCCCTCTGCGTGTTACAGGGCGGCTCCTTCCTGCGCTCCCCCTCTGCGTGTTACAGGGCGCCTCCTTCCTGTGCTCCCCCTCTGCGTGTTACAGGGCAGCTCCTTCCTGCGCATTACAGGGCAGCTCCTTCCTGCACACCCTCTCTGCGTGTTACAGGGCAGCTCCTTCCTGCGCTCCCCCTCTGCATGTTACAGGATGGCACCTTCCTGCACTCACTCTCGGCATGTTACAGGGCGGCTCCTTCCTGCGCTCCCCCTCTGCATGTTACAGGGCGGCTACTTCCTGCGCTCCCTCTCTGCGTGTTACAGGGCGACTCCTTCCTGCGCTCCCTGTCTGCGTGTTACAGGGCGACTCCTTCCTGTGCTGCCTCTCTGCGTGTTACAGGACAGCTCCTTCCTGCACACCCTCTCTGCGTGTTACAGGGCGGCTCCTTCCTGCGCTCCCTCTCTGCGTGTTACAGGGCGGCTCCTTCCTGCGCTCCCTCTCTGCGTGTTACAGGGCGGCTCCTTCCTGCGCTCCCCCTCTGCGTGTTACAGGGCGCCTCCTTCCTGTGCTCCCCCTCTGCATGTTATAGAGCGACTCCTTCCTGCGCTCCCCCTCTGCGTGATACAGGGCGGCTTCTTCCTGCATTCCCCCTCTGCGTGTTACAGGGCTGCTCCTTCCTGCGCTCCCTCTCTGCAAGTTACAGGGTGGCTCCTTCCTGCGCTCCCCCTCTGCATGTCACAGAGCGGCTCCTTCCTGCGCTCCCCCTCTGCATGTTACAGGGCAGCTCCTTCCTGCGCTCCCCTTCTGCATGCTACAGGGCAGCTCCTTCCTGCGCTCCCCCTCTGCATGTCACAGAGCGGCTCCTTCCTGCGCTCCCCCTCTGCATTTCAGAGCGGCTCCTTCCTGCGCTCCCCCTCTGCATGTCACAGAGCGGCTCCTTGGCTCCCCCTCTGCATGTTACAGAGCAGCTCCTTCCTGCGCTCCCCCTCTGCATGTTACAGGGCAGCTCCTTCCTGCGCTCCCCTTCTGCATGCTACAGGGCAGCTCCTTCCTGCGCTCCCCCTCTGCATGTCACAGAGCGGCTCCTTCCTGCGCTCCCCCTCTGCATGCTACAGGGCAGCTCCTTCCTGCGCTCCCCCTCTGCATGTCACAGAGCGGCTCCTTCCTGCGCTCCCCCTCTGCATGTCACAGAGCGGCTCCTTCCTGCGCTCCCCCTCTGCATATTACAGGGCAACTCCTTCCTCCGCTGTGAGAGGTTTGTGTGTGAAACGTGTGGTTAATGTCGGTGTGTGATTGATGGTGTTCGGGGATGCCGGGAGGAGTCGTGCTACGGGGATCGGTCCCATTGTTCATTGTTCCATTTCTTCACATTTTATGACGGGTTCTGTGTTTGTCGGCGACAGACGGTTTGTACGTGATCACATGAAGCTTCCTTATTGCAGACGTGCTGTAAGTGGCATGAGCCGCACGCGGCATGATAACGCGGCTTCTCATGTTACAGGAGGGAGCTTCCTCATTTCATCCTGTGTTCTTCCTGCTTTTTAATAGGTGTAATTTCCTGCAGATTACAAGTCTGTTCCCTGGAAGCCGCGACCTGTGAGTAAACACGACGCAAGCCTGAATAAACCATGTATTCCTACAACCGCCTGTGTCCTGTGCACCTGCCTGTGCCCTTTGCGGAGCCACCTGCGCTGTCTGTGAACCTGTCTGTGTGCTCTGCGGAGTCACCTGCGCCATTTGTGCACCTATGCAGTGTGGAGCCACCTGTGCCCTCTCTGCACCTGCCTGCGCACTGTGCGGAGCCACCTGTCTATGCGCTCTGCAGAGCCACCAGCCTGCGCGCCTTGCGGAGCCACCTGTGACCTAAGATTTTTTTTTTGTTTAGCTCACCGGAGTCCCATCCCTTGCACAAAGCGTTAAAACCCGTCACCCAGAAGCCTCAAAGGGTATTTCACCATCGGGTATGGTGCAGCTTTCACCCACGATTGACAGTTTTGATCAGGACCCACCAAATCCAGGAATCCCTCCTGGTGACGGGGATTTCCCCCAGCAGAGCCGCATTAATGGAAAGCCATGCCCTGATAAATCCGGTAAAGCCCTCCGTCCAGCGAGGACAATAAATCCCGGCAGCGTCGTGTAAATACAAAGTTACTGCGCCGTACCTGACCCGAGGACCTGCTCGGACAAACAGCGGATCAACAGCATGGTGACCGGCACGTCCCCCAGGAACGAGATCAGCCCCTGGTACCCGATGTCTTTCAGCTTCAGCCGCTGCTTCACCCGGTCAGCGACCTTCTCGTACTTCACCAGCTTGTACAGGATCTGAGGAGCAGAGGAGGCCGTAGCGTTAAGGAGGCCTGCGGCAAACACGGGGCATGTTGAACGACGCAAAACATCCACAGAAACGAACCCTAGAACTCAGAGTCTTGCACAGCTCTCCTGGCTGATTATGCACAAACCCAACTGAGTGAGGCCCTGGTGAAGCCAGACCTGAGCAGCTGCAAATTTTACCTCTTTATAGAGCCGCCGCCCCTGCCGAGATGGTAAAACACGCCATCACTGGTCAAACTGTCCACACACAAACACCGCTCACCTTGAACACCTTCTCTCTGACCTGGTCCGAGTACTTCTTCTGAACCAGCAGAGAGAAGAAGATGTCCACATTGCCCTGCTCCAGGAGGACGTTGTAGAGCAGATCGTGGCCGGCATGGCTCTTCAGGAGGCAGTGGAGAACCTCCAGCATCCCACACACCTGCAAAACAGGACAGGCGTCACAAACAGGGACGTGTCAGTGGACTAGAGTTCCCCACGATGGGCAGGAACACCGAATGAAAACCCCAGTACCTGCTCCTCGTCGTTGACCGACGCCAGGTAGCTCAGGACGCTGAGCAGATCCTCAGGACACAGGTTCTTGAAGAGAAAATCTTTGATGACGTTAAACAGCATGATCTGGATGGTCTTCACGTTGTCTGCCGTGATCTGATCCTCCTTCTGTGACCTGGAGAACAGGTATGAAGCCTGAAGATGTGAACTAGCTTAGAGAACCGGCGGCCATGCTGTCACGACGACAAGGCCGAAGGATGCATCGTACCGGAAGGATTCCAGGTGCCATAACCACGGAATTATCCCTCTGGGGATTCCCTAAACTCTACATGGGTCAATGTGTGCCGGGAATCTAACCCTAACCCCAATATTAATCCCAACCCCAACACCAACCCTAACCCCAACCCTAACCCCAATACCAACACCAACACCAACCCCAATACCAACACCAACCCTAACCCCAACACCAACCCTAACCCCAATACCAACCCTTACCCCAATAAAGAACCCTTACCCCAATACAGAACCCTAACCCCAATCCCGAACCCTAACCCCAATCCCAACCCTAACCCCAATCCTAACCTCAATACCAACCCTAACCCCAATCCCAACCCTAACCCCAATCCCAACCCTAACCCCAATCCTAACCTCAATACCAACCCTAACCCCAATACCACCAACCCTAACCCCAATACCAACCCTAACCCCAATACCAAAAGAACCCTAACACCAATACCAACCCTTACCCCAATACCAACACCAACCCTAACCCCAATACCAACCATAACCTCAATACAAACCCCACCCTAACACCAACCGCAACCCCAATACCAACCCTGACCCCCACCCTAAAACTAACCCCATTACTAATCTAAATTTGAATATTTATTCTAACCGTTGCACTAACCCTAATGTTAACCCTCACAACCAAATCAACCCTAACAGTAACGCTAATTCTAATGCTTAAAGTAACCCATAACCTACACTTTCCTTCTGCGCCGCACGGTTATCGTTCACTGTAGTTTCAATATACTGACATTACGGTGAATTTCCGTTCAGACAGTAATACTTTTGTTTGAATATTTCCAATGATTTTCACGTCAGACTCGGGTTACGCCGTTGTTTGAAGCTATTTGCCACCATTCCTTTTTCTACATGGCGGGTCACATTCTCAACGCTAAAATGCTAGTGTAAAAATCTTTGCGCTAAGCGTTACATTTTATCGCGCGGAAATCACTGTTGGGATTACAATCTTCACGCGTGTTCACATCTGCCAATCTGTAGCACATGTGCACGCACCGCTAACAGGACACGCCACAATGCTCACGGAGTTCCGCTTAGCGGTAAAATCGTTGCGCGCTGTCGTTTTTCCCAATTCAGCCAATCCAAAAACATCACACACCATTTGCACGATTTATATACACAGCTGGTTCCACCCAAGGTGCACGGATCTGTACATGGGTGCAATCGATTGCCCCCCAGGACATTGGGGAAGCCGCCGAGTGCATAGAAGCCCTGTTTGACTCTTAGGATTCCCCACCACCCATGAGGGATTCCAATGTAGTGGTGCCAGTTCATTGCTAGGAGGAAGTGATGGAGCACAATGGAGAAGGTGCTCTGGCTGACACCGCATAATTCAGCTAGACGCGGCTGGAAGGTGCCAGTGGCGAGGAACCTCAGACCGCACAGCAACTTCGTCATCCCTGGGACAGATATCCGTGTCCCTCACCTGGACTCCAGATGGGACCGCAGCTGCAGGTAGAGCTGGTTGATCTGTGCCTTACTGGAGAGGTGCTCATCGGGATCGAACCCATGTCTCCACAGGCTCTCTCTACGCAGAGCAGTGATGTTACCTCTACTCCACCCAGCCGGTGTGTTATTCGTGTCTTTTGGACACGAGGTGCCGGTGGCACCGCACGCGCCCTCTCCAACTTCCGCTGGCATCGGAGACGGGCTCTGCGTCTATGACGCATAATGATGACATGTGCTTGTGCAATGATACACACCACACACCCAACATCCTCATCCATTGTGTTGGGTTGGTAGGAGTTGAATGGGCATTCCATTTTCTGGGCTGGTGTATTTGGTTTCGGCCAGGTTGGTCAGATTTGCCGTTACCACCAGCTTTTAAGAATCGCAAAGATTCGGCCATGCGGTAATTTGCGCGAATGGACTGTGATACCACGTTAATCATTGCACACTTTTGCGTTTGCGGTCACAATGTTACGTATAGGACGCGTGAAGTACAGTAAGCTCGCGCATGGTTCGCGTAGGTTTCCACGCGGTATACGATTCCGCGCGGATTTAGCGTTGAGACTGTAATAGGGAATTCAGCGCAATTATTTTTAACGCACGCGTTAACCATGCCGACTACGGTTAGCACCAAGATTGTAATGTGGCCCTGCGTCGTTTGTGTTTATTTAATCTGGTCACATGATGGTGACTTTACAAACCGTCCTCAGTCACACGGCATCGATATAAAGGACTACACTGGGGCCTCTGTGCCCGTGACCCTTACCCATAATGCCTCCTGACCGAATCCAGGATGTACTGCACCCCGTATTTTTTCCGAACTCTCTGCTTGTGATCCTTCATGATGGAGGATAAGTACTGGATGTGACCTGCGGGAGGCAAAGGAACGCGGTTACTGGCGCGGGGCTTATCGCGGGATCCGATACGAGCAGAGTCGCTCAAACACTATATAGATGGTCATGATTCATGGTGAGGAACGTGCCGTAGCCTTGACATACAGGTCGCGCGCCATAGTACAGGGTTGATCGGTAGTTGCTGCTGGTCATTTCAGGCGCGGGGAGGCGGAATCAGTGACTCTAGCTCTGCCACCGGAATATTAAGCCATATAGTGTGGGTCCATAACCACCACGCCACGCCGCGCCACGCCACGCGTCTTCCTTCAGCCTGGGATAATGAGCAGTTACTGTATATGGACATTAATGCCAGGCTGGAGATACCTGCTGCTCAGGACGAGGGGATGATGGGACATGTAGTCTGTGGGATGGAGGAGGCTTTATATTATAGACAAGGAGGAAGGTGTCAGCGAGTGCACGCACCGAGCCGGACCGCAAAGTCGCTGCTGCTCCAGATGCGGAAGTCGAAGAGCAGGTGCTGGTAGAAATGGTTGACCAGGAGGCCGTGTCCTTCCAAAGACATCTGGTCCATCAGCATCTGAGAGGCCATCAGCACGTTCATATCCAGGACGAGCGGAGACACCTGGGAGGGAAACAGACCCAGAAACCACACGGTAACAAAAACACACAATCCCTGCCGATTCTCATAACCAGGACTGGTCAAGAAGGGACCGACTGTCCCAAAAACCAACAGCATGTGGGCAGGATCTCCAACTAGTCAGTGACGGGCAGTGAATGTTTTCCCTTTGTGTTTGTGACGGGCAGTGCCAGTATTCTGTTTGTGACGGGCAGTGCCAGTATACTCTGATGGGCAGTGCCAGTATTCCATTTGTAACGGGTAGTGCCAGTATTCCCCGTTTGTGACGGGCAACTCCAGTATACTCTGATGGGCAGTGCCAGTATTCCCTGTTTGTGACGGGTAGTGCCAGTATTCCCAGTTTGTGACAGGCAGTGCCAGTATAGTACTCCCTGTTTGTGACGGGCAGTGCCATTATACTCTGATGGGTAGTGCCAGTATTCACTGTGACGGGCAGTGCCAGTATTCCCTGTTAGTGGTGAGCAGTTAAGGTATGCCCTGTTTTTTAATGACAGGCAGGGTCAGTATGCCCTGGTTGTGATGGGCAGTGCCAATATTCTCTGTCAGTGACTGGCAATTTCAGTATGCCATTTTGGTGACGGGAAGTGCCAGTATACTGTTAGTGATGGGCAGGTAGTACCAGTATGCCCTGTTAGTGATGGGCAGGTAGTACCAGTATGCCCTGTTAGTGATGGGCAGGTAGTACCAGTATGCCCTGTTAGTGATGGGCAGGTAGTAAGAGTATGCCCCGTTAGTGATGGGCAGGTAGTACCAGTATGCCCTGTTAGTGATGGGCAGGTAGTACCAGTATGCCCCGTTAGTGATGGGCAGGTAGTACCAGTATGCCCTGTTTGTTAGTGACAGGCAGTGCCAGTATACCCAGACCTAACCGGTTGTATCAGTAATCGGCACAGCGAGCTCTGCAGAGATTCTCACCATGTGGCGCGGGGGGGTTCTTGATATACATATTTACAGCCATGTGTTTCTGAACACAAAGTGACAAACTGACAGCTGTGACTTCGCATGAGGGAGGCGGAAACAGAAGGTGGAAAAGTAACAAAGACTGAATGCAACTCGCATCAATACCCGAAATAATCCTGCCACCAAGCAGCACCGAGAGACCCGAGGAGTCTACTCCACTGCGACGCAGCTTCTGCCTGATATTCGATCCACGCTAACGGAAGGACTGGATTATCATCGAGATTTGCCTTTGTTTAAGCTCGAGTCTATCTAGCAGTGAGTTGTGGTGCAGTCGCTGTACTGTTCCCCTATTTTGGGATGCATAATCAGAGTCTCAGACCAGCACTGATTCAGGTATTAGGCATCCTGGGAAAAAGTCCTGGTCTGTGGTGGCAGTGTGACGAATAGTATAATGGGTACAGGGATTGTGGGCAACATAGTATCAGCCGGGTCGAGTGTAGACGGATACTGCGTTGTAACCCTGTGATCATTTCATCACTAAGTCTGCATTTCCTTCGCCGCGGCGCGTGTTTCGTGACAGTCACGTATTGGTCGCCCTGGCTTGGTGGGACATGGTCATGGTATTGGTCACCCTGGCTTGGTGGGTCCAGGTCACTGTATCCTGCTCACCTTCTGCAGAAGCGCTCCTATGATGGCGGGTCCGTGACACTGGAGCAGACTCTCCTGATTGACCGGATGATACTGAATGAAGTTTTTGATCATCAGCAGGAAAGCCGCCACGCCATTACGCTCCAATCTGCTCTCTGCAAGAGGGACACGACGCGGTGAAAATCCCAGAGAGGCCCCACATGTAATAAAATGCTCATAATACACAGCAAGGTGCAAGCAGCCCATAAAACTAATGCAGGGTTTGTGTTTTTTGACTCGGGCGATGTGGCTCCACACCAGATTCTGGAGACCACAAGGATTACCACGCTCACAGCTCTCTGCCGTGCCAGGTTCAGCCATCACTACCAGTAATGACCATGCAACGCCAGACATACTGTATATAGGAGAGCTCTTATTCCATCCAAGTGGATCAGGCAACGTTTTGACTCCAAAAGAGTCTTTGTCAAGCTTGAGGAAGACTCTAGGAGTTGAATCCTTGCCTGGTCCATTTGGAGAGCTTTAATTCCACCCTGTACATGCCTGGTGTTGCGTGGTCATTACGTTTGTGCCGCATTGGGATTGAGGAGCCCTGAGACTGCGCACCCAAACTGTAAAAGGTCAACACTATGCTGTTTCCGATACTGCTGTCAGCATCACCGCCATTACTAACTGGACTAGTCTGCCGTGCCAGGTTCAGCCATCACTGCCAGGAACATTCACCCAAAAAAGGTCGCCCGTCTGATCCATGAAAGACACCCCCACCCTAAATAATGACCAGACTGGACTTTGGGGCCATAAAGTCAAATATAATCCACCCGATCCCTAAAAGAAAACCCCCAATAATGGCCCGTCCATACCTGGAAGCCATAGTTAAGCAGTTCAATGTCCCTAAAACTTAGAAAGAGCCGATCACCCTGAGGATATCTCACATTAGGTACAATCTCAAAGACATGAACATTTCAGCCTGATTTTCCCATTTTTGACCCGTTCCTTCCAGTAGACTATTCGGCCATTTTCACACAGGATCCAACAGGCGTGGGATAAAGCCAGTAAATTACCGGAGGATTTCCCCAGGGGAAGTTGCATTCCCTGCGTGTTCCGCGAGGATGTGAGCTCTGGGCCCACCAGGTCGTTGGTTTCCTGGGTGGCCGGGTCTTCCTTGGTCTGCTGGGCCACCTGGTGCAGCAGAGGGAGCAGCGCGCCCATCCCACCGACACAATTAACCACGTCCTGGAGGGTGTGAAAAGATGGGTGTGAAGCAGCCGCACTCCGAGAGAAAAGGAAATACAGAGCGTCAGTGAATGATGTGCAAAGTGGAGAGTATATGGAGGTTAGACATTAAGAGGAGAAAAAGCAAAATGGCTGACATGCAAAGACGTCTTCACAAATGGTGTTCCAAATTCAAAATGGTGACCACAGGGAGCAGCCTCTAACCCTAATTACCAATAAGCCTTATGCAGTACAAGGGTATCGTATGACGTTATGGAGGAGAAATAGCGCGAACCATGTCAATGGTTTGGTAACATAATGACTAATATAACTGCCAGACCATGTGACCAACGAACGCCACATCCCATGATCAGGTTGCTAGCGTGACACCAAGGTGTAGGGAGGCTGTGGTCAGCGTTTTATCGCTTTTATTCAGCTGCTCCATAAAAATGAAATATATGAGGACAGCAATAATAATCTGGGGGCAAATGGACACCCAGCTGTCGGACCATGTAACCTGACCGCCATGTTGCACGCGACCTGTCCAGTAACCTGTGCTAGCTGGTGTTGGCGCGCACCATAAACATTTTCTGAGGGACAGTTTTAGTGTTTCAGTATTTTTGCACTAGACAAAATGGCCACAGAGTCAAAGAACTGACGTCTGTAAAGAAATGGGACTTCAGGCAACAAACCGTCGTGTTTACCTCAAAAAAAGATGCAAAACACTGTATTTAAATAGGTAAAAAGAGGGTGCATGTCACAGACCTGACATGGCGCTTGTGACGTGCATCATTTGGACTTGGGGGGTGCATGGGCATGGAGATGGATTTGTAGGGTGCAGGACTCAATCAATATTAGCCCATTGCCTTCTTGTGTGCAGAATGTTGGTATACTCAGTGTTTATGCAAGAATGCTGTTGTCCATCTGTCTATTACTATCTGCTGATCAGATTAGCCTTCCAGTAAGCCTGCTCTCAGGAAAGTGTAAATATCTGATTAACAAAGATTATGTTCGAGGATCTGTTGTCTGACTAACACTGCCTGGTTTACACAAAATGTGTCCAGTTTAATTTTAATTGCCTGTCCCTAATCTAATTATGTTTCACCTTCCAAAAGGCAAATGTTTGTCCAGTTATCCGTTTCAGTGTAATTAGGCCCCAAAGTGGTTTCTAGCAGGGGTTTGTGTATGTTAAAGATCCATGTGTGACCATATACATGTATGTGTGAGTGTCCCCGATTAAACCAGTTCCATTCTAACCCTGAAAGACGTCAGATCTACAGCCTCGTCTTATTTCTGGGGGATGCTAGGGGGCTCCCTATGTGTTCTGATCCTTGAGCTTCGACTGAGGACTGGAGGAAGGCACGGGAGTCTGTCTGGGTAGAACACGGGGTGGTCCTGCAAGAAAGCGGCATTGGCAGATGTGACTCTGTTGGGGTACAGAGATCTGTCACAGTGCACCATCTACAAAATGGCTTCCACACCATGGGACAAACATCCCGTGTGACTCAAACACCACTTTCAGCCAATTCCACAGGTTTTACTCAATAAGTCAAGATTTTCACCAAAACCAAGATGGCAGCCAAACCACGGAGCCATCTTTCCTCAAGAAATCTGATTACAGGTCACAACTCCACAATTATTATGACAAGTTTACCTCAGAAAAAGGGAGTATTTATGTACTATTATCATTTATTTAACTTTGTATGAAATAAAAGATGGCTGCCGCACCACATGTAAGCAGACCAGCGCATTGTACACAGAAATGCTTCCACAGGCGCACACAATGCCTCAACATTTAAACTATGGCCTGTAAGACTTTATTAAAGCCAAGACTTTCCTACATTACATTAGGAAGATCTGGGAATTTCCCTCGGAATTGATCACGCTTAGCACACGGGGAGGCCTCCATATTGGTTTTAGAGCTACTGCTGGCGGCTCAAAGGGAGTCGTTTAATGACATGTGAACACTGTGAAATTGGATCGTCTGAAACAATATGGCCGCCAGATCCGCACAGTGGGGGGGGGGGGAAGAGAGGGAGAGAGGGGGGAGAGTGAGAGAGAGAGACACACGTGTCCTGGAGATACCTTCACGTCCCATGTGATGACACGATGGCCCGTCAGGCGGCCATCGAACAAGTGACTCGGGGAAAGGTCCAGGCAGATGTTATTTTTCGAGGCCTGTGGAGAACAAGCAAAGCAAACAGAAAGAAGCCATCAGGATTAATAAATGCCCCCCGGGACGCGTCTATGGGTATATATATATACGCGCACACACCCGGACGCGTCTATGGGTATATATATACATACGCGCGCACACCCGGACGCGTCTATGGGCGTTTATATACACACATAAACGCGTGCACACCCGGGACGTGTTTCTGGGTATATATACACCTGATGAAGTTAGCTTAGACTAACAAAACATGTTGGATGTGTTTCATTTTAATAAACACACTTTTTATTCATTGCGAATTATGTCCTAATTCATCCTAACGCTGCCGGAGTCCTGAGGTCGTTGTATATCCTGCCCAAGGCTGCCGGATCCACCAATATATATATATATTTATATTTATTTAGACATCAACGTTTCAGCTCACCAAGGAGCCTTCATCAGGACAGACATGTCTGTCCTGATGAAGGCTCCTTGGTGAGCTGAAACGTTGAGGTCTATGGACTAATAAATGGAATTATCTTGGAAAAATCCCTGGAGTGCCGGCGTTCTTGCTAAATTGATATTAACTGAAGCCATCGCAGACGCACCGGGTGAGGCTAAATCTTTGTGGTGAACCGTGAGTGCAGAACATATATATATATATAACCATTTTTCCTCTCCTGGGAGCACAAGTTTGTTGTATTTGTATATACACATACCTGGGGTGTGTAGAAGAGCAGGAGCTTGCTGATCAGGTCGCCCAGTTCTCCGTCCAGTTTGAATGGAGACACCAGGTTTGGGCCTAAAGGAAGGTGGAGACATTGAGAATAATCACAGGCGCGCACCCGCGGCGTTCCCACGAGTCGCAGGGCTTACACCGGTGTGTTTGCGGCAGTCCGCAGACTTTTGCAGTAAGTTAAACGTGCAGAAAGCAGCAGTGAGTCTGCGTGACGGCAATGTATATGAGCAACGGCCGCACAAACATGAAGAGCTACCCGCTGCGGTTCCCACTTTCATTCCCCCAAAATTACAGAAAATCTATTTTTTTCCCCCAAAATTCAAGATGGCCGTCATGTTGCACGGTGTGCGCTACCTGCTACGATGCTATAACGGGTTTAACCGCAAAATGAATAGGATTTAGTGACCGCTGATTGGTTGTCAGCACCAGCGGCCATCTTAATTTTAGTATGGAGGCTAACTGGTTAAAACGTGGCAGAGGGCGGAGCCACATTACCCCAAAAAAGGGACTAGTAAATTACCCTTGGAGTCTGAAACCCCCGAAACAGAATGATTTTTGCATTACCGGCGGTGTAAAGGGCCTTGACTTGCGTAGGCTGCAGGGCGTCATGGAAGATGGCCACGGTGCCCAGGTGACCTTCCAGTGATGTAGGCACCCCCCACTCTGTGTCCTGGGTGCCAGCCACAATGGTAGACACCAGGCCGTCCCGGGGACCCGGCCCTCCTATGGGGCCCCAGTTGGGCCCGGTGGCCTCAGCCGGGAAAGACTGAGAGCGGCTGAGCGCGGAGTGCGAGGCGAAGGTGAGGTCCGGGGCATGGGATGGAGAGGTGATGACTGTGGTGGTGGTGCGGTGCCCGGCGGATCCGATGCAGCATGACGTGAAGGACTGCGGATGAGATGCAAAGCATTGTGGGTATGGACTGTTACGTCTGCAACTCTCATCCGCTCAACGGATGTGTGTACAGCGCTGCGGAATATGCTGGCGCATTATAAAAGCCCTACGGTGAAATGGCAGCGCGCCCTCACCTCGTTCAGAGACGGGAAGCGCAACTGGACCATTTTTCTCAGCTGGCCGTCAGTGTAAATATGCACCATGTTCTGTCCAAAGGGCCGTCGCCCCGCAACGTGCACGATGTCCACACAGTGCTGAGAAAACACAGAGCGGAGAGTTAACATGCGCCGAACAAACCATCACAGGGTCACCGATGGGTTAAATCACTGTGTCAGAGTTTGTAGAGTCGCAGCCGGTGATGGCCGTACCGGCAGGGTAGATCTCTGGATACTCACCCACATGGCGTCATTAAAATGTAACTCCGGCACGGCCACCGTCATGTATTCTTTCTTCGTGCAAACGGCAACGACCAGCAACCCGTCCAAGGTGAAGAACGCTTCGAAGCCGGTGCCGCTGGCTGCAAAAAAACTGCACCGAGAGATGAGCGGGGTGAACGGCTGGCACTGAAGCGGCAAATATTTACACAGGACGCCGGTAAGGAGGATTAAAGGGATTAGATGGATCAGATGGAAATGAGGAGCGAGCCTCAGAAATCAGGTAATGTTTGCTGTACCGGCACCGTGCCGTCTGCTGCCAGGAATAACTGATCTCACCTGGCTCTGGCACAGAAACCGTTTATAACCGGCCAAAGCAACGGTTTGAATCATCGTGAAACTCCTGAGGGGGACGACGACGCAGAGAACGGCACTGCCACTTCTCGGGGGGGGGGGAGTTTGGTGCTGCCGCAGAGGAAGCACGCACTGCCCACACTCGCTACCGCAGGGGAAAAGGGCACTGCTCACACTCACTGCCGCAGGAGTATGGCGCTACCCACACGCTCCCACAGAGAACAGTGTCGCCGCCACTAGCTGCTGCAGAGGAGGAAACGGCGCCACCACTCGCAGAGGAGGAAACGGCGCCACCACTCGCAGAGGAGGAAACGGCGCCACCACTCGCAGAGGAGGAAACGGCGCCACCACTCGCAGAGGAGGAAACGGCGCCACCACTCGCAGAGGAGGAAACGGCCCCACCACTCGCAGAGGAGGAAACGGCCCCACCACTCGCAGAGGAGGAAACGGCGCCACCACTCGCAGAGGAGGAAACGGCGCCACCACTCGCAGAGGAAGAAACGGCGCCACCACTCGCAGAGGAGGAAACGGCCCCACCACTCGCAGAGGAGGAAACGGCGCCACCACTCGCAGAGGAGGAAACGGCGCCACCACTCGCAGAGGAGGAAACGGCGCCACCACTCGCAGAGGAGGAAACGGCGCCACCACTCGCAGAGGAGGAAACGGCCCCACCACTCGCAGAGGAGGAAACGGCCCCACCACTCGCAGAGGAGGAAACGGCCCCACCACTCGCAGAGGAGGAAACGGCCCCACCACTCGCAGAGGAGGAAACGGCCCCACCACTCGCAGAGGAGGAAACGGCCCCACCACTCGCAGAGGAGGAAACGGCCCCACCACTCGCAGAGGAGGAACGGCCCCACCACTCGCAGAGGAGGAAACGGCCCCACCACTCGCAGAGGAGGAAACGGCCCCACCACTCTCAGAGGAGGAAACGGCCCCACCACTCGCAGAGGAGGAAACGGCCCCACCACTCGCAGAGGAGGAAACGGCCCCACCACTCGCAGAGGAGGAAACGGCCCACCACTCGCAGAGGAGGAAACGGCCCACCACTCGCAGAGGAGGAAACGGCGCCACCACTCGCAGAGGAAGAAACGGCGCCACCACTCGCAGAGGAGGAAACGGCCCCACCACTCGCAGAGGAGGAAACGGCGCCACCACTCGCAGAGGAAGAAACGGCGCCACCACTCGCAGAGGAAGAAACGGCGCCACCACTCGCAGAGGAAGAAACGGCGCCACCACTCGCAGAGGAAGAAACGGCGCCACCACTCGCAGAGGAGGAAACGGCGCCACCACTCGCAGAGGAAGAAACGGCCCCACCACTCGCAGAGGAGGAAACGGCCCCACCACTCGCAGAGGAGGAAACGGCGCCACCACTCGCAGAGGAAGAAACGGCGCCACCACTCGCAGAGGAGGAAACGGCGCCACCACTCGCAGAGGAGGAAACGGCCCCACCACTCGCAGAGGAGGAAACGGCCCCACCACTCGCAGAGGAAGAAACTGCGCCACCACTCGCAGAGGAAGAAACGGCGCCACCACTCGCAGAGGAAAAACGGCCCCCCACTCGCAGAGGAAGAAACGGCCCCACCACTCGCAGAGGAAGAAACGGCCCCACCACTCGCAGAGGAGGAAACGGCGCCACCACTCGCAGAGGAGAGAGGCCCCACCCAGAGGAGGAAACGGCGCCACCACTCGCAGAGGAAGAAACGGCCCCACCACTCGCAGAGGAGGAAGACGGCCCCACCACTCGCAGAGGAGGAAACTGCGCCACCACTCGCAGAGGAAGAAACGGCGCCACCACTCGCAGAGGAGGAAACGGCGCCACCACTCGCAGAGGAGGAAACGGCCCCACCACTCGCAGAGGAGGAAACGGCCCACAACTCGCAGAGGAGGAAACTGCGCCACCACTCGCAGAGGAAGAAACGGCCCCACCACTCGCAGAGGAGGAAACGGCCCCACCACTCGCAGAGGAGGAAACGGCCCCCCACTCGCAGAGGAGGAAACTGCGCCACCACTCGCAGAGGAAGAAACGGCGCCACCACTCGCAGAGGAAGAAACGGCCCACCACTCGCAGAGGAAGAAACGGCCCCACCACTCGCAGAGGAGGAGACGGCGCCACTACTCGCAGAGGAGGAAACGGCCCCACCACTCGCAGAGGAGGAAACGGCGCCACCACTCGCAGAGGAGGAAACGGCGCAACCACTCGCAGAGGAAGAAACGGCCCCACCACTCGCAGAGGAAGAAACGGCCCCACCACTCGCAGAGGAGGAAACGGCCCACCACTCGCAGAGGAGGAAACGGCGCCACCACTCGCAGAGGAAGAAACGGCCCCACCACTCGCAGAGGAGAAACGCCCCACCACTCGCAGAGGAGGAAACGGCGCCACCACTCGCAGAGGAGGAAACGGCGCCACCACTCGCAGAGGAAGAAACGGCGCCACCACTCGCAGAGGAGGAAACGGCCCCACCACTCGCAGAGGAGGAAACGGCGCCACCACTCGCAGAGGAAGAAACGGGGCTGCACCACTCGCAGAGGAAGAAACGGCGCCACCACTCGCGCAGAGGAGAGAACGGCGCCACCACTCGCAGAGGAAGAAACGGCGCCACCACTCGCAGAGGAGGAAACGGCGCCACCACTCGCAGAGGAAGAAACGGCCCCACCACTCGCAGAGGAGGAAGGCCCCACCACTCGCAGAGGAGGAAACGGCGCCACCACTCGCAGAGGAAGAAACGGCGCCACCACTCGCAGAGGAGGAAACGGCGCCACCACTCGCAGAGGAGGAAACGGCCCCACCACTCGCAGAGGAGGAACGGCCCCACCACTCGCAGAGGAAGAAACTGCGCCACCACTCCGCAGAGGAAGAAACGGCGCCACCACTCGCAGAGGAAGAAACGGCCCCACCACTCGCAGAGGAAGAAACGGCCCCACACTCGCAGAGGAAGAAACGGCCCACCACTCGCAGAGGAGGAAACGGCGCCACCACTCGCAGAGGAAGAAACGGCCCCACCACTCGCAGAGGAGGAAACGGCGCCACCACTCGCAGAGGAAGAAACGGCCCCACCACTCGCAGAGGAGGAAACGGCCCCACCACTCGCAGAGGAGGAAACTGCGCCACCACTCGCAGAGGAAGAAACGGCGCCACCACTCGCAGAGGAGGAAACGGCGCCACCACTCGCAGAGGAGGAAACGGCCCCACCACTCGCAGAGGAGGAAACGGCCCCACCACTCGCAGAGGAGGAAACTGCGCCACCACTCGCAGAGGAAGAAACGGCCCCACCACTCGCAGAGGAGGAAACGGCCCCACCACTCGCAGAGGAGGAAACGGCCCCACCACTCGCAGAGGAGGAAACTGCGCCACCACTCGCAGAGGAAGAAACGGCGCCACCACTCGCAGAGGAAGAAACGGCCCCACCACTCGCAGAGGAAGAAACGGCCCCACCACTCGCAGAGGAGGAAACGGCGCCACCACTCGCAGAGGAGGAAACGGCCCCACCACTCGCAGAGGAGGAAACGGCGCCACCACTCGCAGAGGAGGAAACGGCGCCACCACTCGCAGAGGAAGAAACGGCCCCACCACTCGCAGAGGAAGAAACGGCCCCACCACTCGCAGAGGAGGAAACGGCCCCACCACTCGCAGAGGAGGAAACGGCGCCACCACTCGCAGAGGAAGAAACGGCCCCACCACTCGCAGAGGAGGAAACGGCCCCACCACTCGCAGAGGAGGAAACGGCGCCACCACTCGCAGAGGAGGAAACGGCTCCACCACTCGCAGAGGAGGAAACGGCGCCACCACTCGCAGAGGAGGAAACGGCTCCACCACTCGCAGAGGAGGAAACGGCGCCACCACTCGCAGAGGAGGAAACGGCGCCACCACTCGCAGAGGAGGAAACGGCTCCACCACTCGCACAGGAAGAAACGGCGCCACCACTCGCAGAGGAAGAAACGGCCCCACCACTCGCAGAGGAGGAAACGGCCCCACCACTCGCAAAGGAGGAAACGCCACCACTCGCAGAGGAAGACGGACGCTGCCGAGGAGACGGACGCTGCCACTGGAAGCTGCCGAGGAGACGGACGCTGCCACTGGAAGCTGCCGAGGAGACGGACGCTGCCACTGGAAGCTGCCGAGGAGACGGACGCTGCCACTGGAAGCTGCCGAGGAGACGGACGCTGCCACTGGAAGCTGCCGAGGAGACGGACGCTGCCACTGGAAGCTGCCGAGGAGACGGACGCTGCCACTGGAAGCTGCGAGGAGACGGACGCTGCCACTGGAAGCTGCGAGGAGACGGACGCTGCCACTGGAAGCTGCCGAGGAGACGGACGCTGCCACTGGAAGCTGCCGAGGAGACGGACGCTGCCACTGGAAGCTGCCGAGGAGACGGACGCTGCCACTGGAAGCTGCCGAGGAGACGGACGCTGCCACTGGAAGCTGCCGAGGAGACGGACGCTGCCACTGGAAGCTGCCGAGGAGACGGACGCTGCCACTGGAAGCTGCCGAGGAGACGGACGCTGCCACTAGAAGCTGCCGAGGAGACAGGCGCTGCCACTGGAAGCTGCCGAGGAGACGGGCGCTGCCACTGGAAGCTGCCGAGGAGACGGACGCTGCCACTGGAAGCTGCCGAGGAGACGGACGCTGACACTGGAAGCTGCCGAGGAGACGGACGCTGACACTGGAAGCTGCCGAGGAGACGGACGCTGACACTGGAAGCTGCCGAGGAGACGGGCGCTGACACTGGAAGCTGCCGAGGAGACGGACGCTGCCACTGGAAGCTGCCGAGGAGACGGGCGCTGCTACCGACAACCCGGCGCAGTAATGGAAGGATTTGGTATTCACCTGTAAAGCTGTTTGCGTTTCCGTCCAGGCAGTAACTCATCCTTCACGTCGTCGTTCAGGCAGACCCAGGCATGGAAGGCGAAGCCGGCCCCGGGCCACTTCTGCATAGGGGGCACCATGATGCCGGACATACTGGGGGTCAGGTCGAAATACTGCAGCGCTCGCTCGGGCCCGTCCTTCCTGGCCATCGCAGAAAGGGCCCTGATGACCTGAGCCGCGTATGGGTGGGAGCAGACGGCGTCAGTCCTGAGCAGCATGACGAGGTTCTTCAGCTCGGTGGGTCGGATGGACCGGCGGCCTAGCACCTGCAGGAGGCTGATCAGGGTTTCGGCACATTTCTCATCCAGTTGTGTTTGGTTTTGCAGAGCCGTCAGGATGTGGCTGACCATGCCGGCCTGCACGCACGTCATGCGGTTCCTCAGGGAGGAGTCACAGGTAAGCTTCAGCCAATCAGACACCAGGATTTGCAGATCTCGTGGAACCAGCTCAGGGATCCACTGGACCATGATCAGCAGCGGCTGCTCGTTTTGAATGGCGTGGCCTGAACCCAAATGGTAAACACCTTCCATCGCCTGTAGGGGGAGACGTTCCACATTATACTGTATGTAATACATCACACTGCATGGCGCTGGAGGCGGGGCCAGAGATGATGTCACGACCTACCAGGGCATTTATATGAATAATATAATAAAAACGTAATTTAAAATCAGAGCATTACAGAATACAGACTCATTGCTCTGCAGCTCTGTCATACACACGTACACCCTGAATATATGGAGGAGCCCCTAAAAACACACCCGCACACCCTGAATATATGGAGGAGCCCCTAAAAACACACCCGCACACCCTGAATATATGGAGGAACCCCTAAAAAGACACCCGCACACCCTGAATATATGGAGGAGCCCCTAAAAACACACCCGCACACCCTGAATATATGAGGAGCCCCTAAAAAGACACCCACACACCCTGAATATTGGAGGAGCTCCTAAAAAAACACCCACACACCTGAATATATGGAGGAACCCCTAAAAACACACCCACACACCCTGAATACAGAGGAACCCCTAAAAACACACCCGCACACCCTGAATATATGGAGGAGCCCCTAAAAACACCCGCACACCCTGAATATATGGAGGAGCCCCTAAAAACACACCCGCACACCCTGAATATATGGAGGAGCCCCTAAAAACACACCCACACACCCTGAATATATGGAGGAGCCCCTAAAAACACACCCTCACACCCTGAATATATGGAGGAGCCCCTAAAAACACACCCGCACACCCTGAATATATGGAGGAACCCCTAAAAACACACCCGCACACCTGAATATATGGAGGAGCCCCTAAAAACACACCCACACATCCTGAATACATGGAGGAACCCCTAAAAACACACCCGCACACCCTGAATATATGGAGGAGCCCCTAAAAAGACACCCCACACCCTGAATATATGGAGGAGCCCCTAAAAAACACACCTGCACACCCTGAATATATGGAGGAGCCCCTAAAAAGACACCCGCCACACCCTGAATATATGGAGGAGCCCCTAAAAACACACCCGCACACCCTGAATATATGGAGGAGCCCCTAAAAAGACACCCGCACACCCTGAATATATGGAGGAGCCCCTAAAAACACACCCGCACACCCTGAATATATGAGGAGCCCCTAAAAAGACACCCACACACCCTGAATATATGGAGGAGCTCCTAAAAAAACACCCACACACCTTGAATATATGGAGGAACCCCTAAAAAAGACACCCACACACCCTGAATACAGAGGAACCCCTAAAAACACACCCGCACACCCTGAATATATGGAGGAGCCCCTAAAAACACCCGCACACCCTGAATATATGGAGGAGCCCCTAAAAACACACCCGCACACCCTGAATATATGGAGGAGCCCCTAAAAACACACCCACACACCCTGAATATATGGAGGAGCCCCTAAAAACACACCCTCACACCCTGAATATATGGAGGAGCCCCTAAAAACACACCCGCACACCCTGAATATATGGAGGAACCCCTAAAAACACACCCGCACACCCTGAATATATGGAGGAGCCCCTAAAAACACACCCACACATCCTGAATACATGGAGGAACCCCTAAAAACACACCCGCACACCCTGAATATATGGAGGAGCCCCTAAAAAGACACCCGCACACCCTGAATATATGGAGGAACCCCTAAAAACACACCTGCACACCCTGAATATATGGAGGAGCCCCTAAAAAGACACCCGCACACCCTGAATATATGGAGGAGCCCCTAAAAACACACCCGCACACCCTGAATATATGGAGGAGCCCCTAAAAAGACACCCGCACACCCTGAATATATGGAGGAGCCCCTAAAAAGACACCCACACACCCTGAATATATGGAGGAACCCCTAAAAACACCCGTACACCCTGAATATATTTATTTATTTGCAAAGTATTTATTTATTGCATTGATTCAATTTATTCTATTTATAAAGTTTTTTCGCAGGAAAAGATACATTGAGATTTCTCTGGTTTCAGTTTGTTCTGGATTCAAGAACATTGAATTGTTACAGAAACACAAAGTAATAAAATGCAAGATATTAAAAACACAAATATACAGATTAACCCAGAAAATAAATATGTAGCAAATATAGTCACTGTGTTACATGTTTACAGGTGCATTCTGTATATAGTCACTGTGTTACATGTTTACATGCACATTCTGTATATAGTCACTGTGTTACATGTTTACATGCACATTCTGTATATAGTCACTGTGTTACATGTTTACATGCACATTCTGTATATAGTCACTGTGTTACATGTTTACATGCACATTCTGTATATAGTCACTATGTTACATGTTTACAGGTGCATTCTGTATATAGTCACTGTGTTACATGTTTACAGGCGCATTCTGTATATAGTCACTGTGTTACATGTTTACAGGTGCATTCTGTATATAGTCACTGTTACATGTTTACAGGTGCATTCTGTATATAGTCACTATGTTACATGTTTACAGGTGCATTCTGTATATAGTCACTATGTTACATGTTTACAGGTGCATTCTGTATATAGTCACTATGTTACATGTTTACAGGTGCATTCTGTATATAGTCACTATGTTACATGTTTACAGGTGCATTCTGTATATAGTCACTATGTTACATGTTTACAGGTGCATTCTGTATATAGTCACTGTTACATGTTTACAGGCGCATTCTGTATATAGTCACTGTGTTACATGTTTACAGGTGCATTCTGTATATAGTCACTGTGTTACATGTTTACAGGTGCATTCTGTATATAGTCACTATGTTACATGTTTACAGGCGCATTCTGTATATAGTCACTGTGTTACATGTTTTACAGGTGCATTCTGTATATAGTCACTGTGTTACATGTTTACAGGTGCATTCTGTATATAGTCACTGTGTTACATGTTTACAGGTGCATTCTGTATATAGTCACTGTGTTACAGGTTTACAGTGCATTCTGTATATAGTCACTGTGTTACATGTTTACAGGCGCATTCTGTATATAGTCACTGTTACCTGTTTACAGGCACATTCTGTATATAGTCACTGTGTTACATGTTTACAAGTGCATTCTGTATATAGTCACTGTTACATGTTTACAGGTGCATTCTGTATATAGTCACTATGTTACATGTTTACATGTGCATTCTGTATATAGTCACTGTGTTACATGTTTACAGGTGCATTCTGTATATAGTCACTGTGTTACAGGTTTACAGGTGCATTCTGTATATAGTCACTGTGTTACATGTTTACAGGTGCATTCTGTATATAGTCACTGCGTTACATGTTTACAGGCGCATTCTGTATATAGTCACTGCGTTACATGTTTACAGGCGCATTCTGTATATAGTCACTGTGTTACATGTTTACAGGTGCATTCCGTATATAGTCACTGTGTTACATGTTTACAGGTGCATTCTGTATATAGTCACTGCGTTACATGTTTACAGGCGCATTCTGTATATAGTCACTGTGTTACATGTTTACAGGTGCATTCTGTATATAGTCACTGTGTTACATGTTTACAGGTGCATTCTGTATATAGTCACTGTTACATGTTTACAGGCGCATTCTGTATATAGTCACTGTTACATGTTTACACTCGCATTCTGTATATAGTCACTGTTACATGTTTACAGGCGCATTCTGTATATAGTCACTGTTACATGTTTACAGGCGCATTCTGTATATAGTCACTGTTACATGTTTACAGGTGCATTCTGTATATAGTCTCTGTAACATGTTTACAGGTGCATTCTGTATACAGTCACCATGTTACATGTTTACAGGCGCATTCTGTATATAGTCACTGTTACATGTTTACAGGTGCATTCTGTATATAGTCACTGTTACAGGTTTACAGGTGCATTCTTCAAAAGTCAGTGACTGTTTATCTGGCATCTCCTCCTGGATGGCCTCCCACCACCTAAAGATCAACATGTCGAAGACTGAACTCCTACTTATTCCTCCCTCCAATGCCTCCCCACCTCCTGACTTCTCTATCACGGTGGAGGGTATCACCATTTCCCCATCAAACCAAGTTCGCTGTCTTGGAGTTACACTTGACTCTGCTCTTTCCTTCATCCCCCACATCAAGTCTCTTTCCTCCTCCTGCCGATACCAACTGCGTAATATTTCCAGAATTCGGACATTTCTTACCGCTGTCGCCACAAAACAACTCATACACGCCCTGGTAATCTCCCGACTCGACTATTGCAATAATCTCTTATCTGGCCTCCCTCTGTCCCGCCTCTCCCCCCTACAATCCATCCTGAACGCCTCCGCCAGGCTAATTCACCTCACCCGCCGCTCTGTCTCTGCCGCTCCCCTCTGCGAGTCCCTTCACTGGCTCCCCATCCACTGCAGAATTAAGTTCAAAATCCTTATCCTTACCTACAAAACCCTCACTAACTCAGCTCCCCACTACCTGTCCTCACTAATCACCAAATACACCCCAGCCCGCTCCCTAAGGTCAAACAGTGACCTGCGCCTAGCTTCTCCCCGCATCACCTCTTCCCATGATAGACTGCAGGATTTCTCACGCGCAGCCCCCACTCTCTGGAACGCTCTCCCTCGTACTGTCAGACTTTCCCCTAACTTCTCTTCCTTCAAACGCTCCCTTAAAACGTTCCTATTTAGGGAAGCCTACCACCCAACTCACTGACACAACCATCAATCACTCTCACCTTACAGTCCTCTCCTCCTGTTTCCAACCCCAACCCTCCCAGATTGTGAGTTCCTACGGGAATAGGGCCCTCATCTCCTCCTGTACTGTTTGTCAAATGTTGTTCAATGTATTGTAACCCTGTCTATACTGTGCTTATTGTACAGCGCTGCGGAATATGCTGGCGCTTTATAAATAAAGAATAATAATAATAATAGTCACTATGTTACATGTTTACAGGTGCATTCTGTATATAGTCACTGTTACATGTTTACAGGCATTCTGTATATAGTCACTGTTACATTTTACAGGCGCATTCTGTATATAGTCACTGTTACATGTTACAGGCGCATTCGTATATCACTGTTACATGTTTACATAGTGCATTCTTATATAGTCACTATGTTACATTTTACAGGCGCATTCTGTATATAGTCACTGTTACATGTTTACAGGTGCATTCTGTATATAGTCACTATGTTACATTTTTACATCGCATTCTGTATATAGTCACTGTTACATGTTTACAGGTGCATTCTGTATATAGTCACTGTGTTACATGTTTACAGGTGCATCTGTATATAGTCACTGTGTTACATGTTACAGGTGCATTCTGTATATAGTCATTATGTTACATGTTTACAGGTGCATTCTGTATATAGTCACTGCGTTACATGTTTACAGGTGCATTCTGTATATAGTCACTGCGTTACATGTTTACAGGTGCATTCTGTATATAGTCACTGTCACGGAAGGGACATGAGAGCTCTTTTCAGCGAGCCACAGGACTAAAGACTGAACCCTTTTTAAAGACCATTTTTCCTGTTTTGGTTTTGCGTGTGAGCCTATGGACCTCTTATTTTATTGCTAGATGTGGTTTTATTGGTGTAATGTAATAAAAATGTACCCTGTATGATGTGACTGTAAAAGTATGAAAGAAACCGTTTGTATGTGTTTTTCCCCGTCGCCATTTTGCTCATCCCAGCATGGTTTCACAGAACAAAGGATCTCATGCCCCAAGATGGAGGATGCAGCGGGCCAGAGGATTGGAGGCTTTTCCAAGACCTCATCTGCCTAATCCCTGGACAATGGGAAGGCTGAAAGGGACCTGATAGGGAACAGGAGGCTGGGAAAGGAGCCAATCAGTGCTGGTTGTGTGGGTGGGGGAGTTGGTAATCTGTTTGTGTGAAGTTGTATAAATGACTCTGTTGAAACCCGTAAAATTGAGTTCACTATTTTAAAGCATACAGCCGCGTCTGGTGTCTTCATTTCAGAGCTACAATCACTATTGCAGGAGACACTCAGTGGTCTCCTGCATCACCACTCAACCCAGGAACGGGATCCCAAGGCAACACCGCACCATCTCTCCAGACGCCGGACCAACGCCATTTCATCCTCCAGGCCGCTCGAGACGCCGAGTGCCGTGCCACTCGGTAGTCGGGCCGGACGCCATCAAAGGGGGGGGGGTTCAGATAGAGCAGAACCGCAGGCGGACTTCTAACCCGTCACAGTCACTATGTTACATGTTTACAGGTGCATTCTGTATATAGTCACTATGTTACATGTTTACAGGTGCATTCTGTATATAGTCACTGTGTTACATGTTTACAGGTGCATTCTGTATATAGTCACTGTGTTACATGTTTACAGGTGCATTCTGTATATAGTCACTGTGTTACATGTTTACAGGTGCATTCTGTATATAGTCACTGTGTTACATGTTTACAGGTGCATTCCGTATTGAGGTATGTTAATTGAGGGACTTAAGACTGGGGCAAGATTTGATGATGTCTGGGAAGATTATTCCATATTTGCGGTGCTCTGTAGGAAAATGAGGATGGAGCCACTTTCTTTTTGTAAGTAAGGTGCATGTCCTGGATCTGAGGTTATAGGTTGAGGGAACTGCTGGGGGAAGCCGCCTATTCAGGTAGGGTGGCAGCTTCCCAGAAAACCTCCTAAACACCAGGTTGGAAAGGTGAAGAGTGAGTCTAGATTCCAGCGACGGCCAGTTTAGCCCTTTTAACATGTCACAATGGTGGGTCATGTAGTTACATTGTAGCACAAAGCGACAGAATGAGTTATACAATGTAGTAAGTTTCTGAAGGTGTGTTTGCGGGGCGGCTGCATACACTACATCTCTGTATTCAATAGCTGGAATAAGCATTTGTTGTACAATCTGCTTTGTTACCGCGGGGCTCAGGCAGGATTTGTTTCTGTACAGGGCACCTAGTTTGGAGTAAAGTTTAGATGAGAGTTTTTCGATGTGGCGCCAAAGGATAGATTAGGGTCTAACCACATACTTAGATATTTGAGAGAAGTAACTGTAGTCAGCGTGTCATTTGATTTTGTCCTGACACATAGATGGGGATTTTGCAATTTATATAGTTTAGGTTTTGTTCCAAAGAGCATTGTTACAGTTTTGTCAGTATTTAAAAAAGGTTTGTTATGTTTGATCCACTTTTCTACCTCTGAATTGTTCTTGCAGCATGGCCTCCAGCTGTGGGAGATTCAGTTTGCTGGTATAAATTACAGTGTCGTCTGCGTACATGTGTACAGTTGAGGCTTTGCAGACGTTGGACAGATCATTTATGAATATCGAGAATAGCAGGGGGCCGAGTATTGAGCCTTGGGGTACACCGCACGTGACTGGGAGGGGGAGGGAGGAGCTGCCAGAAATGGATACATATGAAAACATTTTAGTGTGTGATCGCCAATACCGGAGTTTTTAAGTTT
Source organism: Leptobrachium leishanense (assembly GCA_009667805.1). NCBI lineage: Eukaryota > Metazoa > Chordata > Amphibia > Anura > Megophryidae > Leptobrachium > Leptobrachium leishanense. The sequence goes on along the minus strand of CM019067.1, from coordinate 338,172,578 downwards.
TTTTAACAAGATGCCATGGTCTACCGTGTCAAAGGCCTTGGCAAAATCCAGGAAGATGCTCCAGTTAGGTTTCCTTGTTCCATCCCAGCCTGGATATCATTGCAAACTTTTAGAAGGGCAGTTGTAGTGGAGTGATTTGGACGAAAGCCGGATTGATCTGGGGTTAAATAGTTTGAGCATGGATAATACCGTAATCACGTAATTTTGTGTACACACATATTTCCAGAATTTTTGGCATTACAGGGAGCAATGATATCGGACGGTAGTTGGATACTGAAGTGTTGTCTCCACTTTTATGGATAGGTACCACTCTTGCCGTCTTCCAGAGTTTGGGTATGTATCCAGTTGCCAGGGATTAATTGATTAGGGTTGCGACAGGTTTTTCAATTGTCGGTGCACTGATTTTCAGCAGCATTGCTGGGATTTGATCAGGTCCAGACTGGTATTTCATTTTTTGATTACGGAGAAGTTTAGTAACACCACTGACAGGCACTGGTCTAAAACTGAATTCCTCTCTGATACAGGGTCTGTGCAGAGTTGGAGGGGCCTGACCTGCGTGCGGCCTTTCTGATTGCGTGTCATTTGGTAGCATAGTAATCAGGGTGGTGGCGCATCCAACAAAATAGTTATTAAAGGCATTTGCTACATCTAGGGGGTGTTGCAGGGTTTTGTTGTTTATTTTGACAGCAGCCGGTTGGGAGCGTACAGGAGGGGGGGTGAGTATATGTTACTTATAATTTTCCAAAAATTTCTAGGGTTTGAAATGTTATTGTTTAGATTTCATTTAAGTATTGGGCTTTAGCCATTTTTGTTTGTTTTGTGCATGCATTCCGCCATTTTCGGTATTCACGGTGATCGTTCACGGAACCAGTAGTCTTGAATTTTGACCACAGTGAATCTCTAAGCTGGTATATTTGTGTAAGATCAGCTGTAACCCAGGGGAGATGGGTCCCTTTTACTCGCACTTTATGCAGCGGGGCATGGGAATTCCAGACTTGCAGGAGCTCAGACTGAAAGTATTCAATTGCACAGTCCAGGTCTGGGATTAGGTTTAGTCTGTACCATGGGAGCTGTTTGAGATCACTTTGGAATGATTCAAGATTACATTTCTTGAGAGACCTGATGATTATTACCTTTGGGGGAGATTTTGTGGCCTTTATTTTGCGCACACAGTAAACTAGGAAGTGGTCACTGAAGCTATTAGTGAGAACACCTGCCTCCTGTATTCTATCATGGTATGATGAGATAATCCAGTCTAGCAAGGTATGGTTAGAGTTTTTTGTATTAGTGCATGTGGGGGAGGAGATTAATTGTGTTACCTGCAAGGCCTTAAACAGTGAGCAGTGTTTATTGCTTTTAGGATTCAGCCAATCTATATTAAAATCGCTGAGGACCAGCAGTTCACTTTTTTGTTTTTGTGCAAGCAAGGTATTAAGGGTTTGAGTTATGTCAGAGAGCTCGGTGGGCGATAGAATCCAGCAACAATAATCGATTTACCAAACAGTATCTCAATTACACCAGAGAAGAAATCAAAGGTGGTCGGGGGGCTAGAATTCTGCAAAGGGGTGAACTTTATGGACTCGTCAACATAGATGACAATTCCCCCTCCTCTCTTCGCTCTTTCCTTTCTATAACATGAATACCCCAGTATTGATATGGCAGAGTCTGGTACTTTTGGGGTTAACCATGATTCTGTGAGCACAATGACTTTGGGTTTGTAATAGCAACACCAAGCTTGCAGCTCATCCAGTTTAGGGAGTAAGCTGTGGATATTGCAGTGCACAAAGGAGAGACCTTTATTATTGGGGAGACTAAAGGTTGTGTCAGCTATAGGACCAGGGTTAGATTCCACATCACCTGAATATATGGAGGAACCCCATAAAAGACACCCGCACACCCTGAATATATGGAGGAATCCCTATAAACACACCCGCACACCCTGAATATATGAAAGAGCCCCTAAAAATACACCCGCACACCCTGAATATATGGAGGAATCCCTATAAACACACCCGCACACCCTGAATATATGGAGGAATCCCTATAAACACACCCACACACCCTGAATATATGGAGGAGCCCCTAAAAAGACACCCGCACACCCTGAATATATGAAAGAGCCCCTAAAAATACACCCGCACACCCTGAATATATGGAAGAGCCCCTAAAAAGACACCTGCACACCCTGAATATATGGCGGAGCCTTAGTGGGTACACAATGGTTGGTTAGTGGTGGAATCATCTCACCATGTTCAGCAGCTCTTGGAGGAGTCTTTTGGAAGGATGGCATCGGCTTTTCAGGACCTCAAAGAGATGGGGGTACCCGATGCGCTCTTTAAACACTTCCTGTGGGAGGAGGACACAAAGTACATTGTATCAGCCAAGATAAGGGATCCTTCATACCGCATCCAGGAGAGGAACACAATGTATCTCCCGCCATGGACACAGACACTGTGTGCGCTGTCACCGGTTACGCATGGAATAATCCCGGCCTGGGTCTCACCTTGGCCGATGGAGAGTTTCGCATGATGGAAGTCATCACGCTGAGGGCGTTGACCGTGATGGAGTCAGAGTCACTGTCCAGGACCTGGAACAGATCATCAGTCACAGAGAGGAACGTCTCATTTTTGGAGAGTGTGTGTGTGTGTGTGTGTGTGTGTGTGTGTGTGTGTGTGTGTGTGTTACAACAAATCACAGAGCTCTTCAAATTACAAGCGCATGCCACCATGATCACATCGGCAAAATCACAGGGAAGACCCACCACCAGTATGTCATTATTAGAGTGCCAATCAATCACGGCATCACCAGGCACTGACCAGTCTGCAGGATGCCGAGGCAGACCCCCTAAAAACTTTAAAAAGGAGGAAACCATAGTGTTCGGGTTGCGACACATTACTGGGATGTTTCAATAAGCAGATACAGGGATGTAAATAGGGCTTTATTCCGGCTCCCTGTACAGGCATCCGATACCATCACTGTCGTGTGCCATCCTGTTCCACCAAACCCCAGCTCCATCATGCGCCATCCTGTTCCACCAAACCCCAGCTCCATCATGCGCCATCCTGTTCCACAAAACCCCTGGCTCGCTCGTGCGCCATCCTGTTCCACAAACCCCTGCTCTGTCGTGCGCCATCCTGTGTCAACAAACCCCGGCTCGCTCGTGCTCCATCCTGTTCCACAAAAACCCCTGCTCTGTCGTGCGCCATCCTGTGTCAACAAACCCCGGCTCGCTCGTGCGCTATCCTGTTCCACCAAACCCCGGCTCCGTTGTGCGCCATCCTGTTCCACTAAACCCCGTATCGGCCAGTGATTGGTTTAATACGGGTGTAAAGGTCATGTTGAGTCTCTTGCTGGTTGAATGGACCCATTGGACCCCGTAGAGATACAGTCATGGCGCTGTGTGTCGTCGGTATCGTGACACAATGGATAAACGTGTTATTTTTAAGGGTTTTCGGGTCGATTTTCTTCTGGTCAGGTCGCTGCTCCTGTGACAGACAGACGGCCCCAGCGCCAGACAGCCAGGCTGTCGCCATGATGCCCCGCGCCAAACCATCACACCATTCCATCTTTTAGGGTGTAAAGACGGACAGACACGGATTTATGTATCCACACCTCACAGACAGGAGGCGACACAGCACCGTATACACCCCTAGCCTCTATGAAGGGACAGATGGGAAAGGGATGAGGACATGGAGGGGGTAAATCCGTCGTCTAGCAGCCCCCCCCCCAGGACATGTGGTTTTACAGATCCCAGGAGGAGGCACTTGAGGACCATACAGATCCCTGTCGCGGGAATAAGTGACTGTTGGGATAGACAGACATGGAATGAGCATCGAGAGTGGGGGGGGCACACACATCTAACAGACCCCCCCAGGAGATGTAGCTCTGCAGACCCCACCAGGAGGCGCCTGAGGACCATAATACCCCTATGATAGGAGACAGTGGATAGGAGGACGGACAGACACTGGTAAGGGATGGGCACAGGGACACATCTGACCCCTGTCCGGGCCCCCCAGGTGACGAGGCTGTACAGACCCCCAGGACGGATCCGTACGAGGAGGACCTTGTGGTTTCCTTCCATTCGGTTCAGGTATTCCTGCCCCTGGCACCGCTGCCCGTGCTATGAGGGTCTCTTGGTTAAGCAGTGGTCTCTACACTGCTTTTTGTTTAATATTAACCAATCAGAAGGCAGCAGCAGGAGGAGGAGCGCAGCACAGGGCGAGACTCATTCCCCTCCGAGTCTAGGACTGGATGTGCCCCGTCAGACACTCCGAACGCTCCCGCTGCGGCCAGACTGCAACTCTCAGCATCCCGAGTCCAGTCCTCAGAGGGAAGCTCTGAGCCGGCCGGACTGCAACTCTCAGCATCCCGAGTCCAGTCCTCAGAGGGAAGCTCTGAGCCGGCCGGACTGCAACTCTCAGCATCCCGAGTCCAGTCCTCAGAGGGAAGCTCTGAGCCGGCCGGACTGCAACTCTCAGCATCCCGAGTCCAGTCCTTGGAGGGAAGCTCAGAGCCGGCCGGACTGCAACTCTCAGCATCCCGAGTCCAGTCCTTGGAGGGAAGCTTCCAGCGGTTATATATCTATCTCACAGGGTGCGGGTCTCCCCTCTTTTTGGGGTAAATCTGTTTAATCGCCCGTTAATTTCACGTAAAACGCAAATAATAAAAAAGGTAACTCTTACACTGAGACCCGTTAACCCTCCGTGAGCCGGACGTTTGCCAGCGATCCTAAAGCTAGCGTCTATGCATTTATTGTGGCTGATTTATGTCTAACACCAATGTATTCTGTGGTGCTGTACAAACCAGCGCGGGGGGAGGGGTGTGGCGTCCCCGTAACGCAGCAGAATGAGGGGATATCATTATTAACGTATTACATGGATACGAGGCCCCCCCCCGCCCGTGTTAATTAGCCCCCAGGGGGCAGGATTTTACTTTTCAGTCTCCTTCCTCAAATCCTGCAGGTTGGATCGTGCGGCAGACGCGTCCCCCCCCCGAGAATCATCCCCCGTGCAGCTGTGGAGGCGCCACATGCACCGCGTCGCAAGACTTTCACAGAACAAAGACGCAGAAACCCTGAGAGACCCCAGAGATTTCACAGAATCATTCTGCCGAATCCACCAAGAGTGGCACAAAACCACTGTGACCCGGGGGGGGGGGGGGACCAGGCTCAACAGAGGGGAGAGGGGCAGGGGGGCCAGGCTCAACAGAGGGGAGAGGGGCAGGGGGGCCAGGCTCAACAGAGGGGAGAGGGGACCAGGCTCAACAGAGGGGAGAGGGGACCAGGCTCAACAGAGGGGAGGGGGGACCAGGCTCAACAGAGGGGAGAGGGGACCAGGCTCAACAGAGGGGAGAGGGGACCAGGCTCAACAGAGGGGAGAGGGGACCAGGCTCAATGAGGGGAGAGGGGACCAGGCTCAATGAGGGGAGAGGGGACCAGGCTCAATGAGGGGAGAGGGGACCAGGCTCAACAGAGGGGAGAGGGGACCAGGCTCAACAGAGGGGAGAGGGGACCAGGCTCAACAGAGGGGAGAGGGGACCAGGCTCAACAGAGGGGAGAGGGGACCAGGCTCAATGAGGGGAGAGGGGACCAGGCTCAACAGAGGGGAGAGGGGACCAGGCTCAATGAGGGGAGAGGGGACCAGGCTCAAGAGGGGAGAGGGGGGGGGGGGGGGGACCAGGCTCAACAGAGGGGAGAGGGGACCAGGCTCAACAGAGGGGAGAGGGGACCAGGCTCAACAGAGGGGAGAGGGGACCAGGCTCAATGAGGGGAGAGGGGACCAGGCTCAATGAGGGGAGAGGGGACCAGGCTCAATGAGGGGAGAGGGGACCAGGGAGCGATGTTACCTGTTGTGTAAGAGTTTGGGTTATTCCAGGCATCGCAAATTAATAAATACACAATAATAAGAATAATAATATAAATATTCAATACCCCCTCCCTCATCATTCAGTGATTGGGTATGACGCGGAGTGCCACCCCGATATTACAGAGATCCGCCTCCATGAAGATAAATCAGCAATGTGACATAATGCAAATATTACAAAACATAATTACCCCCCCGATGAGGCTGAAATCCACCAATAGCAGCAGCGCTCCCCCTGTAGGTGTGAGATCTGAGCCGGTAAATATGGGGAATGAGCCGGAGCCGAGACGCCAATGCGAAGGGCCGGGTGGAGCATGCAGGAGCAAACCCCAAAACCAATGGTGTCAGCAGAGGTAACAGCGCCATCACTCAACGAAAGCAGCAATTACACCCGTAAAACAACAATTGTATGTGGAATTATTGCCCAGGGAGGCGGCTTCTCTCCGCTGCTGCCCCTGCCCAGCATCCGCTGCCCCTGCCCAGCATCCGCTGCCCCTGCCCAGCATCCGCTGCCCCTGCCCAGCATCCGCTGCCCCTGCTCCCAGTCACCTCTTGCCAGCTTTAAACTCTAAATATTTATATTATTTTTCCTCAACATGTCTGTCTCTTACAGGTTAACACCCGGCTCCTATACCTGATGTAAGTGCATCGAGGCACACGCTGCTGGTTTAGTGTTAACGGCTGCAGTTTGTGGTGAGGAGAGTCAACAAATTCACCCGATCCTCAGATCTAATCGCCTGGCCTGGTTACTGCAATGTACAGCTCGACGCGTTTCGTCTCGATATGGACTTCATCAGGTGCTCCAGTCCGGACGATGGATCTTTAATGGATCGGAGGATGGGAAGCTCAATGAATAAATACAGGTTTTGTGTCTATTCTGCGTACATTTCCTTTGACAGCTTCCATTGGAGGACCTTCTATCGAGCGTCCGTGCGAGCGTCCGTGCGAACATCCGTGCGAGCGGCCAGCTGTAGGTGTTGTATTGAGGTGTATCAACCTATATGTTCTATTTTATATCATTTTATAGATCCCCCGTCTTGTTTATATATTGTGATGAGGCGAGGGCGGAATAAACCAGGAGTAGAGGATTGGGGGTCAGTGTGTAAAGAGGCCGCGGAATGTGAGATCACAGCTCAGAGTGAGGGCGAAATGTCCAAATCCGTGACATTTACAAGATAAAGAAGCTGCCGGCGGGGGTGATAATCCCCGGCACTTTGTGGGAAAACCAGTTGGGCGACTGCGTGACGATCACAGCAATGACAGTGAGGGCAGCGTTCAGCCCGGGGGGGGGAATCTCATCCCAGGTACGTTACTATGAACCATAGAACTTGAAAAGGTCACCGCGCCGGCTGCCCGGCATGTCCCTGTACAGGGAGTGCGCTCTCAGGGAGAAAAGCATGGCACCGGGGGAAGGGACAAACGCCACCAGGGACAGTCGAAACGGTGACAGGGACGGTGGGGGGGGTGGATGAGGAGGCCAGAATATATATGCCACTGGGGGGGTGGATAACAAGGCCAGAACGTGTGACGCCAAAACGACAAGGAGGCAGGGTAGTATCGTAACATTGGGATGAGGGGGCTGGATCATACGGCACCAGGGGGGGGGGGACGAGGAGGCAGGGTCATACAGCACTGGGGGGACGAGGAGGCAGGGTAGTATTGTAACATTGGGATGAGGGGGCTGGATCATACGGCACCGGGGGGGGGGGGGCGGGGAGGCAGGGTCATACAGCACCGGGGGGACGAGGAGGCAGGGTCATACGGCACCGGGGGGACGAGGAGGCAGGGTCATACGGCACCGGGGGGACGAGGAGGCAGGGTCATACGGCACCGGGGGACGGGGAGGCAGGGTCATACGGCACCGGGGGACGAGGAGGCAGGGTCATACGGCACCGGGGACGAGGAGGCAGGGTCATACGGCACCGGGGAGACGAGGAGGCAGGGTCATACGGCACCGGGGGGACGAGGAGGCAGGGTCATACGGCACCGGGGGGACGAGGAGGCAGGGTCATACGGCACTGGGGGGACGAGGAGGCAGGGTCATACGGCACCGGGGGGACGAGGAGGCAGGGTCATACGGCACCGGGGGGACGAGGAGGCAGGGTCATACGGCACCAGGGGGACGAGGAGGCAGGGTCATACGGCACCGGGGGGACGAGGAGGCAGGGTCACACGGCACTGGGGGGACGAGGAGGCAGGGTCACACGGCACCGGGGGGACGAGGAGGCAGGGTCATACGGCACCGGGGGGACGAGGAGGCAGGGTCATACGGCACCGGGGGGACGAGGAGGCAGGGTCATACGGCACAGGGGGAGTGAGGAGGCAGGGACATATAGCATGGGGGGTGAGGAGGCAGGGTCATATAGCCCTGGGGGGGGGGAGGTAGGGTAATATAGCAGGTCATATAGCACGGGGGGGGGAGGGCGATGAGGGCTTCTTACCAGGAATCATCTGTAAACAGAATCCTAAACATGTCCCCGTGCCATTATGTTTGGGCACTGGCTAGAAAACACCCCAAAAACCTGCAAATCAAGGTGTGGGGTGTCTGGGGCAGGTATTGGGTCCACGCGGAGTTCGGCACATGAGACGCGCTGTGGAATCCAGAGGCCGCATTATTATGATCGCTAGGTTAACCCTTCCCGGGCGGGTTACGCTGCTGACACCATTGGTTTTGGAAAAATCACAAGCAAGATACGTAACGAGAAGCCAGAAGGACGAGCAGCAGGTGAGAGGAGAGGCCGGCACACCACGGTATACCTTCCCGATATCCAGCTCGGTGAGCAGCTGAGTGGTGAGATCGTTCCCGCGGCGGCCGCTGCTCAGGTAAAGCTGTGGGTTAGAGGTGACACAAGCCATAAGGTGAGCGCTACACGGGGGCTTATTCAGCCTGCTGTGAACGATGACCAGGAAATTACACTCCCCGACTCGGTACAGCAATTTCCTTGTCGTTTCACCATTTAGTGAATAAACCCCCAGAGTTAATCACACAGAGACACTGGACTAGCGTTAAAGAGCCCGGGAACCCCAGAACGGCGAATACCACCAGAGAGAAAACGGCGCATTATCCTGTCAGAGAAACACGAGACCCTCACCCGCCTCAGACTCCTCTACCCTGCGCTACATCTCAGACACGCTAAACCCACCCCCCCTTTCCTGAGTCCTGACCAGCCTGGCTGCTATGTGCTGCCTGTACAGTTTGGTGAATGAGGAGGGCAACGGTATGGGGGTGGGCTGTTTTATTCGGGTGGGGGGGGGTGTCGGTGCGACCCCTTACTTCCTTTGAAGGGAAACCTTAATGCTCCAGCAGACCAAGAGCCTCTGGGCAACGCGCCGCACCCGGCATTCCGGGCAACGCGCCGCACCCGGCATTCCGGGCAACGTGCCGCACCCGGCATTCCGGGCAACACTCCGCACCCGGCATTCCGGGCAACGTTCCGCTATCTGCATTCTGGGCAACGTTCTTGTGACATGCGTCACTTTGGTCTTGAAGTACATGCGGGCCTAGCAATGTATCAGAGGTGCGGGCCTGATGTTTCATATGGTTTTCCTGCGCTTTCCTTTGTTAAAGTCACTCTGTATCTATAATTGTAGATACAGGGTGTTTGTATTTTCTGTGCCCTATTCCCTGATGTCTGTGTTATATTAACATTCCCTTATGTATTTATTGTGGGGTCTCCTGTGATGTAACTAACTGTATACTGAATATGCTGTGCTGTTCTTTTGCTTTGTTTTCACATGCTTCTATCACCCCTCCCCACAGCAACGAGCTTAAACCAGATTGCTGTGCCACTTCTAACCCTTTGTTCCAATTCTGGGCGTGTTTCCATAGTTTCTGTACCTTCACCCGTGTATGTGTATTTTAACCAGTTGTAAAATGTAAATAAACTCTGTCTCAGTTTGGGTTTCAACCTGCGAGGATCTCCTGTGTGTCGCTGGGTTCGATACTGACAGCAAAGGGGAGCAGTCTGCATGGGCATAGAAACCACCGCGTTACAGTTCCGCTCCCGGCATTGTGGGCAACGTTCCGCTCCCGGCATTGTGGGCAACGTTCCGCTCCCGGCATTGTGGGCAACGTTCCGCTCCCGGCATTGTGGGCAACGTTCCGCTCCCGGCATTGTGGGCAACGTTCCGCTCCCGGCATTGTGGGCAACGTTCCGCTCCCGGCATTGTGGGCAACGTTCCGCTCCCGGCATTGTGGGCAACGTTCCGCTCCCGGCATTGTGGGCAATGTTCCGCTCCCGGCATTGTGGGCAATGTTCCGCTCCCGCATTTTCAGCAATGTTCTGCATTGTGGGGCCATTTTGGGGCAGGACCTTCTCTATTCTGGATTGATCCCGTGCACACTGCCGGGTCCGTACAGACATGGCGGGATAAGTTTGGAACGTGAACGGCCGCACAGAGACTTGACCTCATCCAACACCTCCAGGATGAACCTGAATAGAGATTGTGAGCCAGACCTTCTCCAACATCAAGTCCTGACCTCAGTAATGGTCTACTGGATGAACGGGCAAAAAACCTCAAAGAAATATCCCAAAATCACGTGGAGAACCTTCCCAGAGGAGCGGGAGCTCATACAGATGCAATGGGGGTCCAGCGCCATATATTGTGCATGTGTTACCAAGGTCAGGTCAAAGAGGGTCCCTGTGGGTGGATTGGTCAGGGGTCCCAAAACTTTACACCATAAGTATAAACCCTTATGTGACTCGACTCCATTTATAAAATATCCCCTGGTAACGCGAGAAAGTAATGGACTGAGAGGGACGGTAAGAATATACCCCATATCTCCCCCATTAGATCTCCGACCTACCGTTACAAACCGGACTCGGCTATCTCTGTGGCTTTATCCTCCAGGAAAAAATATTCCAATATTCTTATCGTCTCCCCTTCCATATAGAGATACCGGAACCTCCCCTACACCAACGCTGAAACCTTCTGAGGGGCCACCCCAAATCTACTACCTTCTGCACCACCTACTCACCATGACAGATTTACCCAAAAACCTCTTGCAAAAACTCCATTTTCTGCCAGACTCCAAAATAGAGAAACCGGGCTTTCATCTGGATAGTGTGTCTGATTTACTGTCAGAGCTTCAAGCAGGATCGAGGGGCCCAGACAGGTCATATATAACGCTCTATACACTTATTATACAGAGAAATAATACCGCGCCTCCGGTCAGGTCATATACAGTCAGGTGCAGAAATATTGGGACATCGAGACAATTCTAACATCTTTGGCTCTATACACCACCACAATGGAGTTGGAATGAAACAAACACAATGTGCTTTAACTGCAGACTGTCAGCTTTAATTTGAGGGTATGTACATCCAACTCAGGTGAACGGTGTAGGACTTACAGCAGTTTGCAGATGTGCCTCCACTTGTTAAGGGACCAAAGGTAATGGGACAATTGGCTTCTCAGCTGTTCCATGGCCAGGTGTGTGATATTCCCTCATTACCCCAATTACAATGTGCAGATAAAAGGCCCAGAGTTCATTTCAAGTGTGCTATTTGCATTTGGAATCTGTTGCTGTCAACTCTCAAGATGAGATCCAAAGAGCTGTCACTATCAGTGAAGCAAGCCATCATTAGGCTGAAGAAACAAAACAAACCCATCAGAGAGATAGCAAGAACATTAGGTGTGGCCAAAACAACTGTTTGGAACATTCTCAAAAAGAAGGAACGCACCGGTGAGCTCAGCAACACCAAAAGACCCGGGAGACCACGGAAAACAACTGTGGTGGATGACCGAAGAATTCTTTCCCTGGTGAAGAAAACACCCTTCACAACAGTTGGCCAGATCAAGAACACTCTCCAGGAGGTAGGTGTATGTGTGTCAAAGTCAACAATCAAGAGAAGACTTCACCAGAGTGAATACAGAGGGTTCACCACAAGATGTAAACCATTGGTGAGCCTCAAAAACAGGAAGGCCAGATTAGAGTTTGCCAAACAACACCTAACAAAGCCTTCACAGTTCTGGAACAAGATCCTATGGACAGATGAGACCAAGATCAACTTGTACCAGAGTGATGGGAAGAGAAGAGTATGGAGAAGGAAAGGAACTGCTCATGATCCTAAGCATACCACCTCATCAGTGAAGCATGGTGGTGGTAGTGTCATGGCGTGGGCATGTATGGCTGCCAATGGAACTGGTTCTCTTGTATTTATTGATGATGTGACTGCTGACAAAAGCAGCAGGATGAATTCTGAAGTGTTTCGGGCAATATTATCTGCTCACATTCAGCCAAATGCTGCAGAACTCATTGGACGGCGCTTCACAGTGCAGATGGACAATGACCCAAAGCATACTGCAAAAGCAACCAAAGAGTTTTTGAAGGGACAGAGGTGGAATGTTATGCAATGGCCAAGTCAATCACCTGACCTGAATCCCATTGAGCATGCATTTCACTTGCTGAAGACAAAACTGAAGGGAAAATGCCCCAAGAACAAGCAGGAACTGAAGACAGTAGCAGTAGAGGCCTGGCAGAGCATCACCAGGGATGAAACCCAGCGTCTGGTGATGTCTATGCGTTCCAGACTTCAGGCTGTGATTGACTGCAAAGGATTTGCAACCAAGTATTAAGAAGGGAAAGTTTTGATTTATGATTATTATTCTGTCCCATTACTTTTGGTCCCTTAACAAGTGGGAGGCACATCTGCAAACTGCTGTAAGTCCTACACCGTTCACCTGAGTTGGATGTACATACCCTCAAATTAAAGCTGACAGTCTGCAGTTAAAGCACATTGTGTTTGTTTCATTCCAACTCCATTGTGGTGGTGTATAGAGCCAAAGATGTTACAATTGTGTCCATGTCCCAATATTTCTGCACCTGACTGTATAACGCTCTATACACTTATTATGCAGAGAAATAATACTGCGTCTCCGGTTAGGTCATAACGCACTCTATACACTTATTATACAGGGAAATAATCCCGCACCCCCAGACAGGTCATATAACGCTCTATACACTTATCAGGGCTCAAAATTTCAAGTCCCAAGCTACTAACCAGGCCATAAGAGTTACTCGCCACCAGTTGCTCCACCTAACCCCTACCCAGCCCTTAACTCTGCCCCTAAACACACCCCCTTAATTATCTTATGAAATTACACTGTTAAAGGTGATATTTAGAATAAAGTTACAAAAAAACATTAATACCCAGACATCAGACTCCAGATACATGTATACCCAGGCATCAGACCCCTGATACATGTATACCCAGGCATCAGACCCCTGATACATGTATACCCAGACATCAGACCCCTGATACATGTATACCCAGTCATCAGACCCCTGATACATGTATACCCAGGCATCAGACCCCAGATACATGTATACCCAGGCATCAGACCCCAGATACATGTATACGCAGTCATCAGACCCCTGATACATGTATACCCAGGATCAGACCCCTGATACATGTATACCCAGGCATCAGACCCCAGATACATGTATACGCAGGCATCAGACCCCTGATACATGTATACCCAGGCATCAGACCCCTGATACATGTATACCCAGTCATCAGACCCCAGATACATGTATACCCAGGCATCAGACCCCAGATACATGTATACGCAGGCATCAGACCCCTGATACATGTATACCCAGGCATCAGACCCCTGATACATGTGTACCCAGGCATCAGACCCCAGTGTGAGCAGAGTGAGGAGGCAGGGAATCCCCTCTCCACCCCCAGCCAGCGACAGAGACGAGCTTGGTCAGGATAGGCAGCTGATTCCTGCCACCGTGCAGCCTGGGGAAGGGGGGGCTGCACGGTGGCACTGCCGGAATACACAGCATGAAATAATTTATTGTGCTGCCTGCTTGTGCATTTTCACTCGCCCTCACTTAATTTCCACTCGCCAAATGCGAGTAGGCAAGTGGAAATTTTGAACCCTGCACTTATTATACAGGGAAATAATACCACGCCCCCAGAAAGGTCATATAACGCTCTATACACTTATTATACAGGGAAATAATACCAGCCCCCAGAAATCATATAACGCTCTATACACTTATTATACAGGGAAATAATACCACGCCCCCAGAAAGTCATATAACGCTCTATACACTTATTATACAGGGAAATAATACCACGCCCCCAGAAAGGTCATATAACGCTCTATACACTTATTATACAGGGAAATAATACCACGCCCCCAGAAAGGTCATATAACGCTCTATACACTTATTATACAGGGAAATAATACCACGCCCCCGCCAGGTCATAACGCACTCTATACACTTATTATACAGGGAAAATACCACGCCCCCGGCCAGGTCATAACGCACTCTATACACTTATTATACAGGGAAATAATACCACGCCCCCAGAAAGGTCATATAACGCTCTATACACTTATTATACAGGGAAATAATACCACGCCCCCAGAAAGGTCATATAACGCTCTATACACTTATTATACAGGGAAATAATACCACGCCCCCAGAAAGGTCATATAACGCTCTATACACTTATTATACAGGGAAATAATACCACGCCCCCATGAAAGTAATAACGCTCTATACACTTATTATACAGGGAAATAATACCACGCCCCCAGAAAGGTCATATAACGCTCTATACACTTATTAACAGGGAAATAATACCACGCCCCCAGAAAGTTATAACGCTCTATACACTTATTATACAGGGAAATAATACCACGCCCCCAGAAAGGTCATATAACGCTCTATACACTTATTATACAGGGAAATAATACCACGCCCCCGGCCAGGTCATAACGCACTCTATACACTTATTATACAGGGAAATAATACCACGCCCCCGGCCAGGTCATAACGCACTCTATACACTTATTATACAGGGAAATAATACTGGGCCCTTGACAAGAGGAATGGCTGGTGTCAGATGATGATCCTCCACAGGCAGGAAGAGGTCCAGATCATGTTCCAGAGGGGAGGGAGGACGTACCTTACTGTTCTGAATGAGCCGGATTATGTGTTCGAAGCAGTTATTACTCAGGAATATCGCCTGTAAGACGGGCCTGTCGGCACAGTTCAGCATTTCCGGAATGGCCGCTAGTGGAGAAGGACAGGAGGTCAGTAACGATCCCAAACGCCAAACACTGCGTCACTGATCAGGAACAGGTCGGGTTTATATCTCTGGACACACACAATATAACTTCCAATTAAAGAGCTAACAAGGCCGGTCTAGGGCCCTGCCTTCATGACTGAGCATGGCGGGCGCCTCAGTGAGGAGGACACAACCTGCACCGAGGGATGAGGGACAATAAGGGCTTTATTGTGGACCTCACGGATGGAGACATTCATTTTATCACAACAGACAAACACTGGACACCAAGCCGCCAATGATATATACACACACACACACACACACACACACACACACACTCTCTGCTGGTGTATGAGGAGACATACTGAGCATGCTGATCCGCAGGGTGAGAAGTTCCTCCTCCCAGGAGGAGCCTGACTGGCTCTCCGGGGAGCTCAGGGGCCGGTCCGAGTTGAGGACCTTGAAGTAGCTGTCCAGGATGGGCCGGATCTCCACTTGCCGCTGGCTGGGGCTGCTGCCATGCAGGATGTGGATCATGGAAATCAGACACGCCAGCGCCAGCTGCAAGATCTTCGGGTTCCTTCCATCCCGCCACGAGCACCAGGTCCGCAGGACGAACATGAGGACGTCCACCGACTCGTAGCTGATGAGGAGGAGGGCGTTGGGCTGTAATACAGAGCCATCGTGAATGATATGTATGCACTGATGTTCATTAAACACATGCAGACACCCTGCGGCTCTATACGGGTGCCAGGTCACTGATCCCCACGGCCTGGGACACACAAAGCTCTGCAGGTCCCTCACGACGAGCTCTGCAGATCATAGGAGTCTGAATAATAAACGCGGTGACGTTGGAATTAACGTCCGCTAATTGTTACTGCGGGGAGTGAACGCCAAACCGGTTTACTGAGATCTCAGGGGATTAAGGCTCAGCTCTGTAATGAGCATCGTATCCAAAGCTCCCTCCATCTTTGTGCCCTCACCCTACTTGTCCACACTGCACAGTCTCTGCAGCTCTCCTGCCCAGGGACCGTGGTTTAGGGTGTCAAAGCCAACCATAGTAGACAAGGAGCATAAGTAGGCAGCTAAGGGTTAAGGTGTTAAATGTTTTGGTAATCTGATTGTATTTTAGGAGTTAGTGTTCGTGATACAATGTAGAGGTTTCTGGTATAACTGCTCTCATTTCCATTAAAGCTTATTCATTGTTCTCACTATCTGTTTGTCCTTAGATTGATCTGATGTGTGTTTGCTAATCTCGTCCAGTGTAACTGATCAGGTTTCTGCGTCTCCTGAAGGAATTCACCCCCCCATGTAGACAACATATTGTGTTGTGTCATGTTACCCCCTCATGTACACAATGTATTGTGTTGTGTCATGTTACCCCCCTCATGTACACAATGTATTGTGTTGTGTCATGTTACCCCCCTCATGTACACAATGTATTGTGTTGTGTCATGTTACCCCCCTCATGTACACAATGTATTGTGTTGTGTCATGTTACCCCCCTCATGTACACAATGTATTGTGTTGTGTCATGTTACCCCCCCTCATGTAGACAATGTATTGTGTTGATTGTCTACATGAGGGGAAGGTAACATGTTTCTGGTATAACTGCTCTCATTTCCATTAAATTAGCTTATTCATTCCCCTGCATTAAGCCGAGTCTGGTGTTTGGCGAGAGATACATAGAATATACAGCGCTCCATCAAGCTCTGGCTGAGGGTTGTGAAAGCAGGGAAGCCGTTGCGGATCAGCTTAGCTGAAGTGAAGGGACGGCACTGTAACCGGTTCGGGTCTGGTTACAAGCATGTTTTGATAACGCTGTGTATTGATGGCTCCCTGTATATTGCCGTACACGCCTGCGTAACCTGGGTGTGGGCACAGGTGTGTGTGTGTGTGTGTGTGCGGTTACCACATACGTTTACCTAAAGTCAATAACGCTGTGATCCCTACAGACAGCAATAAAAAGGACAATAAAACACGTCACCCGGCGCGCTAATCCCGTGTGATGGAGCTTCCCCAGGCCTCACCTTGGAGCCGCTGATAATCGCTCCGCACAGGTGCACGAGCCGCAGCTGCACCATCTCCGGGAGCTGATCCCCATCACGGAAGACAACTGGGGGGAGGAGAGCAGAAAATGACATCATACATAGTGACATCACACCATCCTCACCCGCCCCACATACTATCCGTCACACCCCTATACCCGCCCCATATAATATCCGTCACACCCCTATATCTGCCCCATATAATATCCGTCACATCCCTATACCCGCCCCATATAATATCACATCCCTATATCCACCCCATATAATATCCGTCACACCCCTATACCCGCCCCATATAATATCCGTCACACCCCTATACCCGCCCCATATAATATCCGTCACACCTATACCCGCCCCATATAATATACGTCACACCCCTATATCTGCCCCATATAATATACGTCACACCCCTATATCCGCCCCATATAATATCCGTCAAACCCCTATACCTGCCCCATATAATATCCGTCACACCTCTATACCCACCCCATATAATATCACACCCCTATACCTGCTCCATATAAAATCCGTCACACCCCTATACCCGCCCCATATAATATCCCTCGCACCCCTATACCCATCCCATATAATATCCGTCACACCTATACCCACCCCATATAATATCACACCCTATACCCATCCCATATAATATCCGTCACACCTATACCCACCCCATATAATATCACACCCCTATACCCGCCCCATATAATATCCCTCGCACCCCTATACCATCACACCCCTATACCCGCCCCATATAATATCCTCGCACCCCTATACCCGCCCCATATAATATCCATCACACCCCTATACCCGCCCCATATAATATCCCTCGCACCCCTATACCCGCCCCATATAATATCCATCACACCCCTATACCCGCCCCATATAATATCCCTCGCACCCCTATACCCGCCCCATAAAATATCCATCACAACCCTATACACGCCCCATATAATATCACACCCCTATACCTGCTCCATATAAAACCCCTATACCTGCCCCATAAAATATCCGTCACACCTCTATACCTGCCCCATAAAATATCCGTCACACCTCTATACCCACCCCATATAATATCCGTCACACCTCTATACCCGCCCCATAAAATATCCGTCGCACCACTATACCCGCCCCATAAAATATCCGTCACACCCCTATACCTGCCCCATATAATATCTGTCACACCCCTATACCCACCCCATATATCACACCCCTATACTCGCCCCATATAATATCCGTCACACCCCTATACCCACCCCATATAATATCCGTCACACCCCTATACCCACCCCATATAATATCCGTCACACTCCCCCATATGCTTTTTAGCGCATTGCTTTGAAGCCGAGCCCGGTCTCACAGTTATGGGGGTTTTTAGGGTACACACGTGGCCCCGTACTACCTTGGAGGAAGGTGCAGAAGTCTGGGGGTAAATCTGCCGGGGAAAACTTGTATTTACTCTTCTCCTTTGCGCTGACGACTTCCCTGGAAGAAGAGAGAAGGAGGCAGAGGTGACTCCACGCACTCTGGAGAGACTGTGCCGCGCGCCCTGGAGACGAGGTATGCTAAGTGGGATCACCCAATCACACAGAGCAGTGACCGGAACCTCAGGCCTACGAGTACCATGATGCTCCACACAGCAACTTGCACCCCAAGCATCAATGGACACAGTTCATCTGTTACCCTCACCCGGAGCACGTGTTACATGTGAAGCGGAAGACACGGGAAGGAGGTGCACGTTTATACATCAGAAAGCATTGGGGGAGTGAGAATTACGAGAAGAGCCGGTGAGAGATTGGCAATCGCGCGCACACACAAATACACAAACATTTATAATTGGAATGCTCGGACTCAGAGGCTCCTATTGCGTTTCTTTCTTGCCTTTATAAAATACAGCAGCAAGGTACAATAATATTGAACTGAAAAAAAATTAAAACAAGGTGTAAACAAGCAACACATAAGCCAAACAACGAGGAAACCATCCAAATGAGACTGGAGAGAAATCAGGAGGCTGTGGGAAGAAGAGGAATAATAAGAACCATGAACCGGCGAGCCAACGCCCAAGCCGCGTAGCAAAAAACCCAGGGTGGGACCGGGCGGGAAAATACTCGCCTCAGAGTCTTTCTTAAAATTCTAACTTCCCGTCATACTTAGGAAAATTATCAATTTTAATTCATGACTCGGAGGCTCCTACTTTGCATATTCAAAGCCTGTCTAGGACCGCAGCCGACCAATGATCGACAGGCTTCAAATAGAATGTCCGGAAGGTCGATTCCCTGGACCAATCCGCCGCCCTCATGAGATCCTCCAAACGGCAGCCTGACAGCACCGCCGAGGAAGCCATGGCACTGCGAGTAGAATGCGCACCAAACGTGGAGACGTCAACACCGGCCGATGCCATCACCCAACGCACCCATCGGGCTAGCGAGGTGGATGACACCGGGCGATGGGGAATCACATAGGAGAGAAAGAGAGGCGAGATGTCCATAGGACGCCAAGCAGCCGTGCGTGTTTCGTAAGTGCGCAGGCAGCGAACCGGGCAAAGCCGCGGGCGATCAGATAACATAGGATAGAAGACTGAGGTAATGGCCGTTTTTGTACGTCGCGAGACGTCAAAATGTACACCATCGTGCAGAAAGGAATGCGCCCCAAAATCCAGCGCGCGAACGTCGCTGACGCGTTTACATGAGAGCAAGCAAAACAACATCAACAATTTTGCAGACAGTTGGCGTAACGACAGGTCATCATTATCCGGCCACGCCGTCAGAAAATTAAGGACCACGGAGACGTCCCATGTGGAAGAATAACGGGGGCGCGGGGGAAGCGATAAGCGAATGGCGCGTAACAATCTACATACCAGGGGATGACGTCCCGCCGGGACCCCCTGGAATCCGAGGTGGCCTGCCGAAATCGCCGAGCGAAATGAGTTAACCGTACGGTATGCCAATCCCCGCTCGAAGAGGTCCGTGAGGAAATCCAGCACGGCATTCCCAGGGGCTGAAAGGGAATCCAGACCCCCATCCACACACCAGAGAATCCACCGGGACCAGGCAGTGCCGTAGACTGCTCGGGTACCGGGGGCCCATGCGCGTTGGAGCAAGGCGTCAGTGCGTTCCGAAACACCAACGACAAAGCCGGGTCCCCGGACACCAACCATGCAGTCAACGGACAGTGAGACGTGATAAGGGGGTGGGGCCTGCCTTCCGGATCCGTGATGAGATCCGGGGGGCAAGGCAACACCCTCGGACAATCTATGGCCATCTCCAAGAGGGCCGGAAACCAAGATTGGCTCCGCCAGAGGGGTGCCACCAAGACCAGGGTCGCCGATTGTGAGCGGACCCTGGCTAGGGTGCGAGCCACCATGGCGAAAAGGGGGAAAGGCGTAAAGCCGTCCCCGGGACCAAGGTTGTAGAAATGCATCCGTCGCTCGCGCCTCGGGGTCCGGACGCCAGCTGTAAAACCTCGGAAGCTGGTGATTCAGACGCGAGGCGAACAGATCGGTCGTTAACGGGCCCCAGAGACGCGATAAACGAGCGAAGATTGCGGGTAGCAGCCTCCAATCGCCCGAATCCAGCGTGTGTCTGGAGTTCCAATCCGCCACCACATTGTCGAGACCTGGGAGGAACTGTGCGAGCCCCGAGGCGAAGCAATGTGCCCAAAACTGTTGAGCTAGCAGTGTGAGCATGGGGGACCTGGGACCCCCCAGGGCGTTGATGTTGCGAACGGCCGGGAAATTGTCCATGCGCAGGAGGATTGTGCAATCCCGGAGCCCCTTGGCGAAGCACTGGATTGCAAACAAGCCTGCAAGCAGTTCCAGGCAATTGATGTGGAGGAGGGTCTCCTCCTTCGACCAACCGCCCCCTGTCTCCAGAGAGCCGCAGTGAGCTCCCCAACCGGAGCGGCAAGCATCCGACTCTATCGTGAGGCAGGGAGGGGCCGGAAGGATCGCTTTCCCGTTCCAAGACCGGAGGTCCGTCGTCCACCATGTGAGATCTCGGCGAGCTTCGTCCGAGAGGGAGATCATCCCTGTGTAAGGCACCCCCTCCCGGAGGAAACGGGCCATCAGGCGTTGGAGGGCCCGATAATGCAGGGGAGCGGGGGGGGTATCGCTAACCTGGTGGCCGAGAGGAGGCCCACCATGCGAGCGAGAGCCCTCAGGGAACAAGGATCGGGTCTTAGGAGAGAGCGTGCCTCCCCTTCTATTGTGGAAATCTTGTCGGTTGGAAGAGTGAGCCGCATGGATGTTGAGTCCACTATTAGGCCCAAGAATTCCAGCCGCAAGGTTGGTTGAAGAATGGATTTCTCCGCATTCACCACGAAACCCAGCCCCTGCAGGAGGGAGAGGGTCCACTGCAAGTGCAGAGAAAGCAACTCTTTCGTGGATGACAGAAGCAGAATGTCGTCTAGGTACACGATGAGGCGAACACCCCGTTCTCGCAAATTCGCCATCACCGGCCTCAGCAGTTTGGTAAAGCACCAAGGTGCGGAGGAGAGCCCGAAGGGAAGACTGGAGAAACGCCAGAGCTCCCCCTGCCAATAAAACTGCAGGAAGTCTCTGTGCTCGGTCGTCACGGGGACGGATAGATAGGCGTCCTTTAGATCCACCTTTGCTAACCAATCCCCCGGCAGGAGAAGGGGAGGAAGATCCTTCATGCCCTCCATTTTGAAATGACGATACACTAGGAAGGAGTTTAGTTCCTTGAGGTTTATGACGGGCCTTGAGCCCCCGCCTTTCTTGGCCACCAGGAATAGATTGCTTACAAACCCCAGTTTGTGTGACTGAACTCGCTCTATCGCCCCCTTCCGAGCTAGACTCCGCACCTCCTCGTCTACCATCGTGGAACACTCTGAGGAGAATCGGAGGGGCGTAGGAAGGGCCATCTGTGACGGAACGGATTCGAAGTCCAGGTGGAAGCCTGTGACTGTTTGTAGGACCCAGGGGTCCGAGGTCAGGGTTTTCCATTTGGTAAGAAAACGTGCTATGCGCCCCCCCCACCCGTGGTAAAGCCGGCGAGCGCAATTGGTGTCTTACCTGGTGGGCGACGGGAATTGAAGGATCCCCGGGGGCCACGGAAGCCTCTACCACGCCAACCGCGGGTACGCGAAGGGAAGAATCCAGTGTTGTAATATGGCGCTTCACTGCTTTGTGTTTGCGGGGCAGTGGGAGTCGAGAAGGGTTGGGCCGTGTTGGTACCCGGTCCTGGGCGGCCGGTAAAGTTCCCCCTAGCTCTACCGGCCTTGCCAAAAACACGTCCCTTGAATACTTTTTTCATGGAGGTCGAGACCTTGTCAAGGGAGGTGAACGTATTGGCGTATTTGCCCAGGTCTCGGACGAACTTTTCGCCAAATAATAGCCCTTGGGCTTCACTGCCGAGATCAGAGTCAGCTTTCTCTCTGAGCTGATTGTCATCCTTTAACAGAATAGATCTGCGCCTCTCAGCCGAGAGGGCGGAATTAGCATTAGCTAAAAAACATATGGCCCGTTGGAGCCAGCCCCTCACCATGAAGGGATCCAGGGTGTCCCCTTGGGCTTTTGCCCCTTCCGCAACATCAAACAGCTTGATTAAGGGGCCCACAGTGTCCAGTAGGCGATCCTGGCACTTTTTAAAAGCTTGGTCAATGCCCGCCTTTGCGGACCAGCCATGGTGGGTGACATATTTTTGGAAGTCTTTGTCCACTAGGGGAGTCAGACAGGTCTTTCCCAGAGTGGTGGGACGTGGGCATTCAGCTCGCATCCTGTCTCGTGTGGCTTTGTCTAACGGGCGCCGCATGCGGTCGTCCAGCCACTTCTCCACGTGGGGCCTTGGTGACCAGGCAGAAGATCGGGGATGGGACAGATCCTCAGGGTAGAAGAGGGGGTTCCCTTGGGGGTCACAAATTATCGCCTTATCCCCAGTAGGGGCATAGGTCACCGCGTCTCCCATTTCAAATAGCTCATCATAGGGAGCGTGGAGCACCACTTCATCATCCCCGGCCGACACACCATCGGGATCATCTGAGTGAGAGGCGTCTTCGTCCTCACCCTCCGCTGGAGGGGAGTTATCCACCAGTTTGGGACGTTTTGCAGCAGTAGCTGCTGGTGTTTGGGTAGCTGGGGCCCTTTTACGAGGGGGTGTTTCATTAGGTGGTGGCAGTGCTGCAGGGATGCCAGCCCCTCGAGCCAAGTGCTTGGTCTTCCGCACTGACTTTTTGCCCACCCCATCGGGGGGCAAAACTACTGCCGGGCCGGAAGACGGGCCCTCCGCAGGGCTGGAGCCCGGAGTCGCGGGTATGGCAGACTGCTGTAAGGCCTGAACGGCCGTCAAAACCTCTAGGAGGGAGCTAGAGAAGGTGGAGGATAAATTGGCTACCTCCGCCTTGACTGCCGAGGCAATAGAGGTCTGTATGTCCAAGGATAGAGTCAGGGAAGGAGGGGCCGGGTCTCCCGCGGGAGAGTGAGTGACCTGAAGCTCAGCATCGCTGTCCCCCGAACCTTCTGATTCCACCGAGGGAGGAGGTGACTTGCGTTTTCCTTTCGCAGGCATGGTGGAACTCAACTATCCTCATGGTAGGCAAGCGGCCGAATGAGCTCCCGCGCGCGCGACGCGCCGATCACGTGAGCCGTCGCCGCAAGGGAAAGTAGATCCGGCCGTAATGGAAGCGCATCGTAACCAGCGGTTTAGAATATATTAAAGGCGAAGCGCAATAGCCGATACTCGGCCGGCGCCCGTGTTATAATCGGAACGCCGGGACCAGAATACCGACCAGATAGAGGAGCGCTGCGCAGAGGTACTTATCTGGTCGCGAGCAGCTAAGAAAGAGGGTCAATTTGGCGGGAAGAGCCTATTTATAGAGAGGGGAGGGTGCTTGTTGCAAAGGACTGTGGGAAGGGAGGGGCAAGTTTACCTGTTAAAGTTTTCTATGCTGCTGTTAAATAAATGCTAAGAAAGAGATGCAAAATACTCGCCTCCGAGTCATGAATTAAAATTCCAAGTTTTTCCTAAATTAAGATGGAAAGTCTTGACTTCAATGAAGACTCGGAGGCGAATGTTTTACTTCCTTTACTGCAAAATCTCACAGCAGCAAAGAAAACCATGTAAAACAATTGAACACCAATGTTAGAACCATATAGGTGCACACACACACACACACACAGTTAAGATGGAATACAGAAAAAAAAGCAGTTTCAGGTCAGGTGCTGGCCGGCACACATGGCTAGGCGAGGGGCTGGCCGGCACACATGGCTAGGCGAGGGGCTGGCCGGCACACATGGCTAGGCGAGGGGCTGGCCGGCACACATGGCTAGGCGAGGGGCTGGCCGGCACACATGGCTAGGCGAGGGGCTGGCCGGCACACATGGCTAGGCGTGGGGCTGGCCGGCACACATGGCTAGGCGTGGGGCTGGCCGGCACACATGGCTAGGCGTGGGGCTGGCCGGCACACATGGCTAGGCATGGGGCTGGCCCGCACACATGGCTAGGCGAGGGGCTGGCCCGCACACATGGCTAGGCGATGGGCTGGCCCGCACACATGGCTAGGCGAGGGGCTGGCCCGCACACATGGCTAGGCGAGGGGCTGGCCCGCACACATGGCTAGGCGAGGGGCTGGCCCGCACACATGGCTAGGCGAGGGGCTGGCCCGCACACATGGCTAGGCGAGGGGCTGGCCGGCACACATGGCTAGGCGAGGGGCTGGCCGGCACACATGGCTAGGCGAGGGGTTGGCCGGCACACATGGCTAGGCGAGGGGCTGGCCGGCACACATGGCTAGGCGAGGGGCTGGCCGGCACACATGGCTAGGCGAGGGGCTGGCCGGTACACATGGCTAGGCGAGGGGCTGGCCGGCACACATGGCTAGGCGAGGGGCTGGCCGGCACACATGGCTAGGCGAGGGCTGGCCGGCACACATGGCTAGGCCGGCACACATGGCTAGGCGAGGGGCTGGCCGGCACACATGGCTAGGCGAGGGGCTGGCCGGCACACATGGCTAGGCGAGGGGCTGGCCGGCACACATGGCTAGGCGAGGGGCTGGCCGGCACACATGGCTAGGCGAGGGGCTGGCCGGCAACATGGCTAGGCGAGGGGCTGGCCGGCACACATGGCTAGGCGAGGGGCTGGCCGGCACACATGGCTAGGCGAGGGGCTGGCCGGCACACATGGCTAGGCGAGGGGCTGGCCGGCACACATGGCTAGGCGAGGGGCTGGCCGGCACACATGGCTAGGCGAGGGGCTGGCCGGCACACATGGCTAGGCGAGGGGCTGGCCGGCACACATGGCTAGGCGAGGGGCTGGCCGGCACACATGGCTAGGCGAGGGGCTGGTTGGCACACAAGGCTAGGCGAGGGGCTGGCCGGCACACAAGGCTAGGCGAGGGGCTGGTCGGCACACAAGGCTAGGCGAGGGGCTGGTTCGCATGCACAGGCCTGGTTTTTACACTGTGCCAGATTTAAACTCAGAATTTGTTTTTCTTTTCAAAGGAGTTACCTCTCATTACGGAGTTGGTGCAGAGGAATATAATAACCGGGTCATGCTTGACTCAAACAAAACCATTTGTCCTGATGAATAATAATAGAGTAACGGCGACGGCAAAATCTAGCTAATATCTCACTGGAAACGGCCATGTGCCTCCAGCATTTACGACCATTATCTGGTAATCTACGCTTTTGGATGGAGAGCTGGATGGAAATATGATCAGGGGACCCATCCGTGAACAAGATATTGAGTTGGGGTTGGTGGGGGAGGGGCAGCTCTTTATTACAGGATGCTCACCCGAATCTCAGGATATTTTCGCAAGGACTTGTGTTGAAGGAACATCCAAGAACATTCTGAGGGAATTAAGATGAAATACCCATGGGAGTCTCCTTCCTAGCGCTATCTATGTAAGTTAGGCTTTTGTTCAAGTCCCATTTTATTTCAAGAACTGTATGTTCACGTTTTATTATATTTTCTAAGTCTTGTTTATGTGATGCCAGCACGGCTTAACGCTTTATTTTCGTCTTTTGCCACTAAAACTTTGTAACCCAGCACAGTCTTTGCTCTAGATGATTCATGTTCTCATATAGCTTGGATTTAGCGTTACCGTAAAACCATTTGATATATTTGCTGTATATGGTGAGGCTCCTGGATTACATTACAACCCATTACATTGTGGTGGCAGCGTATTTTCAGGAGGGTGTGTACGGTTTGGGGGGGGGATTAGGTTGGGAGTTAGTAAATCAAGAGACTTAGAGCTGTTAACCCTTGGTATACCCTCCCTCCGCACATGACGATTGGGCAGGTAGCAGGTGGTTGTCACACTGACTGGCACACAGGGACTAGACGAGTGGCTGGTTGGCACACAGGTGGGCACTCACAGGTAGTGGGTTAAGACAACTGATGATATATGCATGTAATACTCACCCTCCCAGCTGTCTCCTCCATGTCTGATAAGGGTCAAAGAGACACTCGCACAGGTGCAGGGCGTAGATTGCCACGTTCTCCATTAGTGGCTGTGTATCCAGGGGTTCCTCGGGGGCGGGGCTCTTTAACTGCATGTTGGAGAGAGAGAAGAGACGACTGTCAAAACGATCAAAGAAAAGCTCATCTTTTCTTGCTTCGTGCCACCTCACCCACACGCCGACAAAGCCAAACCATTCTGTTCGGTTCCGAGAGAGGAAGATGAAAGGCCCATGGACACATTACATGTGCAGCAGCAGCAAAGGGGTGCGTAGAGAAACAGAGGGGCGGCAAGGGGGGGACAGAGGGGCGGGCAAGGGGGGGAACAGAGGGGCAGGGAACAGAGGGGCGCACGGGGGGACAGAGGCGGCGGGCAGGGGGACAGAGGGGCGCAAGGGGGGGAACAGAGTGGCGCACTGGGGGGAACAGAGGGGCGCACGGGGGGGAACAGAGGGGCGCACGGGGGAACAGAGGGGCGCACGGGGGGGGAACAGAGGGCGCACGGCACGGGGGGGAACAGAGGGGCGCACGGGGGGGGAACAGAGGGGCGCACGGGGGGGAACAGAGGGGCGCACGGGGGGGAACAGAGGGGCCCACGGGGGGGGAACAGAGGGGCCCACGGGGGGGGAACAGAGGGGCGCACGGGGGGAACAGAGGGGCGCACGGGGGGAACAGAGGGGCGCACGGGGGGACAGAGGGGCGCACGGGGGGACAGAGGGGCGCAAGGGGGGGAACAGAGTGGCGCACGGGGGGAACAGAGTGGCGCACTGGGGGGAACAGAGGGGCGCACGGGGGGAACAGAGGGGCGCACGGGGGGAACAGAGGGGCGCACGGGGGGAACAGAGGGGCGCACGGGGGGGAACAGAGGGGCGCACGGGGGGAACAGAGGGCCGAATGGGGGGGACAGAGGGGCGAATGGGGGGGACAGAGGGGCGAACGGGGGGAAAAACAGAGGGGCGAACGGGGGGAACAGAGGGGCGAACGGGGGGAACAGAGGGGCGAACGGGGGGGAACAGAGGGGCGAACGGGGGGGAACAGAGGGTGCGAACGGGGGGGGAACAGAGGGGCGAACGGGGGGGAACAGAGGGGCGAACGGGGGGGAACAGAGGGGTGAACGGGGGGGAACAGGGGGCGAACGGGGGGAACAGAGGGGCGAATGGGGGGGACAGAGGGGCGAATGGGGGGGACAGAGGGGCGAACGGGGGGAACAGAGGGGCGCGAACGGGGGGAACAGAGGGGCGAACGGGGGGGAACAGGGGGCGAACGGGGGGGAACAGGGGGCGAACGGGGGGAACAGAGGCGCACGGGGGGGGGACAGAGGGGCGCATGGGGGAACAGAGGGGCGCACGGGGGAACAGAGGGGCGCACGGGGGAACAGAGGGCGCACGGGGGAACAGAGGGGCGCACGGGGGAACAGAGGGGCGCATGGGGGAACGGAGGGGCGCACGGGGGAACAGAGGGGTGCACGGGGGGAACAGAGGGGCGCACGGGGGGAACAGAGGGGCGCACGGGGGGAACAGAGGGGCGCACGAGGGGGACAGAGGGGCGCACGAGGGGGACAGAGGGGCGCACGAGGGGGACAGAGGGGCGCACGAGGGGGACAAGGGGCGCACGGGGGGACAGAGGGGCGCACCAGAGGGGCGCACCAGAGGGGGACAGAGGGGCGCACCAGGGGGGGACAGACAAAGGGGCGCACCAGGGGGGGACAGACAAAGGGGCGCACCAGGGGGGGGATCAGACAAAGGGGCGCACCAGGGGGGGGACAGACAAAGGGGCGCACCAGGGGGGGGATCAGACAAAGGGGCGCACCAGGGGGGGGACAGACAAAGGGGCGCACCAGGGGGGGGACAAAGGGGCGCACCAGGGGGGGAACAGACAAAGGGGCGCACCAGGGGGGACAGACAAAGGGGCGCACCAGGGGGGACAGACAAAGGGGCGCACCGGGGACAGACAAAGGGGCGCACCAGGGGGGGACAGACAAAGAGGCGCACCAGGGGGGGGACAGACAGAGGGGGGGGACAGAGGGGGGGACAGAGGGGAGGGGACAGAGGGGAGGGGACAGAGGGGAGGGGGACAGAGGGGAGGGGACAGAGGGGAGGGGACAGAGGGAGGGGACAGAGGGGAGGGGACAGAGGGGAGGGGACAGAGGGTCGCACCAGGGGGGGACAGAGGAGTGTGTTGCGCATAACCAAGAAGTCCCAAGCAGCCTCACCTTTGCGGCGCAAGCTGTTAGGAGAAGCAGCACCTCGCTCAGGAAGATGGGGGTCCCCTCCTTCTCCACGTTCTCCAAATTCCTGAAAGAAATTTTTTTCTTCATACCAATAAACATATTTCATTAAAATCTCTCGTGATTATTTTACCTTTTCTGGTAGAAAAACCCTCTGGAGCCGACGCCGGCGACTTTATATTTGTTTAAGCTATTTTTATCTTATTTGTTTCAGCGAGAAAAACCTGCGCAAGCGATTCCCCCCCCCCCCCGGGATCAACGAAGACTCATCTTCCAGCTCAGCGAACTCTGTCCGAGCTTCACCAAATCCGCAAAACTCAGTCAATTAAAAGGAGTCTCATCTTCCAGCAGGATTTTACAGACCCTCCCCAGCCCAGCCCACGCCGAACCTCCCCAGCCCACGCGGAACCTCCCCAGCCCAGCCCACGCGGAACCTCCCCAGCCCAGCCCAGCCCAGCCCAGCCCAGCCCAGCCCAGCCCACGCGGAACCTCCCCAGCCCACGCGGAACCTCCCCAGCCCACGCGGAACCTCCCCAGCCCACGCGGAACCTCCCCTGTTCAATCCCTAAAAAAAACACACCCTGAATATATGGAGGAACCCCTAAAAACACACCCGCACACCCTGAATATATGGAGGAACCCCTAAAAAACACACCCGCACACCCTGAATATATGAGGAACCCCTAAAAACACACCCGCACACCCTGAATATATGGAGGAGCCCCTAAAAACACCCCCCACACCCTGAATATATGGAGGAACCCCTAAAAACACACCCACACACCCTGAATATATGGAGGAACCCCTAAAAACACACCCACACACCCTGAATATATGGAGGAGCCCCTAAAAAACACACACACACCCTGAATATATGGAGGAACCCCTAAAAAGACACCCGCACACCCTGAATATATGGAGGAACCCCTAAAAACACACCCACACACCCTGAAATATATGGAGGAACCCCTAAAAACGACACCCACACACCCTGAATATATGGAGGAACCCCTAAAAACACACCCGCACACCCTGAATATATGGAGGAACCCTAAAAACACACCCGCACACCCTGAATATATGAAGGAGCCCCTAAAAAGACACCCGCACACCCTGAATATATGGAGGAACCCCTAAAACGACACCCGCACACCCTGAATATATGGAGGAGCCCCTAAAAACACACCCGCACAGCCTGAATATATGGAGGAACCCCTAAAAACACACCCGCACACCCTGAATATATGGAGGAGCCCCTAAAAAAGACACCGCACACCCTGAATATATGGAGGAGCCCCTAAAAACACACCCGCACACCCTGAATATATGGAGGAGCCCCTAAAAACACACCCGCACACCCTGAATATATGGAGGAGCCCCTAAAAACACACCCGCACACCCTGAATATATGGAGGAGCCCCTAAAAACACACCCGCACACCCTGAATATATGGAGGAGCCCCTAAAAACACACCCACACACCCTGAATATATGGAGGAGCCCCTAAAAACACACCCGCACACCCTGAATATATGGAGGAGCCCCTAAAAAAGACACCCGCACACCCTGAATATATGGAGGAGCCCCTAAAAAGACACCCGCACACCCTGAATATATGGAGGAGCCCCTAAAAACACACCCGCACACCCTGAATATATGGAGGAGCCCCTAAAAAGACACCCGCACACCCTGAATATATGGAGGAACCCCTAAAAAGACACCCGCACACCCTGAATATATGGAGGAGCCCCTAAAAAGACACCCGCAACCCTGAATATATGGAGGAGCCCCTAAAAAGACACCCGCACACCCTGAATATATGGAGGAGCCCCTAAAAAGACACCCGCACACCCTGAATATATGGAGGAGCCCCTAAAAAGACACCCGCACACCCTGAATATATGGAGGAGCCCCTAAAAACACACCCGCACACCCTGAATATATGGAGGAGCCCTAAAAAGACACCCGCACACCCTGAATATATGGAGGAACCCCTAAAGACACCCGCACCCCCTGAATATATGGAGGAGCCCCTAAAAAGACACCCGCACACCCTGAATATATGGAGGAGCCCCTAAAAAGACACCCACACCCTGAATATATGGAGGAGCCCCTAAACAGATATCTTGGGGTTCACCTCGCAGGAAGCTGAATGATCGCATTACTGAGCAACATCTGCCGCTTCAGAAAAGGGAAAATCCTCAAACACTTCGTGACATCTTTCCGCTGCTCCTGCTCCAAACACTCCCCCCCCCCGGTGTGCCCCCCTTTATCGCCTGGTGCGCGGCTGCCATTGCTGGGGACCGTTTCCTTGGAAACAGAAGGGCCCCTTTTTCCAAGACCCTGAGGAGTGGAACAAAAACCTGCCTCAAATTGTCCCGATAACAGAAGCAGATCCGACGACCACAAAAAAAAAAAAAAAAGGAAAAGAACTTTGGACTACTTGCCATGATCCTCAGCCGGCCTCATAATGTGCAGGACACTCTGGAAACCGGAGCGTTCACGCTGGAGGCAGCGATGGAGATTAAGCATGGTTTGCACACTGCCAAACCCGGCACAGGCAGGCGCACGGTGCCGCGGTCACCGCCAGGATCTCGCTGCTCACCTGCTGATGATGATGAAGAATTTGAGCAGAAGGAGGGCATGGAGCACGCTGGTCTCTCCGCTGTCGGCGCCGCTGCCAATCTCTGCCGTGCAGTGACCCAACTGCAGACTGAGGACGCGCAGGACATCGCGCGGCAACACGGGGATCTCCGAGGCCGACTCCTCAGGCCTGAAAAGCAGACCGAGACGCGAGTGTCAGCAAGATACGGAGCCCAAGCTGCAGCACGTGACGCGGCTGAATGAGTTAACCCCTTATTGGCCGGAAATAAAACACTTAGCGGCTAAAATGCTTCTTTTACCGAACTGGAAAAAAGTGAACTTTAGACAGAACTGACCAAACCATCTCACACAATCACACAGGCAGGTAGCGCACACACACAGGCAGGTGGCGCACACACACACACACACAGGCAGGTGGCGCACACACACACACACACACAGGCAGGTGGCGCACACACACACACACAACACACACACAGGCAGGTGGCGCACACACACACAGGCAGGTGGCGCACACACACACACAGGCAGGTGGCGCACACACACACACAGGCAGGTGGCGCACACACACACACACACAGGCAGGTGGCGCACACACAGGCAGGTGGCGCACACACACACACAGGCAGGTGGCGCACACACAGGCAGGTGGCGCACACACACACACAGGCAGGTGGCGCACACACACACAGGCAGATGGCGCACACACACACAGGCAGATGGCGCACACACACACACAGGCAGGTGGCGCACACACACACAGGCAGGTGGCGCACACACACAGGCAGGTGGCGCACACACACAGGCAGGTGGCGCACACACACAGGCAGGTGGCGCACACACACAGGCAGGTGGCGCACACACACAGGCAGGTGGCGCACACACACAGGCAGGTGGCGCACACACACACACAGGCAGGTGGCGCACAGTTGGCACACATGCAAGGAGGTGGCGCACACGTGGCACACACAGGCAGGTGCACACACACACAGGCAGGTGCACACACACACAGGCAGGTGCACACACACACACACACACAGGCAGGTGCACACACACACACACACAGGCAGGTGGCGCACACACGTGGCACACACACACACAGGCAGGTGGCGCACACACGTGGCACAAGCACACACAGGCAGGTGCGCACAAACGTGGCACACACACGTCAGCTGCAAACATTTAAAAATATAAGCAGTCGGGCAGCCATTCAGGCGTAGGGAGCCCAGTGCATGCTGGGAGGCGATCCCTGGCAAATCACAACCCATTGTAACGAGTGGGCAGCATGAGCCCCCCCCCACACTAGACGTGCGATATATAAAGCTTCATCGATTGCCAATAAACCTCCAGCACCTGCAGGGACCTGGGATGTGGCTGCGTGTTCCAGCCAATCCGAGCCCAGGACCTCCAGGCACAGCTGCAAGTAGTTTTATTCATGTAAAATAAGGAAAATAAAACGGCCTGAGATGGTGACGTTTGATTAAGATGCCGCATGTTAACGCGTCCCCTTGAATAAAGCGGGCGGCCTGAAGGCGGAGGGGTCTGCTTGTGCACAGGTGAGCACCCCCCCCAAGCAATTTACAGCCCCGGCATACGGACCTCCTGGGCTCCAGCGTCTGCACGCTGATGATCTTCTCGAAGTTGGCGACGAAGGCTTCCAGCCATTGCTGCAGGTAATGGAGGTCCTTCTGCAAGACAGAAAGAAACACAAAGCGTGCGTTAGGACAGCGACGCGATGACATCAAAAACCTCTACCCCCCTCCTGGATCAAACGCTAAAAACGGCAGCAACGCGAAACGAGTAGAAAATGGTGAAAACTGACTAGAAATTACGATAAAACCAGCGACAAAATCCAGAGCAGAAAGCACGCGCTCTGCATGAGGTCATTACACACACACGTGGGGAGACGACATCATCAAGCCGTCACCCAGGATCACATTACGGAGCAATGATGTCACAGAACAGAGCCATGATGTCACGTTACGGTTACATGGCGTCACGTTATTAGTTATATTGTTACTGAGTCGCAGTGTGACAGCAGGATAGTTATATTGTTACTGAGTCGCAGTGTGACAGCAGGATAGTTATATTGTTACTGAGTCGCAGTGTGACAGCAGGATAGTTATATTGTTACTGAGTCGCAGTGTGACAGCAGGATAGTTATATTGTTACTGAGTCACAGTGTGACAGCAGGATAGTTATATTGTTACTGAGTCGCAGTGTGACAGCAGGATAGTTATATTGTTACTGAGTCGCAGTGTGACAGCAGGATAGTTATATTGTTACTGAGTCGCAGTGTGACAGCAGGATAGTTATATTGTTACTGAGTCACAGTGTGACAGCAGGATAGTTATATTGTTACTGAGTCACAGTGTGACAGCAGGATAGTTTATTGTTACTGAGTCGCAGTGTGACAGCA
Organism: Leptobrachium leishanense; assembly: GCA_009667805.1. Taxonomy (NCBI): domain Eukaryota; kingdom Metazoa; phylum Chordata; class Amphibia; order Anura; family Megophryidae; genus Leptobrachium; species Leptobrachium leishanense. The sequence continues at coordinate 338,138,972 of CM019067.1, read as the reverse complement.
GGATAGTTATATTGTTACTGAGTCGCAGTGTGACAGCAGGATAGTTATATTGTTGCTGAGTCGCAGTGTGGCAGCAGGATAGTTATATTGTTACTGAGTCGCAGTGTGACAGCAGGATAGTTATATTGTTACTGAGTCACAGTGTGACAGCAGGATAGTTATATTGTTACTGAGTCGCGTGTGTGACAGCAGGATAGTTATATTGTTACTGAGTCGCAGTGTGACAGCAGGATAGTTATATTGTTACTGAGTCGCGGTGTGACAGCAGGATAGTTATATTGTTACTGAGTCGCAGTGTGACAGCAGGATAGTTATATTGTTACTGAGTCACAGTGTGACAGCAGGATAGTTATATTGTTACTGAGTCGCAGTGTGACAGCAGGATAGTTATATTGTTACTGAGTCGCAGTGTGACAGCAGGATAGTTATATTGTTACTGAGTCGCAGTGTGACAGCAGGATAGTTATATTGTTACTGAGTCACAGTGTGACAGCAGGATAGTTATATTGTTACTGAGTCACAGTGTGACAGCAGGATAGTTATATTGTTACTGAGTCGCAGTGTGACAGCAGGATAGTTATATTGTTACTGAGTCGCAGTGTGGCAGCAGGATAGTTATATTGTTACTGAGTCGCAGTGTGACAGCAGGATAGTTATATTGTTACTGAGTCGCGGTGTGTGCAGACAGATAGTTATATTGTTACTGAGTCGCGGTGTGTGACAGCAGGATAGTTATATTGTTACTGAGTCACAGTGTGACAGCAGGATAGTTATATTGTTACTGAGTCACAGTGTGACAGCAGGATAGTTATATTGTTACTGAGTCGCGGTGTGACAGCAGGATAGTTATATTGTTACTGAGTCACAGTGTGACAGCAGGATAGTTATATTGTTACTGAGTCGCGGTTGTGACAGCAGGATAGTTATATTGTTACTGAGTCACAGTGTGACAGCAGGATAGTTATATTGTTACTGAGTCACAGTGTGACAGCAGGATAGTTATATTGTTACTGAGTCACAGTGTGACAGCAGGATAGTTATATTGTTACTGAGTCACAGTGACAGCAGGATAGTTATATTGTTACTGAGTCGCAGTGTGACAGCAGGATAGTTATATTGTTACTGAGTCGCAGTGTGACAGCAGGATAGTTATATTGTTACTGAGTCGCAGTGTGACAGCAGGATAGTTATATTGTTACTGAGTCGCAGTGTGACAGCAGGATAGTTATATTGTTACTGAGTCGCAGTGTGACAGCAGGATAGTTATATTGTTACTGAGTCGCAGCAGGATAGTTATATTGTTACTGAGTCGCAGCAGGATAGTTATATTGTTACTGAGTCGCAGTGTGACAGCAGGATAGTATATTGTTACTGAGTCGCAGTGTGACAGCAGGATAGTTATATTGTTACTGAGTCGCAGTGTGACAGCAGGATAGTTATATTGTTACTGAGTCGCGGTGTGACAGCAGGATAGTTATATTGTTACTGAGTCGCGCGGTGTGACAGCAGGATAGTTATATTGTTACTGAGTCGCAGTGTGACAGCAGGATAGTTATATTGTTACTGAGTCGCGGTGTGACAGCAGGATAGTTATATTGTTACTGAGTCACAGTGTGACAGCAGGATAGTTATATTGTTACTGAGTCACAGTGTGACAGCAGGATAGTTATATTGTTACTGAGTCACAGTGTGACAGCAGGATAGTTATATTGTTACTGAGTCGCAGTGTGACAGCAGGATAGTTATATTGTTACTGAGTAGCAGTGTGACAGCAGGATAGTTATATTGTTACTGAGTCACAGTGTGACAGCAGGATAGTTATATTGTTACTGAGTCACAGCAGGATAGTTATATTGTTACTGAGTCACAGTGTGACAGCAGGATAGTTATATTGTTACTGAGTCGCAGTGTGACAGCAGGATAGTTATATTGTTACTGAGTCACAGCAGGATAGTTATATTGTTACTGAGTCGCAGTGTGACAGCAGGATAGTTATATTGTTACTGAGTCACAGCAGGATAGTTATATTGTTACTGAGTCACAGTGTGACAGCAGGATAGTTATATTGTTACTGAGTCGCAGTGTGACAGCAGGATAGTTATATTGTTACTGAGTCGCAGTGTGACAGCAGGATAGTTATATTGTTACTGAGTCACAGTGTGACAGGAGGATAGTTATATTGTTACTGAGTCGCAGCAGGATAGTTATATTGTTACTGAGTCACAGTGTGACAGCAGGATAGTTATATTGTTACTGAGTCGCAGCAGGATAGTTATATTGTTACTGAGTCACAGTGTGACAGCAGGATAGTTATATTGTTACTGAGTCGCAGCAGGATAGTTATATTGTTACTGAGTCGCAGCAGGATAGTTATATTGTTACTGAGTCGCAGCAGGATAGTTATATTGTTACTGAGTCGCAGTGTGACAGCAGGATAGTTATATTGTTACTGGAGTCGCAGTGTGACAGCAGGATAGTTATATTGTTACTGAGTCGCAGTGTGACAGCAGATAGTTATATTGTTACTGAGTCACAGTGTGACAGCAGGATAGTTATATTGTTACTGAGTCACAGTGTGACAGCAGGATAGTTATATTGTTACTGAGTCGCAGCCAGGATAGTTATATTGTTACTGAGTCGCAGTGTGACAGCAGGATAGTTATATTGTTACTGAGTCGCAGTGTGACAGCAGGATAGTTATATTGTTACTGAGTCGCAGTGTGACAGCAGGATAGTTATATTGTACTGAGTCGCAGTGTGACAGCAGGATAGTTATATTGTTACTGAGTCACAGTGTGACAGCAGGATAGTTATATTGTTACTGAGTCGCAGTGTGACAGCAGGATAGTTATATTGTTACTGAGTCGCAGTGTGACAGCAGGATAGTTATATTGTTACTGAGTCGCAGCAGGATAGTTATATTGTTACTGAGTCGCAGTGTGACAGCAGGATAGTTATTTGTTACTGAGTCACAGTGAGACAGCAGCATAGTCACTGGTGTATTTTGGCCTAGGCCGACTAGGCCCAGGCCTAGGGCAGCACTTTCCAGGGGGCGGCCCACACTGGGTGGCCCCACCCCTAAAAAAAAAAAAATTTTTTTTTTTTTTACTTTTGCAAAGTATTTTACCAGGAAGGATACATCGAGATTTCACTAATTTACACTTTCAATTTCACTTTCCAGGGGGCAGCAAAAACCTTACCACTAAATGGGTTACTCACAGAGCACCGAAATGACGCCAATGTTTGGGTGTTCTGTAGTTCCCTGCACTTAGGAGAATAAAATTTCCCCACCCTGCAGTGAATTCACCATTCACCGCAGGGTCCCTAAAGTGCATGGAGTCGGCCGCTGAATGCAGCCACCGCAAACCCGTGGCCTGCTGTTTTCAAAAGAACTACTGAACGAAAATGTCTGGAATTTACATATAAGATCCTATGATTGATAATAAAAAGTTCTGTTACAGAAAAAACTGCTATTAAAAAAAAGGGGGGGATTTTGCCCAAACAAATCTGAAAAATTACTAGAAGGTACTAAAAAAAAAAATCAATAAGTAAAGACTTTTTACTGCAGATTAAAATAATAAATGATTTATTAGATATTTCATAAAACGGGAATATTTTTAACATTGAAACCTATGGGATTCGCCTGAATAAACCTGCTGATTGAAACCACCGAACATCAGGGCATTTCACTGACATTTCTCTGAGTCTCAGTACTGTCACGGAATGGCCCAACACCCTCAGCCAGGGGCGGTTCATGGTGACGGGGTTTTGCCCATAGACTGTTAGGTGCCGTTGCACCCACGGAGTTCCGTTTATATTTTTATTAGATGTGGTTTTGTGTGTGGTGTAAAGTGTCCCCAGTTGTGTATTGTGAAATGTATGATAATTCCTTTGTATGTGCCTTGCCCGTCGCCATTTTCCCAGTGCCTCGTGGATCCGGTCAGAATGATCGGATCGGAAAATGGTCGATTCGGACCATCCGGTCCGAATCGGCAACTCCCCGATTCGTAACCGCCAATACGAATCGGGTCCCGGGTGCCTCCTGCCAGCGAGGGCCAATGGGACTTGTGTGGGCGGGCAGGGATTCCCATTGTTCTGATATTGTGGTAAAGTTTATAAATGTATGTGATGTGGAAAAATAAAGCAGATTTACTAGTGCATTCAGCTTCGCCTGGTGACTTTTATTATCGGCTGTATTTTCTGAGATCCCGCGCGGTCTCAGAGTGCGGTGTCCAGAGAAGATCCGAACCGAACACCCTGTGCCTGCATCCCGCATCAGGACAGAGGTGTAGCGTATGGTCATCGGTCTTAAGAATAGTCGATCGAGGTGCCGCGATCCGATCCGAAGGCGCGGCCCGTCTACCGCGCTTCGGTATATCGAGCGGCAAGCGAAAGATCCGAATATTCCCCGACTGGTCCACGTAAGATCCGAATATTCATCCGGGGAAGATCCGATCCCCGTGTCCGTACGCCCGCTCCGCAGACGCTCCCACACACACAAGGTCAGTGAACCAGCTGCTCGAGACGCTGAGTGCCGTGTTGCTCAGTGGTCGGGCTGGTTCCACGCAGGGGTCCCTCCACCGCCCGCTAACCCTTCCCCAGGGTCACTCCAGGCCGCACGAGACGCCGAGTGCCGTGCCACTCGGTAGTCGGGCCAGCGGTAAGCGCTGTGGGGCACGCAGATAAGAGCACACCCGCAGGCGGACAACACCCATTCCGTCATAAGTACCACATGACTGGCTGAACCACGTGAAACGCACGCGCGCAGCTGCCCGCCCTTTCGTTAACACAGACTCTATTCTGGACTGAACACCCACCGGGAAGGGAATCAAAGCTACAGTGCACCCTCTGACAGTGTCACCCCACTGCTGACAAGATGCTCCACAGCATAATGCTGTGTGCTCATATACACTCGGTTTGCTGGGAGTTTTATTGCAGTGGATTCTGATGCACTCATACACACCGCACATTGCATTGCTGTGAGTTTTATTGCTGTGGATTCTGATACGCTGACACACACCGCACATTGCATTGCTGTGAGTTTATTGCTGTGGATTCTGATACGCTGACACACACCACACATTGCATTGCTGTGAGTTTTATTGCTGTGGATTCTGATACGCTGACACACACCACACATTGCATTGCTGTGAGTTTTATTGCTGTGGATTCTGATACGCTGACACACACCGCACATTGCATTGCTGGGAGTTTTATTGCTGTGGATTCTGATACGCTGACACACACCGCACATTGCATTGCTGGGAGTTTTATTGCTGTGGATTCTGATGCACTGACACACACCGCACATTGCTTTGCTGGGAGTTTTATTGCTGTGGATTCTGATACGCTGACACACACCAAACATTGCATTGCTGGGAGTTTTATTGCCTGGAGCTCTGAGATACGCTCATACACACTGCACATTTCTGTGGGTTTTATTGCTGTGCAGCTCTGATATGCTCATACACAGTGCCCATTTCTGTGGGTTTTATTGCTGTGCAGCTCTGTGATACACTCATATGCAGTGCACGTTTCTGTGGGTTTTATTGTTCAACCAATTAGAGCGGCTGTGATCCAGTATACTTGACATGCGTGGCTGTTCTTTGTAAAAATGCTTGAATTTAAACATTTCATAATCTTATTTCTCAATAGATACATTTGAAATGTTATACAAAATATACAAGTAGGCACTTGGTATCCACTTTTAATATAAAGAGAGGAAAAGGCGGAGCTTAAAGAGGAAGGGTGGGGATTAACCAGGAAGAGGTGTGCCCTTGACAGGAAGGGGTGTGTCAAATTTAAATTAGGGGGTGCACGAGTTTAGTCAGGCCTAGGGCAGCACAAAACCTAAATACACCACTGAGCATAGTTATATTGTTACTGAGTCGCAGTGTGGCAGCAGGATAGTTATATTGTTACTGAGTCGCAGTGTGACAGCAGGATAGTTATATTGTTACTGAGTCGCAGTGTGGCAGCAGGATAGTTATATTGTTACTGAGTCGCAGTGTGACAGCAGGATAGTTATATTGTTACTGAGTCACAGTGTGACAGCAGGATAGTTATATTGTTACTGAGTCGCGGTGTGACAGCAGGATAGTTATATTGTTACTGAGTCGCAGTGTGACAGCAGGATAGTTATATTGTTACTGAGTCGCGGTGTGACAGCAGGATAGTTATATTGTTACTGAGTCGCAGTGTGACAGCAGGATAGTTATATTGTTACTGAGTCACAGTGTGACAGCAGGATAGTTATATTGTTACTGAGTCGCAGTGTGACAGCAGGATAGTTATATTGTTACTGAGTCGCAGTGTGACAGCAGGATAGTTATATTGTTACTGAGTCGCAGTGTGACAGCAGGATAGTTATATTGTTACTGAGTCACAGTGTGACAGCAGGATAGTTATATTGTTACTGAGTCACAGTGTGACAGCAGGATAGTTATATTGTTACTGAGTCGCAGTGTGACAGCAGGATAGTTATATTGTTACTGAGTCGCAGTGTGGCAGCAGGATAGTTATATTGTTACTGAGTCGCAGTGTGACAGCAGGATAGTTATATTGTTACTGAGTCGCGGTGTGACAGCAGGATAGTTATATTGTTACTGAGTCGCGGTGTGACAGCAGGATAGTTATATTGTTACTGAGTCGCGGTGTGACAGCAGGATAGTTATATTGTTACTGAGTCACAGTGTGACAGCAGGATAGTTATATTGTTACTGAGTCACAGTGTGACAGCAGGATAGTTATATTGTTACTGAGTCGCGGTGTGACAGCAGGATAGTTATATTGTTACTGAGTCACAGTGTGACAGCAGGATAGTTATATTGTTACTGAGTCGCGGTGTGACAGCAGGATAGTTATATTGTTACTGAGTCACAGTGTGACAGCAGGATAGTTATATTGTTACTGAGTCACAGTGTGACAGCAGGATAGTTATATTGTTACTGAGTCACAGTGTGACAGCAGGATAGTTATATTGTTACTGAGTCACAGTGACAGCAGGATAGTTATATTGTTACTGAGTCGCAGTGTGACAGCAGGATAGTTATATTGTTACTGAGTCGCAGTGTGACAGCAGGATAGTTATATTGTTACTGAGTCGCAGTGTGACAGCAGGATAGTTATATTGTTACTGAGTCGCAGTGTGACAGCAGGATAGTTATATTGTTACTGAGTCGCAGTGTGACAGCAGGATAGTTATATTGTTACTGAGTCGCAGCAGGATAGTTATATTGTTACTGAGTCGCAGCAGGATAGTTATATTGTTACTGAGTCGCAGTGTGACAGCAGGATAGTTATATTGTTACTGAGTCGCAGTGTGACAGCAGGATAGTTATATTGTTACTGAGTCGCAGTGTGACAGCAGGATAGTTATATTGTTACTGAGTCGCGGTGTGACAGCAGGATAGTTATATTGTTACTGAGTCGCGGTGTGACAGCAGGATAGTTATATTGTTACTGAGTCGCAGTGTGACAGCAGGATAGTTATATTGTTACTGAGTCGCGGTGTGACAGCAGGATAGTTATATTGTTACTGAGTCACGGTGTGACAGCAGGATAGTTATATTGTTACTGAGTCACAGTGTGACAGCAGGATAGTTATATTGTTACTGAGTCACAGTGTGACAGCAGGATAGTTATATTGTTACTGAGTCGCAGTGTGACAGCAGGATAGTTATATTGTTACTGAGTAGCAGTGTGACAGCAGGATAGTTATATTGTTACTGAGTCACAGTGTGACAGCAGGATAGTTATATTGTTACTGAGTCGCAGTGTGACAGCAGGATAGTTATATTGTTACTGAGTAGCAGTGTGACAGCAGGATAGTTATATTGTTACTGAGTCGCAGTGTGACAGCAGGATAGTTATATTGTTACTGAGTCACAGTGTGACAGCAGGATAGTTATATTGTTACTGAGTCGCAGTGTGACAGCAGGATAGTTATATTGTTACTGAGTCACAGCAGGATAGTTATATTGTTACTGAGTCGCAGTGTGACAGCAGGATAGTTATATTGTTACTGAGTCACAGTGTGACAGCAGGATAGTTATATTGTTACTGAGTCGCAGTGTGACAGCAGGATAGTTATATTGTTACTGAGTCGCAGTGTGACAGCAGGATAGTTATAATTGTTACTGAGTCACAGTGTGACAGCAGGATAGTTATATTGTTACTGAGTCGCAGCAGGATAGTTATATTGTTACTGAGTCACAGTGTGACAGCAGGATAGTTATATTGTTACTGAGTCGCAGCAGGATAGTTATATTGTTACTGAGTCGCAGCAGGATAGTTATATTGTTACTGAGTCGCAGCAGGATAGTTATATTGTTACTGAGTCGCAGTGTGACAGCAGGATAGTTATATTGTTACTGAGTCGCAGTGTGACAGCAGGATAGTTATATTGTTACTGAGTCGCAGTGTGACAGCAGGATAGTTATATTGTTACTGAGTCACAGTGTGACAGCAGGATAGTTATATTGTTACTGAGTCACAGTGTGACAGCAGGATAGTTATATTGTTACTGAGTCGCAGCAGGATAGTTATATTGTTACTGAGTCGCAGTGTGACAGCAGGATAGTTATATTGTTACTGAGTCGCAGTGTGACAGCAGGATAGTTATATTGTTACTGAGTCGCAGTGTGACAGCAGGATAGTTATATTGTTACTGAGTCGCAGTGTGACAGCAGGATAGTTATATTGTTACTGAGTCACAGTGTGACAGCAGGATAGTTATATTGTTACTGAGTCGCAGTGTGACAGCAGGATAGTTATATTGTTACTGAGTCGCAGTGTGACAGCAGGATAGTTATATTGTTACTGAGTCACAGTGAGACAGCAGCATAGTCACTGGTGTATTTTGGCCTAGGCCGACTAGGCCCAGGCCTAGGGCAGCACTTTCCAGGGGGCGGCGGCCCACACTGGGTGGCCCCACCCCTAAAAAAAAAAACAATTTTTTTTTTTTTTACTTTTGCAAAGTATTTTACCAGGAAGGATACATCGAGATTTCACTAATTTACACTTTCAATTTCACTTTCCAGGGGGCAGCAAAAAACCTTACCACTAAATGGGTTACTCACAGAGCACCGAAATGACGCCAATGTTTGGGTGTTCTGTAGTTCCCTGCACTTAGGAGAATAAAATTTCCCCACCCTGCAGTGAATTCACCATTCACCGCAGGGTCCCTAAAGTGCATGGAGTCGGCCGCTGAATGCAGCCACCGCAAACCCGTGGCCTGCTGTTTTCAAAAGAACTACTGAACGAAAATGTCTGGAATTTACATATAAGATCCTATGATTGATAATAAAAAGTTCTGTTACAGAAAAAACTGCTATTAAAAAAAAGGGGGGGGAATTTTGCCCAAACAAATCTGAAAAATTACTAGAAGGTACTAAAAAAAAAAATCAATAAGTAAAGACTTTTTACTGCAGATTAAAATAATAAATGATTTATTAGATATTTCATAAAACCGGGAATATTTTTAACATTGAAACCTATGGGATTCGCCTGAATAAACCTGCTGATTGAAACCACCGAACATCAGGGCATTTCACTGACATTTCTCTGAGTCTCAGTACTGTCACGGAATGGCCCAACACCCTCAGCCAGGGGCGGTTCATGGTGACGGGGTTTTGCCCATAGACTGTTAGGTGCCGTTGCACCCACGGAGTTCCGTTTATATTTTTATTAGATGTGGTTTTGTGTGTGGTGTAAAGTGTCCCCAGTTGTGTATTGTGAAATGTATGATAATTCCTTTGTATGTGCCTTGCCCGTCGCCATTTTCCCAGTGCCTCGTGGATCCGGTCAGAATGATCGGATCGGAAAATGGTCGATTCGGACCATCCGGTCCGAATCGGCAACTCCCCGATTCGTAACCGCCAATACGAATCGGGTCCCGGGTGCCTCCTGCCAGCGAGGGCCAATGGGACTTGTGTGGGCGGGCAGGGATTCCCATTGTTCTGATATTGTGGTAAAGTTTATAAATGTATGTGATGTGGAAAAATAAAGCAGATTTACTAGTGCATTCAGCTTCGCCTGGTGACTTTTATTATCGGCTGTATTTTCTGAGATCCCGCGCGGTCTCAGAGTGCGGTGTCCAGAGAAGATCCGAACCGAACACCCTGTGCCTGCATCCCGCATCAGGACAGAGGTGTAGCGTATGGTCATCGGTCTTAAGAATAGTCGATCGAGGTGCCGCGATCCGATCCGAAGGCGCGGCCCGTCTACCGCGCTTCGGTATATCGAGCGGCAAGCGAAAGATCCGAATATTCATCCGACTGAGATCACATAAGATCCGAATATTCCCCGACTGGTCCACGTAAGATCCGAATATTCATCCGGGGAAGATCCGATCCCCGTGTCCGTACGCCCGCTCCGCAGACGCTCCCACACACACAAGGTCAGTGAACCAGCTGCTCGAGACGCTGAGTGCCGTGTTGCTCAGTGGTCGGGCTGGTTCCACGCAGGGGTCCCCTCCACCGCCCGCTAACCCTTCCCCAGGGTCACTCCAGGCCGCACGAGACGCCGAGTGCCGTGCCACTCGGTAGTCGGGCCAGCGGTAAGCGCTGTGGGGCACGCAGATAAGAGCACACCCGCAGGCGGACAACACCCATTCCGTCATAAGTACCACATGACTGGCTGAACCACGTGAAACGCACGCGCGCAGCTGCCCGCCCTTTCGTTAACACAGACTCTATTCTGGACTGAACACCCACCGGGAAGGGAATCAAAGCTACAGTGCACCCTCTGACAGTGTCACCCCACTGCTGACAAGATGCTCCACAGCATAATGCTGTGTGCTCATATACACTCGGTTTGCTGGGAGTTTTATTGCAGTGGATTCTGATGCACTCATACACACCGCACATTGCATTGCTGTGAGTTTTATTGCTGTGGATTCTGATACGCTGACACACACCGCACATTGCATTGCTGTGAGTTTATTGCTGTGGATTCTGATACGCTGACACACACCACACATTGCATTGCTGTGAGTTTTATTGCTGTGGATTCTGATACGCTGACACACACCACACATTGCATTGCTGTGAGTTTTATTGCTGTGGATTCTGATACGCTGACACACACCGCACATTGCATTGCTGGGAGTTTTATTGCTGTGGATTCTGATACGCTGACACACACCGCACATTGCATTGCTGGGAGTTTTATTGCTGTGGATTCTGATGCACTGACACACACCGCACATTGCTTTGCTGGGAGTTTTATTGCTGTGGATTCTGATACGCTGACACACACCAAACATTGCATTGCTGGGAGTTTTATTGCCCTGGAGCTCTGAGATACGCTCATACACACTGCACATTTCTGTGGGTTTTATTGCTGTGCAGCTCTGATATGCTCATACACAGTGCCCATTTCTGTGGGTTTTATTGCTGTGCAGCTCTGTGATACACTCATATGCAGTGCACGTTTCTGTGGGTTTTATTGTTCAACCAATTAGAGCGGCTGTGATCCAGTATACTTGACATGCGTGGCTGTTCTTTGTAAAAATGCTTGAATTTAAACATTTCATAATCTTATTTCTCAATAGATACATTTGAAATGTTATACAAAATATACAAGTAGGCACTTGGTATCCACTTTTAATATAAAGAGAGGAAAAGGCGGAGCTTAAAGAGGAAGGGTGGGGATTAACCAGGAAGAGGTGTGCCCTTGACAGGAAGGGGTGTGTCAAATTTAAATTAGGGGGTGCACGAGTTTAGTCAGGCCTAGGGCAGCACAAAACCTAAATACACCACTGAGCATAGTTATATTGTTACTGAGTCGCAGTGTGGCAGCAGGATAGTTATATTGTTACTGAGTCGCAGTGTGACAGGAGGATAGTTATATTGTTACTGAGTCGCAGTGTGACAGCAGGATAGTTATATTGTTACTGAGTCGCAGTGTGACAGCAGGATAGTTATATTGTTACTGAGTCACAGTGTGACAGCAGGATAGTTATATTGTTACTGAGTCACAGTGTGACAGCAGGATAGTTATATTGTTACTGAGTCGCAGTGTGACAGCAGGATAGTTATATTGTTACTGAGTCGCAGTGTGACAGCAGGATAGTTATATTGTTACTGAGTCGCAGTGTGACAGCAGGATAGTTATATTGTTACTGAGTCGCAGTGTGACAGCAGGATAGTTATATTGTTACTGAGTCGCAGTGTGACAGCAGGATAGTTATATTGTTACTGAGTCGCAGTGTGACAGCAGGATAGTTATATTGTTACTGAGTCGCAGTGTGACAGCAGGATAGTTATATTGTTACTGAGTCGCAGTGTGACAGCAGGATAGTTATATTGTTACTGAGTCGCAGTGTGACAGCAGGATAGTTATATTGTTACTGAGTCGCAGTGTGACAGCAGGATAGTTATATTGTTACTGAGTCGCAGTGTGACAGCAGGATAGTTATATTGTTACTGAGTCGCAGTGTGACAGCAGGATAGTTATATTGTTACTGAGTCACAGTGTGACAGCAGGATAGTTATATTGTTACTGAGTCGCAGTGTGACAGCAGGATAGTTATATTGTTACTGAGTCGCAGTGTGACAGCAGGATAGTTATATTGTTACTGAGTCGCAGTGTGACAGCAGGATAGTTATATTGTTACTGAGTCGCAGTGTGACAGCAGGATAGTTATATTGTTACTGAGTCGCAGCAGGATAGTTATATTGTTACTGAGTCGCAGCAGGATAGTTATATTGTTACTGAGTCGCAGCAGGATAGTTATATTGTTACTGAGTCGCAGCAGGATAGTTATATTGTTACTGAGACGCAGCAGGATAGTTATATTGTTACTGAGACGCAGCAGGATAGTTATATTGTTACTGAGTCGCAGCAGGATAGTTATATTGTTACTGAGACGCAGCAGGATAGTTATATTGTTACTGAGTCGCAGCAGGATAGTTATATTGTTACTGAGTCGCAGCAGGATAGTTATATTGTTACTGAGACGCAGCAGGATAGTTATATTGTTACTGAGACGAAGCAGGATAGTTATATTGTTACTGAGTCACAGTGTGACAGCAGGATAGTTATATTGTTACTGAGTCACAGCAGGATAGTTATATTGTTACTGAGGCGCAGCAGGATAGTTATATTGTTACTGAGTTGCAGTGTGATGCTCCCGTGTTGCCCCCGGGCTGGGTTGTTGGGGGTCTGTTCCCTTGGATGTTACCTCACTTGCCCGCACGGATTGCACAAACCCTGCATTTCCACAGACACATCCTGGAACGTGTCACCGCGCCACAGCCTGTGATGGTGTAAACACACATTGCCAAACCTGTCACCTGCGGCCAATGAAAAGCCTCGCTTCCAGCGACTCGCAGGACGTGTGCGGCCACAGACCACAACACAAGGAAAAATAAAAACATCCCCGTGTGGCAGAAACAGGAGGAAGCGCAAGGTCAGCGCCGGAGTGATGGACCCGCCACCTGCCTCACTATCTACAGTTGTGTTCAAAATGATTCAACCCCCAATGCTGTAAAGGGTTTTAGGGAATTTAGTGACATTTGTAATTGTATTCAGAATGAAATCCTACAAGGACTTTTTAAAGAACCATATGCAACTAAAATGACATCAATTGGTTTTGTAATACAGTAGTAAATGTTTATTTTGTGAATTCTTCATCGACACAATTATTCAACCCCTTAAAGACCACCACTCTGAAGAACAGAGGTTCATTCAAGTGTTTTCAATCAGGTATTGAAAACACCTGTGGATGTCACGGAGCAGCAATAAAGCATAATAAGCACCAATTAGGCAGCTTTAAAATGACTGTGATACTCAGCTCCTTCTAGACATTTACTGGTGTGGTTACAAACATGGTGAAGTCAAGAGAATGGTCCAGGAAGACAAGAGAAGAGGTGATTACTCTTCACAGGAAGGGCAATGGCTATAAGAAGATTGCAAAGATGTTAAACATACCAAGAGAGACCATAGGAAGCATCATTCGCAAATTCAAGGCAAAGGGCTCTGTTGAAACGCTACCTGGTTGTGGCAGAAAGAAGATGCTGACTTTGACTGCTGTGCGCTACCTGAAGCGTAGAGTGGAGAAAAGTCCCCGTGTGACTGCTGAGGAACTGAGAAAAGATTTGTCAGATGTGGGTACTGAAGTTTCAGCTCAGACAATACGGTGCACACTGCGTAATGAAGGCCTCCATGCCAGAACTCCCAGGCGCACCCCCTTGCTGTCTCCAAAGAATAAGAAGAGTCGACTGCAGTATGCCAAAAGTCATGTGGACAAACCACAGAAGTTCTGGGATAGTGTTCTGTGGACTGATGAAACAAAATTAGAACTGTTTGGGCCCATGGATCAACGCTATGTTTGGAGGAGGAAGAACAAGGCCTATGAAGAAAAGAACACCTTGCCTACTGTGAAGCATGGCGGGGGGTCAATCATGCTTTGGGGCTGTTTTGCTTCTGCAGGTACAGGGAAGCTTCAGCGTGTGCAAGGTACCATGAATTCTCTTCAGTACCAGGAGATATTGGATGACAATGTGATGCAGTCCGTCACAAACCTGAGGCTTGGGAGACGTTGGACCTTTCAACAGGACAATGATCCCAAGCATACCTCCAAGTCCACTAGAGCATGGTTGCAGATTAAAGGCTGGAACATTTTGGAGTGGCCATCGCAGTCACCTGACTTAAATCCCATTGAGAACCTCTGGTGGGACTTAAAGAAAGCAGTTGCAGTGCGCAAGCCTAAGAATGTGACTGAACTGGAGGCTTTTGCCCATGACGAATGGGGGAAGATACCCGTAGATGGCTGCAAGACACTTGTGTCAAGCTATGCTTCACGTTTAAAAGCTGTTATAACTGTAAAAGGATGTTGTACTAAGTACTAAGATTGAATGTCACTTGGGGGTTGAATAAAACTGATAATGATGTGAGCACAGAAAAGACATTTGTGGTTATTTCATTATAAATGTTATGTTATATTTGTCTGACCTACACGTGCCTCTTTGATTTAATTGTAAGCAAGATGACTGAATGATCAAAATCAATGTCAAACTGGCCAAAACACTCAATTTCAGTGGGGCTTGAATAATTTTGAACACAACTGTATGGGCGTCTGGCGTCTTATCCTGGACTGTCAGGTCACCGGGGTGAAAGTTCATTCAAAACTTAAGGGTCCATTCACAAAGCACTTTATATTTAACGAAATGTCGGCGCTTCAAGGAATACATTATTTATCAAGTGATCACCGCATTTTACCGAAATTGGAGAAAACCGCCGGATTGCACCGAACTGAGGAAAAAAAAACAGTATGTCTATTAGGTTAAAATCAATAAAAATGTAAAAATGGGTCTAAATAATAAAAAAGGTCCTTTTAAAATCAGATACAAAAAATAAATAATAATGATATTCCATCTATTACAGTGAAACCTCCAGGATTCGCCCGTTTATACCGGTGTAATCGAAACCACAAATCGGGGCATTTCACCATATTTCGGTGCAATTCGGCATTCTGTGAGTAGATGTCACGATAATCTCTACGGGGCAAGTATGGCGACGCATTTCCGCGTGTTTGGTGAATTGACGGCTTTCTGACCAGACCAATTGCCTGGAAATTACAGATACAGTGAAATTCGGAGGTTAGTGAATAAACCCCTTTAATGGCGTATTTAGTTTGAATAACCCCTTAAGTAAATCGAGACGTCACCAGAGAGCGACCATCTGGCCCCGAAATGTCTCCCAACAGTGACTTTCCCTTCACGGTGACATTTCGGGGCCATTCAGCTATTCAGAGAGCGGGCAGTTCCCCCAAATTTTGGTGAATTGCCAGTGAAATACAGTGCCTGTTCGACGGCAGTGAAATCCCCCATAGAGAAGCAATGGTTAATCTATTCACATTGAACAGCAGAGAAATGTCAGTGAAATGACCTGATGTTCAGTGGTTTCATTCGGCAGCTTTAATCAGACAAATCCCATAGGTTTCAATGTTAAAAATATTCCGGTTTTTATTCAATATCTAATAAACCGTTTATTATTTTAATCTGCAGCAAAAAGACCCTCCATCCCCATGCAGAGAACCCCCTCCATCCCCGCACAGACCCTCCATCCCCATGCAGAGAACCCCCTCCATCCCCGCGCAGAGAATCCCCTCCATCCCCGCACAGACCCTCCATCCCCATGCAGAGAACCCCCTCCATCCCCGCGCAGAGAATCCCCTCCATCCCCGCGCAGAGAATCCCCTCCATCCCCGCGCAGAGAACCCCCCCATCCATCCCCGCAGAGAACCCCCTCCATCCCCATGCAGAGAACCCCCTCCATCCCCGCGCAGAGAATCCCCTCCATCCCCGCGCAGAGAATCCCCTCCATCCCCGCGCAGAGAATCCCCTCCATCCCCGCGCAGAGAATCCCCTCCATCCCCGCGCAGAGAACCCCCTCCATCCCCGCGCAGAGAACCCCCTCCATCCCCGCGCAGAGAACCCCCTCCATCCCCGCGCAGAGAACCCCCTCCATCCCTGCGCAGAGAACCCCCTCCATCCCCGCGCAGAGAACCCCCTCCATCCCCGCGCAGAGAACCCCCTCCATCCCCGCGCAGAGAGAACCCCCTCCATCCCCGCGCAGAGAACCCCCTCCATCCCCGCGCAGAGAACCCCCTCCATCCCCGCGCAGAGAACCCTCTCCATCCCCGCGCAGAGAACCCTCTCCATCCCCGCGCAGAGAACCCTCTCCATCCCCGCGCAGAGAACCCCCTCCATCCCCGCGCAGAGAACCCCCCCACCCCCGCACAGAGACCCCCCCATCCCCGCGCAGAGAACCCCCTCCATCCCCATGCAAAGGACCCCTCCAACCCCACAAAGACCCTTGATCCCTGCACAGAGACCCCCGCACGCTCTGTATTTTGGAAGCGGCCACCGTTGCGGCGGGGAGGAATGAATCACACTCAGGTCATCATGAAGAAATATCAGATTTCAGTAAAGGGAGGAAATGCTGAGAGATTGGCAAATCTTCCGGCCGCTGTCAGTACATGGGGCTTGCGTCACGCCGACACCGCGTCCTCCCCTCCCGACACCGCGTCTCCCCTCGCCCCGACACCGCGTCCCCCCCTCTCGCCCGACACCGCGTCCACCCCTCTCGCCCCGACACCGCGTCCTCCCCTCTCGCCCCGACACCGCGTCCTCCCCTCTCGCCCCGACACCGCGTCCTCCCCTCTCGCCCCGACACCGCGTCCTCCCCTCTCCGCCTTCCCCCGACACCGCCGTCCTCCCCTCTCGCCCCGACACCGCGTCCTCCCCTCTCGCCCGTACACCGCGTCCTCCCCTATCGCCCCGACACCGCGTCCTCCCCTCTCGCCCCGACACCGCGTTCCTCCCCTCTCGTCCCGACACCGCGTCCTCCCCTCTCGCCCCGACACCGCGTCCTCCCCTCTCGCCCCGACACCGCGTCCTCCCCTCTCGCCCCGACACCGCGTCTTCCCCTCTCGCCCGTACACCGCGTCCTCCCCTCTCGCCCCTACACCGCGTCCTCCCCTCTCGCCCCGACACCGCGTCCTCCCCTCTCGCCCGTACACCGCGTCCCCCCCTCTCGCCCGTACACCGCGTCCTCCCCTCTCGCCCCTACACCGCGTCCTCCCCTCTCGCCCCGACACCGCGTCCTCCCCTCTCGCCCCTACACCGCGTCCTCCCCTCTCGCCCCTACACCGCGTCCTCCCCTCTCGCCCCTACACCGCGTCCTCCCCTCTTGCCCCTACACCGCGTCCTCCCCTCTTGCCCCTACACCGCGTCCTCCCCTCTCATAGTACCTGATATATTTTTAAGATTTGGGGGTATGTAATGTATCTAAATGGACATCAACCTCCACGCTCGTACAAGACCACGAACACGTACACGAACACGTACAAATAGAATACACCCCCATAAAAAAAAAAATGGTAAAGAATTCTTTAATAAAAAATGGCAAAGCTGAAAATCTTTAATGTTTAGTCCTCTCAGAGTCATTGTGCGTCGAAGGTGTAAATCCACCTCATCTCTGTTTCAATTTCTCACTTAAATCATCTCCTCGCCAGTTGCTTTTAAACCTTTTCTATTGGCCAAAATTTCGTTCCCCTAGTGTTACATTGAGGTTTCTTACTAAGATGTGCAGAAACACGGTTTCCTTTTTACATGGTTTAGGGGGGGGGGGGTAAACTTAACGGGTGAGATCTTCTGTATACAATTTAAATACTAGCACCTTTTCACACTTACACCCCTTGAGGGTAACTTTTTGTTTAACCAGGAGAATCCCACAGGATGCCATGATATAAATAGAATAAATGCAACAAATACAATATGTGTCCATCTCTGGCAGCTCCTCCCTCCCGCTCCCAGTCACTTGCGGTGTACCCCAAGGCTCAAAACTCGGCCCCCTGCTATTCTCGATATTCATAAATGATCTGCCCAACGTCTGCAAAGCCTCAACTGTACACATGTACGCAGACGCCACCGCAACCTATACCAGCAAAGCCTCAACTGTGCACATGTACGCAGACGCCACCGCAACCTATACCAGCAAAGCCTCAACTGTACACATGTACGCAGACGCCACCGCAATCTATACCAGCAAACTGAATCTCCCACAGCTGGAGGCCGTGCTGCAAGAACAATTCACAGAGGTAGAAAAGTGGATCAAACACTTTTTTAAAATACTGACAAAACTGTAACGATGCTCTTTGGAACAAAACCTAAACTACACAAATTACAAACACCATCTATGTGTGGGGACAAAATCAAATGGCACGCTGACCACAGTCACTTCTCTCAAATATCTAGGTATGTGGTTGGACCCTAATCTATCCTTTGGCCCCACATCGAAAAACTCTCATCTAAACTTTACCCCAAACTAGGTGCCCTGTACAGAAACAAATCCTGCCTGAGTCCCGCGGTAAGAAAGCAGATTGTACAGCAAATGCTTATTCCAGCTATTGAATACGGAGATGTAGTGTATGCAGCCGCCCCGCAAGCGCACCTCCAGAAACTTACTACATTGTATAACTCATTCTGCCGCTTTGCGCTAGAATGTAACTACCTGACCCACCATGCCAAAAGAGAGTGTCTTGATGCTCATTTTCCTACAGAGCACCGCAGTTATGGAATAACCTCCCAGACATCATAAAATCTTCCCCCCAGTCTAAAGTCACTAAAGAGATCCCTATTAACATACCTCAATACAGAATGCACCTGTAAACATGTAACACAGTGACTATATACAGAATGCACCTGTAAACATGTAACACAGTGACAATGGCACCTCCAGTAACCCCTAATGACACCCAAATAATCACTGGTACCTGGGGCAGCCCGCCCTCCGCCATTCCCCTAAGTACACCACTGCTCTGTGATATGCTCACACACAAGTTCGGCGAACTACCAGCAAGTATGGTGCTGTTTGAAGGCATTGCAAATCCCATAGAGAAGTAATGGTTAATCTATTCAGAGAACACCAAACAGCAGAGAAATGGCAGTGAAATGCCCTGATGTTCGGTGGTTTCAATCAGCAGGTTTATTCAGGCGAACCCCATAGATTTTAATGTTAAAAATATTCCCATTTTTATGCAATATCTAATAAACCATTTATTATTTAAACCCTTTCGCTGCTGAGGCTTTTCACACCTCTGTGCTGAGCTCATTTTTACCGCTTTCGCTCATCATGTTTAACCGCGTTTTGTAGCCATATTTTGATATATGACCCAGACATATTATATATCGTTCTTTCCGGCAGACTCGGCAGATTCATAATATGTCATTATTATATGTATATGTCATGTCATGTCTGTATATTATAACAAAAAATGATAAATTATTGAAAATTCTAATTTTATTGCATGTGTAAAGTGGGTTTTTTCACATTTTAACAGGCGATCGTTTGCGGTTATATTTTGTATGGGGTGCGCTTGTTAAAAAAATTAGAAATGGGGACCTGTTACATTTTTTTGGGAAAATGTCGCTATTTTTAACAAACATACAATGCATACACAGCATTATTGTTCACATTATAATAGAAATGGGATCAATATTGCTGCATTAAAAAAACAAAGACAAAAAAAACTTGTTTATTTTCTTAGATTTTTTTTAATATATATATATTTTTTTATTTTTAATTTTTTTTCATTATCATGTTTGATATCGTTGGAAAGGCCATGCTCTGGCCGATCCAACGCTATCAAACATTAACCCCTAGCTGCCACGGATCGGGAGATAAGGGGTACCAATGAACCCCTATCTCCACCATTGGTGGCAGCTAGGGGTTAATTCCAGGACTGGCGTCATCGTGCTGTGCACGATGACGCCAATCCTCAGGGGGAGTTCCCGGAGGCTTGACCGACATCCAAGATGTCGGCCAGCTCCGGGAAAGGATCACGAACCGGCGCTTTTCAGCGTCGATTCGTGATCCGGCTCCCTAGGGGTTAATGACAGCCACCGTTTGGAAGGGCAGGCTGCCTGGATTAACCCCCTGCCCCCCGGCGATCGGGAGAGAGGGAGAGAGGTCCCCCCTCCCTTTCAGGCGCCTCCTCCGCACATGCGGGGGGGGGCGCCTGAATTAGATGTCATGGCCCCGCCGGGTCCCGGAGTGCTGGGCTGACATCCAAGATGTCAGCCCGCACCGGGGGGGGGGGGCGCAGCAATCCGCCAGAATCCAGCGGATTGCTGCCTCCTGTGCATGGACGCGCTCAGCGCGTCCATAGCACAGGAGAACCACTTGGCTGGATGCGCTGAGCACGTCCATAGCAGCCAAGTGGTTAATCTGCAGTAAAAAGTCTTTATTGATTTTTTTTTTTGTACCTTTTAGTAATTTTTCAGCAAAATTTCCCCCCTTTTTTTTTTTAATAGCGGTTTTTCTTTTTTCTGTAACAGAACTTTTTATTATCAATCATAGGATCTTATATGTAAATTCCAGACATTTTCGTTCAGTAGTTCTTTTGAAAACAGCAGGCCACGGGTTTGCGGTGGCAGCATTCAGCGGCCGACTCCATGCACTTTAGGGACCCTGCGGTGAATGGTGAATTCACTGCAGGGTGGGGAAATTTTATTCTCCTAAGTGCAGGGAACTACAGAACACCAAAAAGTTGGCGTCATTTCGGTGCTCTGTGAGTAACCCATTTAGGCTGGGGTCAGACCAGCGCACTTTCAACGTGCGTTTAGGTGCACATAATCACGGCCGCACTAGCAGCAAATGCCGGGCAATGACGGCCAATATACGAAGTATGGTCGCACGAAAGTCCGGCCGCGCAACGCAAGTGGAAAATGAACGCATTTTTTCGAGAACGCAGAACCGCTAGTACGGACGTACAGAGTGCGCTGCAGCGGCATAGCGGCGTGTGTGCGTGATTAGGAGACGTCAGACCCTGCTCGTGTCCGGCCAACATAACGTCCAGACACCCAAAGTTTCCTTGTTTGGATCTGTAAAAAATCACGCACAAAAATGCGCATGGTATGACCGTTTTCGCGTATTCCATGAAAAAATACGTCAATGCGTTCGGACGCACTTCTTTACGTTCGTGTGTAAAAATGCTTTCGTTTGACCCTAGCCTTAGTGGTGAGGTTTTTTGCTGCCCCCTGGAAAGTGAAAGCCTAGGCCTTGCCTACCCAGGACATACTTGAAATTTAGTGAAATCTCAATGTATCCTTCCTGGTAAAATACTTTGCAAAAGTAAAATAAAAATATAATTTTTTTTGGGGTGGGGCCACCAGTGCGGGCCGCCGTCCCCTGGAAAGTGCCGCCCTAGGCCTAGGCCTTGTTGGCCTAGGCCAAAATACACCACCGACAGTGACTATATACAGAACGCGCCTGTAAACATGTAACATAGTGACTATATACAGAATGCACCTGTAAACATGTAACATAGCGACTATATACAGAATGCACCTGTAAACATGTAACATAGTGACTATATACAGAATGCACCTGTAAACATGTAACACAGTGACTATATACAGAATGCACCTGTAAACATGTAACACAGTGACTATATACAGAACGCGCCTGCAAACATGTAACATAGCGACTATATACAGAATGCACCTGTAAACATGTAACATAGCGACTATATACAGAATGCACCTGTAAACATGTAACATAGTGACTATATACAGAATGCACCTGTAAACATGTAACACAGTGACTATATACAGAATGCACCTGTAAACATGTAACACAGTGACTATATACAGAATGCACCTGTAAACATGTAACATAGTGACTATATACAGAATGCACCTGTAAACATGTAACACAGTGACTATATACAGAATGTGCCTGTAAACATGTAACATAGTGACTATATACAGAATGCACCTGTAAACATGTAACACAGTGACTATATACAGAATGCACCTGTAAACATGTAACACAGTGACTATATACAGAATGCGCCTGTAAACATGTAACATAGTGACTATATACAGAATGCACCTGTAAACATGTAACACAGTGACTATATTTGCTACATATTTATTTTCTGGGTTAATCTGTATGTTTGTGTTTTTAATATCTTGCATTTTATTACTTTGTATTTCTGTAACAATTCAATGTTTCTTGAATCCAGAACAAACGGAAACCAGAGAATCTCAATGTATCCTTCCCGGGAAACCAGAGAATCTCAATGTGTCTTTTCCTGGGAAATACTTTATAAATAGAATAAAAAACGTTCAATTCTTTTCATTTTCAGCAAAAATGCTTCTCAGAACTTTTTTTTTTTAACAAATTTTTGTTTCTCTTTTTTTTTTAAAGGCTTTTTTTCTCTAGCGGTCGTTTTTATTTAGTTTAAAGGACTTTTTTTTATTTGGACACATTTTAATGCATTTTGTTTGGAGACTTTGGGGGTCTTTTATGCAATTCAGCGTTTATTTATCGACGTTCGATAACTGCTTCAGTAGTTCCAATTTCGTGAAAATGCAGTGACCATTCGCTAAATAGTGAATTCACCATATTTTCAGCAAACCGGAATCTTTGAAATTGTGAATAGACCCTATAGAGCGGTGAGATAAAGTATGTGAACCCTTTGGAATTAGTTGCTTTCTGCAAATCTTGGTGATACAATGTCTCCAGCACAGTCACATGTACAGACACACAATCTGTCACACCCCATTAAACACTCGCAGCGCTGGTGGGAAAGTAAGTGAACCCTTGGATGGAATAGTCAGTGGATCCTCCTTTGGCAGCAATAACTGCGGCCACGGATTAGACAGGCACAACGTTCAGGAGGGATTTCCTCCTCCTCACAGATCGGCTTCAGCTCAGCCATATCCTTAGGACGTCTGCTGTGAGCCCATTCCACAGCATCCCTATGGGGTTGCAGTCTGTGCTCTGATTGGGCAGCTCTAAAAGGAGGATGATCTTTCTCTGAAGCCATTCTGCAGTGGATTTACCTCCATGTTTAGGATGATGGTCCTACTGCGTCTCCCGAGGGTTAGCGGGCGCACAGCTGCCCTGATATTAATCTGTGGGAGATCCAGATAAACCTGCAAATTAATCCCCCCCCCCTCCGATGGCGAGTGGTCCAGCCCGTAGGTTTAACCCGGAGAATCCCAGACGTTTCAATGGAATAAATAAATAAATAAAAGATATTCTATTCATTCTAAAGACAGGGTTTTTGCAAAAAATAAAACCTATTTATTTTAAAAGGATTTTATTACATTTTATTGGTTTAATCTTCTGTTAGGAGAGACGCCTTTTACACCCGTTGAATCGAAATCACCAAAAATCAGGGCATTTCACGGAGATTTCGATGTTCTGTGAATAGGCCCCTTGATAGATCTTGATGGGTCAATTTTGGTGCCGCTGAATTGCCGTGTATTTGGTGAATTGCTGTGAAATCGCATCGCATTTCCCTGTATTTGGTGAATTGCCGTGAAATCGCATCGTATTTCCCTGTATTTGGTGAATTGCCGTGAAATCGCATCGTATTTCCCTGTATTTGGTGAATTGCCGTGAAATCGCATCGTATTTCCCTGTATTTGGTGAATTGCCGTGAAATCGCATCGTATTTCCCTGTATTTGGTGAATTGCCGTGAAATAGCATCGTATTTCCCTGTATTTGGTGAATTGCCGTGAAATCGCATCGTATTTCCCTGTATTTGGTGAATTGCCGTGAAATCGCATCGTATTTCCCTGTATTTGGTGAATTGCCGTGAAATCGCATCGTATTTCCCTGTATTTGGTGAATTGCCGTGAAATCGCATCGTATTTCCCTGTATTTGGTGAATTGCCGTGAAATCGCATCGTATTTCCCTGTATTTGGTGAATTGCCGTGAAATCGCATCGTATTTCCCTGTAGGGATAGACCGATATTATTTCAGGGCCGATACCGATACCGATACAGATTATTGGCAGCTTTTCTGGCCGATATTTGGTGCCAATATTTAAATATTGTAAATTTAAAGTTATGGAAAACACACCGCACCAATCTGACATTTTCATGAACTCGATGTGTTTAACATTTATTCCACTGTATTTAATTTAATAAGAATTTTGTTTTATTTAATCTTTTATTTTTATAAACAAATCAGACGGTGTCGTTGGCTTTTCCTAAAGATCCCTCATATGATCCTGTATGTAAGGGGTTAAGCCACCTTGGCCCTCCAAGAGCAAGATTACAAAGTTGGTGCCAACTTAACCAGAGCTGTTGTAAACTTAACACCCCCATAGGCTATAATGGCTCTGTTGAGTTTACACGCGCTCTGGTTAAGTTAGCCGTGACTTTGTAATATTGCTCCACATGTTTTGGAATTACATCTCCCATGATGCTCAGCTTCCCATTAGATCCTTGCAGCCTCATGGAAAGTGCAGTTCCAAAACATCTGGAGGTCCCAGGTTGCTGACCCCTGCATCTCCTGTACAGGGAATTCCCTGCCAGCTGGGATGGAAGCCCCATTTCTGGTGTCATCCCGCTCATGCACAATACGGTCAGTGAGCAGGGGTTGCTCTGCAGTGAGGGCTTACAGCCTGATGTGGGAGAAGCCCCGGATTCGCACAGGTCTGTGGGATCTTGCGTGTCGCAGCTGCAGGGAGTCAACTTGTCCAATTATCGGCAAATAAAATGCCGATACCGATATCAGTAATTTTCTGAATATCAGCAAAACCGATATATCGGTCTATCCCTATTTCCCTGTATTTGGTGAAATGCTGTGAAATCGCAGATTCATTGCTTAGTGAATAAACCCCTGTGTGTTTGGGATTGCTGTAACGTAAAGGATCATCAAACCGAGCGCACGCACACATGCACACACGCACGCACACACGCATGCACAAAAAATAAAATGAAGAAGGTAAAGAGCAGCAGCGCGGTCACCCAGCACAAACCACGCGTAAATTATCCACCGGCTTTGCCGGGAAAACAAACGTATTCATACATAAATAAAACAATCTCAGGCCTGTGACTCCACGTGGCGCACGCGACTCACTGTGCTGGAGGTGGCAGGAGCCGCAGGACCACGGAAAAATACACTGAGCAAAATCACTGCCGCATACCAGTACCCTGCACCACTGCCGCATACCAGTACTCTGCACCACTGCCGCATACCAGTACTCTGCACCACTGCCGCATACCAGCGGTATAAACCCGTGGATACAGGGCCGGGTATAAACCCGGGGATACAGGGCAGGGGGGGTATAAACCCGGGGATACAGGGCAGGGGGGGTATAAACCCCAGGGATACAGGGCAGGGGGGGTATAAACCCAGGGATACAGGGCAGGGGGGTATAAACCCAGGGATACAGGGCAGGGGGGGTATAAACCCAGGGATACAGGGCAGGGGGGTATAAACCCCAGGGATACAGGGCAGGGGGGGTATAAACCCAGGGATACAGGGCAGGGGGGGTATAACCCAGGGATACAGGGCAGGGGGGTATAAAACCCGGGGATACAGGGCAGGGGGGGTATAAACCCGGGGATACAGGGCAGGGGGGGTATAAACCCCGTGGATACAGGGCAGGGGGGTATAAACCCCAGGGATACAGGGCAGGGGGGGTATAAACCCCAGGGATACAGGGCAGGGGGGTATAAACCAGGGATACAGGGCAGGGGGGGTATAAACCCAGGGATACAGGGCAGGGGGGGTATAAACCAGGGATACAGGGCAGGGGGGTATAAAACCCGGGGATACAGGGCAGGGGGGTATAAAACCCGGGGATACAGGGCAGGGGGGTATAAACCCCGTGGATACAGGGCAGGGGGGGTATAACCCAGGGATACAGGGCAGGGGGGGTATAAACCCAGGGATACAGGGCAGGGGGGGTATAAACCCAGGGATACAGGCAGGGGGGGTATAAACCCAGGGATACAGGGCAGGGGGGTATAAACCAGGGATACAGGGCAGGGGGGTATAAACCCAGGATACAGGGCAGGGGGGTATAAAACCCGGGGATACAGGGCAGGGGGGTATAAAACCCGTGGATACATACAACACCCAGGTGGCAGCGCTGAGGACGCGCTTTAATCCCCAGTGAGAGGAGGGTGTCACCTGGAGGAGATGGCGCGGTGGGATGGTCCACAGGACGAGGTCCATCACTGGACGTGGAGAGGACGCCGCGCAGGACCTTCTCGCAGTGAACATGAAGCACAAGTTATGCCGGAGAAACAAATATACAGAATAAAAAAACTGAAAGGAAATGCCGAGTCACAGCAACGAGCGCAGCACTTCCTCTGCTATCTGCAAGCCAAAACCACCACCACCAGCAGCAGCACCACGCGGCCGGGTACACGGCGTCACACACCGACAGAGAGCAAAAACCGGCACCACCACGCGGCCAGGCACACGGCGTCACACACCGACAGCAAGCAAAAACCACCACCACCACGCAGCCGGGTACACTGCGTCACACACCGACAGCAAGCGAAAACCACCACCACGCGGCCGGGTACACGGCGTCACACACTGACAGCGAGCAAAAACCAGCAGCACCACGTGGCCGAGTACACTGCGTCACACACCGACAGCGAGCGAAAACCACCACCACCAGCACCACCACGCGGCCGGGCACACGGCATCACACACCGACAGCCTGCAAAAACCAGCACCACCACGCGGCCGGGTACGCGGCGTCACACACCGACAGCGACCGACAGACCTGAGCATCCCTCAACGTGCATGTAAACACCAACACAGAAGCGCACCCCACCGCTGCACATGTAAACACCCGCACAGACACGCCCCCCGCTGGGCATGTAAACACCGGCAAAGACATGCACCCCCCGCCACGCATGTAAACACCGGCACAGACACGCCCCCCGCTGCGCATGTAAACACCGGCAAAGACACGCACCCCCCGCCGCGCATGTAAACACCGGCAAAGACACGCACCCCCCGATGCGCATGTACACATCGGCAAACTCAGACATGCACAGTGTCCAAATACAGCGTGACCCCCCTATGTGTGCACTGTGTGAGCTGAGTGACCCCCCCACCTTATGCATGTGCTGTGAGTGATCGCAAAGTGACCCCCTATGCGCGTGCTGAGAGTGACCCCTATGCGCGTGCTGAGAGTGACCCCTATGCGCGTGCTGAGAGTGACCCCCTATGCGCGTGCTGTGAGTGACCCCCTATGCGCGTGCTGAGAGTGATCCCCTATGCGCGTGCTGAGAGTGATCCCCTATGCGCGTGCTGGGAGTGATCGCTAAGTGACCCCCTATGCGCGCGCTTTGAGAGCGCTTCCACAAAGTCAAAACATAAAAGTGGCGGCGCAGGTGACATCGCTGCCAGGAATCCGCTGAATAAACGCACAGAAACACAGCAAGTGACCCATAAAAAGCAGAGGAAGAGGTCACCGCGCGCAACAGCGCGTCAGCAAACGGAAAATCTGACGGAACATTGAAAACAAGGGAGACGCTGCGCGAGATAGCGATCTGATGAGCACGCGGGGACAGGAAAACACGTGGCCTCAACCTGCTGACACTGCGCGGCCCCAACCGAAGATAATACACACCTCACCCCCCCTCCAATATACAGACAGGCAGCGCCCCCTGAACACAGACAGGCGATGGCCGGTACTGCAGCAGCCTGCACTTTAACGTGTGATGGAGAAAACGCAGGGCTGCCCAGATCACAACCCAAAGCACCGGAATAATAAAAAAACATCGATAAATACAGATTTATTACTTTTCATATAAAAATTTTAGGGGGGACGGGGGGACACAGACGAAGGACTAAACAAACATAACACATCCCAAGTGTCCCGATTCAGGAGGCACAGTCCCCATGGAGCGGCCGAGCCCTCTGCATGCTGCGTTTGGATGGTCCCCCTCTCCGGTGTCTGCGCGGCGTTTCAGCCAGACACACCGCGGCGGCATATAAATAGCTCCCCGTGTGGACGTTTTGGGTTGGCGCGGTAATAGGTTTTATTGGAAGTGGCCGCGGTGCTCCGGCGTTATAAACACGGGGATAATATACAGGAGGTTCCTTTATCCTCGCGCCTGGTTTTATGTCGCATGAAGGGACGGATTAAAATGTTCATTTTAAAGGTAGATCTGGGAATATGCGGAGGACGCCGGATAAAGGCCCGTGTCAGACGAACGCAGAGATCACGTTCGTGTCGCCGCACAGTTTAACGTCCGTCATAGCATAGAATCATGATCAATGGAGACTCACACACAAAGTGCGTCCAAACTGCGCATGCACAACGCACGGGGCAAACGGACGCAAATTAGGCGTTCTGTGTGAGTGATGAGGAGATGTCAGACGCAGCGCTTTTGCGACGTCCGGCACCGTGATGCACACAATGCCTTTTCATATCATTTTCAAATTTTTATCATTTTTCGTATTAATTTTATTTCCCATAATTCCCTTTTATTTTCGCGTGGCGTCTACAGTATCTTCCGTCAGTACGTCCGTCTGTTGTGCAGCACGCAGAGTGCGCTCGTCTGACTCTAACCTAAAGGCCCGTGTACAGAGCCAAAACCCTGCCGCATCCCCCGCACTCTCGATGCCGCAACGCATCCCCCGCACTCTCGATGCCGCAACGCATCCCCCCCGCACTCTCGATGCCGCAACGCATCCCCCCCGCACTCTCGATGCCGCAACGCATCCCCCCCGCACTCTCGATGCCGCAACGCATCCCCCCCGCACTCTCGATGCCGCAACGCATCCCCCCCGCACTCTCGATGCCGCAACGCATCCCCCCCGCACTCTCGATGCCGCAACGCATCCCCCCCGCACTCTCGATGCCGCGCAACGCATCCCCCCCGCACTCTCGATGCCGCAACGCATCCCCCCCGCACTCTCGATGCCGCAACGCATCCCCGCCACATCCCGCACTCTGAGCGCAGAGATAAAACCAAAATAATAAACATTAACTCGGAGCGGCGTCTGTTCAGGGTCAGTTATTACACACAGGTCAATGTATCAGCACAGCAATAGAGCGCTAAACAAACGAGAGGAAAACAAACCCAGATTTAACGAACCCCATGGCGATGAGGGCGACAGATTCCCAGGGGTCTCGCGATGAGGACGACAGATTCCCAGGGGTCTCGCGATGAGGACGACAGATTCCCAGGGGTCTCGCGATGAGGGCGACAGATTCCCAGGGGTCTCGCGATGAGGGCGACAGATTCCCAGGGGTCTCGCGATGAGGGCGACAGATTCCAGGGGTCTCGCGATGAGGGCGACAGATTCCCAGGGGTCTCGCGATGAGGGCGACAGATTCCCAGGGGTCTCGCGATGAGGGCGACAGATTCCCAGGGGTCTCGCGATGAGGGCGACAGATTCCCAGGGGTCTCGCGATGAGGGCGACAGATTCCCAGGGGTCTCGCGATGAGGGCGACAGATTGCCAGGGGTCTCGCGATGAGGGCGACAGATTGCCAGGGGTCTCGCGATGAGGGCGACAGATTGCCAGGGGTCTCGCGATGAGGGCGACAGATTGCCAGGGGTCTCGCGATGAGGGCGACAGATTGCCAGGGGTCTCGCGATGAGGGCGACAGATTGCCAGGGGTCTCGCGATGAGGGCGACAGATTGCCAGGGGTCTCGCGATGAGGGCGACAGATTGCCAGGGGTCTCGCGATGAGGGCGACAGATTGCCAGGGGTCTCGCGATGAGGCGACAGATTGCCAGGGGTCTCGCGATGAGGGCGACAGATTGCCAGGGGTCTCGCGATGAGGGCGACAGATTGCCAGGGGTCTCGCGATGAGGGCGACAGATTGCCAGGGGTCTCGCGATGAGGGCGACAGATTCCCAGGGGTCTCGCGATGAGGGCGACAGATTCCCAGGGGTCTCGCGATGAGGGCGACAGATTCCCAGGGGTCTCGCGATGAGGGCGACAGATTCCCAGGGGTCTCGCGATGAGGGCGACAGATTCCCAGGGGTCTCGCGATGAGGGCGACAGATTCCCAGGGGTCTCGCGATTTTCCCAGGGGTCTCGCGATGAGGGCGACAGATTCCCAGGGGTCTCGCGATGAGGGCGACAGATTCCCAGGGGTCTCGCGATGAGGGCGACAGATTCCCAGGGGTCTCGCGATGAGGGCGACAGATTCCCAGGGGTCTCGCGATGAGGGCGACAGATTCCCAGGGGTCTCGCGATGAGGGCGACAGATTCCCAGGGGTCTCGCGATGAAGGCGACAGATTGCCAGGGGTCTCGCGATGAGGGCGACAGATTCCCAGGGGTCTCGCGATGAGGGCGACAGATTGCCAGGGGTCTCGCGATGAGGGCGACAGATTGCCAGGGGTCTCGCGATGAGGGCGACAGATTCCCGGGGTCTCGCGATGAGGGCGACAGATTGCCAGGGGTCTCGCGATGAGGGCGACAGATTGCCAGGGGTCTCGCGATGAGGGCGACAGATTGCCAGGGGTCTCGCGATGAGGGCGACAGATTGCCAGGGGTCTCGCGATGAGGGCGACAGATTGCCAGGGGTCTCGCGATGAGGGCGACAGATTGCCAGGGGTCTCGCGATGAGGGCGACAGATTGCCAGGGGTCTCGCGATGAGGGCGACAGATTGCCAGGGGTCTCGCGATGAGGGCGACAGATTGCCAGGGGTCTCGCGATGAGGGCGACAGATTGCCAGGGGTCTCGCGATGAGGGCGACAGATTGCCAGGGGTCTCGCGATGAGGCGACAGATTCCCAGGGGTCTCGCGATGAGGGCGACAGATTGCCAGGGGTCTCGCGATGAGGCGACAGATTCCCAGGGGTCTCGCGATGAGGGCGACAGATTCCCAGGGGTCTCGCGATGAGGCGACAGATTCCCAGGGGTCTCGCGATGAGGGCGACAGATTCCCAGGGGTCTCGCGATGAGGGCGACAGATTCCCAGGGGTCTCGCGATGAGGGCGACAGATTCCCAGGGGTCTCGCGATGAGGGCGACAGATTCCCAGGGGTCTCGCGATGAGGGCGACAGATTCCCAGGGGTCTCGCGATGAGGGCGACAGATTCCCAGGGGTCTCGCGATGAGGGCGACAGATTCCCAGGGGTCTCGCGATGAGGGCGACAGATTCCCAGGGGTCTCGCGATGAGGGCGACAGATTCCCAGGGGTCTCGCGATGAGGGCGACAGATTCCCAGGGGTCTCGCGATGAGGGCGACAGATTCCCAGGGGTCTCGCGATGAGGGCGACAGATTCCCAGGGGTCTCGCGATGAGGGCGACAGATTCCCAGGGGTCTCGCGATGAGGGCGACAGATTCCCAGGGGTCTCGCGATGAGGGCGACAGATTCCCAGGGGTCTCGCGATGAGGGCGACAGATTCCCAGGGGTCTCGCGATGAGGGCGACAGATTCCCAGGGGTCTCGCGATGAGGGCGACAGATTCCCAGGGGTCTCGCGATGAGGGCGACAGATTCCCAGGGGTCTCGTGATGAGGGCGACAGATTCCCAGCCGCAGCGCTCACCAAAGGCCAGTTATGGGTTAAACGCGGGTTACTGGTTACACATTGGCCGGCGCCTCGTGCTCCGGCGCCTCGCGCTCCAGCGCTTGCTTTTACTCCTCAGGACGATATTATTTCTCTCAAACCCGAAATCTTGAGAATATCACGAAGGAACATCGCCCGCCCCCCTCGCAGTGCAGAGAATGGCGCATGCAGAGGCAGGGTCGCAGAGGGGCATTTCGTACAGCCTGGGCCAATAAGAAATCCTGCTGGCTGAGAGTGTTGTTATTGTGAGAGCAGGGATAATCATGGTGTCATCCTCAACCACAAATGGTACCCGTGCCACGTTGCCCGCCAAGGCACGGCTCCCGAGGTGCGTCCAGTCACCCCACTGGCTTTAATCTCCTAGTGATGAGCATTTTTATCTGGTTGTGACATCCCATCCCCCCCCCTTAGAACCTGGGGGTCTCGGGGGTACGACGTATGACCCACGAACTCTAAGATCACCGGCACGGACTCAGACCACCGGCACGCACTCAGACCACCGGGCAGCTCTAGGACCAGGTAAAGTCTGTTTCGAGATGAATCCGCTCCCACCTGCGCGACCTTTCACCTCAGGTCTTCATGCCGGGCGCAGGCCCTGACCCGCTCTGACACTATGCGTGAGCTGCAGGGGCGGGGGGGCTGCGCCGCTCACACGCGCTCCATAAACGAGAGTCAGAGCGCGGACACTGCAAAAACATGAGGGGAAAAGGAAGATAAAGTGGCGGATTGGTGTCAGACGCGGCCAGATGATGCGTCTGCACAAATACCGGCTGCCGGACCTTAATGAAAGAGGAGCCACTCTGCGCTCATTAACGGAATCTAATGGAGCGCTAAATCCCAGAGTCCGCACACGACAGCCCCAGCTGGCCCCAATCACAGGGATATGAGAGCGGGGGGGGGGGGTGCTCAGTGTGATTTTATCCAAACGCCGCGGCAAATAATCCATCCATGCTAAGTGTCCCGGTGCAGGACGGACAGTCCCTATCTTTACCCAAAACCCGTCTCTCATTTCTCTCCTAAAACAATCATTTTTAGGGGCTCCTCCATATATTCAGGGTGTGTGGGTGTGTTTTTAGGGGCTCCTCCATATATTCAGGGTGTGCGGGTGTGTTTTTAGGGGCTCCTCCATATATTCAGGGTGTGCGAGTGTGTTTTTAGGGGCTCCTCCATATATTCAGGGTGTGTGGGTGTCTTTTTAGGGGCTCCTCCATATATTCAGGGTGTGCGGGTGTATTTTTAGGGGCTCCTCCATATATTCAGGGTGTGCGGGTGTGTTTTTAGGGGCTCCTCCATATATTCAGGGTGTGCGGGTGTGTTTTTAGGGGCTCCTCCATATATTCAGGGTGTGCGGGTGTATTTTTAGGGGCTCCTCCATATATTCAGGGTGTGTGGGTGTATTTTTAGGGGTTCCTCCATATATTCAGGGTGTGCGGGTGTATTTTT
Source organism: Leptobrachium leishanense (assembly GCA_009667805.1). Classification (NCBI taxonomy): domain Eukaryota; kingdom Metazoa; phylum Chordata; class Amphibia; order Anura; family Megophryidae; genus Leptobrachium; species Leptobrachium leishanense. Next base: position 338,105,703 of record CM019067.1, on the reverse strand, counting down.
AGGGGTTCCTCCGTATATTCAGGGGTGTGGGGTTGTTTTAGGGGCTCCTCCATATATTCAGGGTGTGCGGGTATGTTTTTAGGGGTTCCTCCATATATTCAGGGTGTCGGGTATGTTTTTAGGGGTTCCTCCATATATTCAGGGTGTGCGGGTGTATTTTTAGGGGTTCCTCCATATATTCAGGGTGTGCGGGTGTATTTTTAGGGGCTCCTCCATATATTCAGGGTGTGCGGGTGTGTTTTTAGGGGTTCCTCCATATATTCAGGGTGTGCGGGTATGTTTTTAGGGGTTCCTCCATATATTCAGGGTGTGCGGGTGTCTTTTTAGGGGTTCCTCCATATATTCAGGGTGTGCGGGTGTGTTTTTAGGGGTTCCTCCATATATTCAGGGTGTGCGGGTGTGTTTTTAGGGGTTCCTCCATATATTCAGGGTGTGCGGGTGTGTTTTTAGGGGTTCCTCCATATATTCAGGGTTGTGTGTGTTTAGGTCCTATATTCAGTGTGGTGTCTTTTTAGGGGCTCCTCCATATATTCAGGGTGTGCGGGTGTGTTTTTAGGGGTTCCTCCATATATTCAGGGTGTGCGGGTATGTTTTTAGGGTCTCCTCCATATATTCAGAGTGTGCGGGTATGTTTATAGGGGCTCCTCCATATATTCAGGGTGTGCGGGTGTTTTTAGGGGCTCCTCCATATATTCAGGGTGTGCGGGTGTGTTTTTAGGGGCTCCTCCATATATTCAGGGTGTGCGGGTGTCTTTTTAGGGGTTCCTCCATATATTCAGGTGTGTGGGTTATTTTTTAGGGGTTCCTCCATATATTCAGGGTGTGCGGGTGTGTTTTTAGGGGTTCCTCCATATATTCAGGGTGTGCGGGTGTGTTTTTAGGGGCTCCTCCATATATTCAGGGTGTGCGGGTGTGTTTTTAGGGGTTCCTCCATATATTCAGGGTGTGCGGGTGTATAACAGAGCTGCATACAATAAACCTTGCAGCAGTGAGTCTAAACTATAATAAATGGCATTAGAAATCGCTCGCGGTAAATAAACACTAGAGACGGCCTCATTTCTGGCTCCGCCTCCAGCGACATTTCTCGCTCCTGATTGGTTGGGCTGGAGCTAATTGACCATTTCCCGATTTTTCCCTGTGATGTAATAGCAAGGGGGGGGTATTTGCCACGGTGTAAATAGAAAATATCGCCATCGCTGCCGTAGCGCGGTTTAATGACACGGCGCCGCCGCTGGACACCGTTTGACGGAAAGGTTTTCTGTGCCGTCGGGTCCAGAAACGGATTATATTTTAGAAGACCGTGATTGGATGAAATCTTCCCGTCATGACGACATAAAATCACAAAAAGGTTAAAAACACCTGAGAATAAGCAGATAGTCGGCGTTTGGAGTAACCCGGGCAGGACGTGGTCCCTTCCTGTCCATTGATGGAGGTGAATGGACGGAGGGCGTCGTTGTGCGAGGAGCTCCGCTTACAAAACACGGCATCACACGAGACGCCGCCCGCTGAATAATTGACGGGATCGTAGTGGCTCCGGATCAGCTTACAGGAGCGGCCGGTAACTCCGAGAGCGCGAAGACACAAGATCTGCCACATCTTAACAAAACAATGGCCACATCTTGCCTAGAGTCGCTGGCGCTCTGCCCACCGTTTTTATTTTGCGGTACACATAATACGCCCCACGCCCGCCGGCCGACACTGGAGAGGCTCTCCTAGATCCATAATCAGGGTCGAGGATCCGCTGCATGCCGGATACAAGAGGACAACTCTCACGGGAAACTTAAAATCAATACATCCGACTGTCCGCATTGTATCCTTGGAGCTCCTCAACCCACCAGGGCTCCGGAGAGATGATATGCCAGAAGGTGAAGGCCCTCGGAGATCCAGAACCAAACCACGGCTCTGTTAAAAACATCCTCAAAAACACTGGTCAGACACTCAGAACCCGCCATGGTGACATCTCAAACGATCTCAGGGGCTGTTGGCCTCAGAGATCTAGAACCACCAAGGCTGCGCCCAAATACCACTGTTAACATCGGTCGAAGATCTGAAACCCATCATAGGTCTGATAAATTATTCCGGATAACATGGTCCTTAAGTGAGAGATCGAGAACCCAGCACTGTTGCATCAAATTATCCTAGTGCGTGGCAGCACCTAGATCTAGAACCACCACAACAGAGTCAAACCTATCTTGGAGAACAGAGATATTCAGGACCCCCACTGACCGGTCCTCAAAGACCCAGACCTCACATGGGTCTATCAAAATATCCCAAAAAAACATCTTGGTGAATGTTGTTGGTCAAGTATTGCATTTCAAGAAAGTCTGGTTGATGACCATTCAGAAATCAAGAACCATCAAGAACTGCTGAAGAACACCAGGGATAGAGAAACCTCCTACTCCAAGTCAATGTATCCATGGTGGTCATTCTCCAGCTATAGGTCAAACTACACTACAGTTTTCTGGGCAGGACCCGCCATCTTCATGTTAATGGTAAATCTATTGGGAGAATGTGATGTCCTCTCCTGGCAATCCAAAGAGAAGGTCCAGGTCCCAGTAGATGCCGGTATAGTATAGACTGTCGGCTATAAGTGGTAGATTTCCGCCGGTGATAACCATTGTGAGTTGTAGAGATGAAAGTATGGGCTTGGTTCATGCGTGCCGTGCAATCTTCTGTCTCAGACCATGTGCTTCAGGCCGTGGCTTCCTGCCAACATGACGAAGGAGTTCTCTCCTGGAGGTGTAGCTTTTAGCCAGGGCAGGTCAATCCTCGAAGGCTCCCAAACCGAGCAGTGAATAATGGCTGGAGGGACGAGAAGCACGCACACCCTGTCCAGCAGCGCGTACACTGGATCCCGGCCAAGACACACGGCTCCAAACAAACAGAATCCATGCAACCTGCAGCGAAGGGCCAACTGGATCAGAACCGAGATACACGTCTGCAGAATAAACAGAACCCAACTGGATCAGAACCGAGATACACGTCTGCAGAATATAAACAGAATCCAACTGGATCAGAACCGAGATACACGTCTGCAGAATAAACAGAACCCAACTGGATCAGAACCGAGATACACGTCTGCAGAATATAAACAGAATCCAACTGGATCAGAACCGAGATACACGTCTGCAGAATAAACAGAACCCAACTGGATCAGAACCGAGATACACATCTGCAGAATATAAACAGAACCCAACTGGATCAGAACCGAGATACACGTCTGCAGAATATAAACAGAACCCAACTGGATCAGAACCGATATACACGTCTGCAGAATAAACAGAACCCAAATGGATCAGAACCGAGATACACGTCTGCAGAATATAAACAGAACCCAACTGTATCAGAACCGAGATACACGTCTGCAGAATATAAACAGAACCCAACTGGATCAGAACCGAGATACACGTCTGCAGAATATAAACAGAACCCAACTGGATCAGAACCGAGATACACGTCTGCAGAATAAACAGAACCAACTGGATCAGAACCGATATACACGTCTGCAGAATAAACAGAACCAACTGGATCAGAACAGAGATACACGTCTGCAGAATAAACAGAACCCAACTGGATCAGAACCGAGATACACGACTGCTGCAGGTTGCACGGATCCTGTTAATATCCTGCAGACGTGTATCTCGGCCATTTCTTACCGCTGTCGCCACAAAACAACTCATACACGCCCTGGTAATCTCCCGACTCGACTATTGCAATAATCTCTTATCTGGCCTCCCTCTGTCCCGCCTCTCCCCCCTACAATCCATCCTGAACGCCTCCGCCAGACTAATTCACCTCACCCGCCGCTCTGTCTCTGCCGCTCCCCTCTACGAGTCCCTTCACTGGCTCCCCATCCACTGCAGAATTAAGTTCAAAATCCTTATCCTTACCTACAAAACCTCACTAACTCAGCTCCCCACTACCTGTCCTCACTAATCACCAAATACACCCCAGCCCGCTCCTAAGGTCAAACAGTGACCTGCGCCTAGCTTCTCCCCGCATCACCTCTTCCCATGATAGACTGCAGGATTTCTCACGCGCAGCCCCCACTCTCTGGAACGCTCTCCCTCGTACTGCAGACAGACTTTCCTAACTTCTCTTCTTCAAAACGCTCCCTTAAAACGTTCTATTTAGGGAAGCCGATCACCCAACTCACTGACACAGACCATCAATCACTCTCACCTTACAGTCCTCTCCTCCTGTTTCCAACCCCAACCCTCCCAGATTGTGAGTTCCTACGGGAATAGGGCCCTCATCTCCTCCTGTACTGTTTGTCAAATGTTGTTCAATGTATTGTAACCCTGTCTATACTGTGCTTATTGTACAGCGCTGCGGAATATGCTGGCGCTTATAAATAAAAAATAATAATAATAATAATAATAATAATCCTGGTTCTGATCCAGTTCACCCTTTGCAGAATATAAACAGAATCCTTGCAACCTGCAGTGAAGGAGGAACTGGATCAGAAGCGATACTCAGGCCTGCACGGCACACAGCGGCTCGGCTCGGCACACAGCGGCTCGACACGGCACACAGCGGCTCGACACGGCACACAGCGGCTCGGCACGGCACACAGCGGCACGGCACACAGCGGCTCGGCACACAGCGGCTGAAAAGGACAGTGTATTCATTACTGAATAAATATTACCTAAAAACACGTGAAACTAGAAGAGACACGATTTAAACCCCTGACTCCACGTGGAAACCCCCGGCCCGGTCGCAAGAGGACGCACGGGCTGTGACAACCACCAGATAACGGACATAAGAGCAGAAAAGGGGAAGCTGCGGGAAGAGACGAGCCTGTGTGCCGTTACAATACACAAGTCACAGAGCCCAACAAACACAAACTGACACCTTTTTATTTGTATTTCCGGACACTGGATAAAAATAAGAGAACAGAAGCATCTGAGAACATCCAGTCACCGGGATGAACCAAACCCGACCCTCTGAGCCCCCGGGAACCGCCGGATCAGCACCAGGATTTTATCCAAATCACGGCATCATCATTCTAACATTTTCCCCCGGAACGTGGTCATTTTAGCACATTATTCCGCATTTTTGCTGTATCGCTTTTTCTTGCATTTTATCATTTCATTCCACGTGTTAACAGGCTTTTAAATTAAGGGAGAGCAACAAAATTTCCCCGCTCTCTAGTCCAGCAGGGATCCGCCAAATGCTGATCAACCCTCCGAACGCAGCCACAAACCGCCGAACCCCTATGCAGCCTGCAGAAAGCAGCAGACGATCCGCTGAACACACCGCCGAACATCTTCAATTAGTCGCCGAAAAAAGTCAATTATCTGCAAACTGGAGCAAAAAGAGAAGGAAAAAAATAAATAAAAAAAATTTAGTGTTAAGGAAGAAAAAAAATAAAGTGGTGTTTAAAACAAAACAAAGAATAAAAAAAAAGCAGGAAAAACATAATTAAGGTCCTTCTAATAAATAATAATAAAAACGGTCTGATACAGAATAAAATAAAAAATACTCCATTTAAAAATAAATACATAATAATTGGAATCAAAAATTTTGTACAAAAAAAAATCCAGAAAAGATTTTTTGCTGCAAATGAAATAATAAACAATTTTTTGTGCATTTAATCCTATGGGATTCACCGGTTTAAAGCTGTCGAACAAAAGCACCGAAAATCAGGGCATTTCACTGACATTTCTCTGCTGTTCGGTGTCTGGGAATAGATTGCTTCTCTATGGGGGATTTCACTGCCGCTGAAGGTCACCATATTTCCCTGGCACTTCGCTAATATTTGGCGAACTGCCTGCTTTCTAATAGCCGAATTGCCAGGAATTTGCACCGGTCGGGGAAATTCACCGTTCAGTGGCCAGGTCGGCTAACTGATTAACCCCTGAAGTTTCCACTGACTTTATATATTTTTCGTATCGCCGGATATTTCTGCCGGCAATAAAGAAAGGCTTTACGGGTTACTCCAGGGAATCCCAGACGGATCCGCCGGATCGTGCGAGGCGAGACTTTATAAAGGATCATAAAGCACGGGGCGAAGTGAAAGCTGAGCGAGACACGCGGAGGAAACAAAGAATCACTGAGAAAGGATCAGGGAAATGAACTCGCGCAGGGAGACGCAATCCCGGACGCCCACACCCGCTGTGTAAAAACACACCCTCTGTCTCCACAAAGCTCTGCCAGCCTCCCCATACGCCTATAGATAGCCCGCGCGTTTCACCACAGCCGGGTCATAACATGCAAAACTACCAACATCATAAAAACACAACATTGACACAGACGAAGGAACAGTATACACACATAAAACACATACATGTAAATATACCTCTATTGATTACATAAACACACTCAAAACTTAACCCCTTCACCATCTAGCGCTTTTATGTTGCAAAAAAAATATAACATTTGACCCACAGGCTGTGTAATAATAAAATGCAGGATAAAACACATAATGCCAATGTACTCATTTTTAATTCTTCATGCATTGAATGATCTGTTACAGGAATATCACTGGGATGAAAGGTTGCAAACTCTAGATGGCGTCCCTTATCTGGCACAATGTTACACGGGGTCTGCATTAATAGAAATAAAGGCAGAATGGCCTTTGTGTCAGTAATGTGCTGCAGACAGATAATAAAATGGTGAGATCTCCTGCTTGCACAGGTCTGCATTATCAGCATACAGGCAGATGCAGTAAATGTGCTGCAGACAGATAATAAAATGGTGAGATCTCCTGCTTATGGGGATTTGTAGTGATCAGAATGAGATTATTAGCAATGCAATATCTGTATGTGCTGCATAATGCCTGTGTATGGCAATTACAGCAACACCTTGTATCTGTATGTGCTGCATAATGCCTGTGTGTGACAATTACAGCGACACCTTGTATCTGTATGTGCTGCATAATGCCTGTGTATGGCAATTACAGCGACACCTTGTATCTGTATGTGCTGCATAATGCCTGTGTGTGACAATTACAGCGACACCTTGTATCTGTATGTGCTGCATAATGTCTGTGTATGGCAATTACAGCGACACCTTGTATCTGTATGTGCTGCATAATGCCTGTGTATGGCAATTACAGCGACACCTTGTATCTGTATGTGCCGCATAATGCCTGTGTATGGCAATTACAGCGACACCTTGTATCTGTATGTGCTGCATAATGCCTGTGTATGGCAATTACAGCGACACCTTGTATCTGTATGTGCTGCATAATGCCTGTGTACGGCAATTACAGCAACACCTTGTATCTGTATGTGCTGCATAATGCCTGTGTACAGCAATTACAGCAACACCTTGTATCTGTATGTGCTGCATAATGCCTGTGTATGGCAATTACAGCAACACCTTGTATCTGTATGTGCTGCATAATGCCTGTGTACGGCAATTACAGCAACACCTTGTATCTGTATGTGCTGCATAATGCCTGTGTATGGCAATTACAGCAACACCTTGTATCTGTATGTGCTGCATAATGCCTGTGTACGGCAATTACAGCAACACCTTGTATCTGTATGTGCTGCATAATGCCTGTGTATGACAAATACAGCAACACCTTGTATCTGTACTGTACAGGGATTTACACTCATTATAACCCCCTGAATCTTATCCCTGTACAGCAGCGACTGACCCCACAGCTCTCCCTGTATTCTGACAAACCCCTGGCTGCTGGAATGCTGCAGTAAAGTCTGTTGAGCTTTTTGTTACAGTGAGGGTGGGGGCTGCTCTTTGCAGCTTGTTTACAGTAATACAGTGGGACAGGAGTGAGATCTCACAGGGAATCCCATTTCTCCCCAGGCGGACCACCATTACTTAGTACAGGGGGGGTGAGGTAGCACCTATCCCCCGATGGGGCGGCTGCAACCACCAAATTTATCCAGCCGAGCAACATGTATAAAATATGAGAAAAATGTCATCTGCGCTTATTCCCATTACACCATGTGAAACAAAACACAATTAATGGCCATTAATAGAAACCAAAGCCTCTAAGAGAGTAAGCTCACCTGCCAAACGTCAACCAAATGGAAACCAAAGCCTCTAATTGTGTTGTGTTTCACACGGTGTAATGGGATTAGGCCCACCATTACTTAACATTAAATGGGTTTATATCAAAGGGTTAATGAGTTGTAAGATACACAGAGCCCGTGGAGTCGCCGTATGACACAACGTTGTCTTTAATGAGCATTTTAGGCTTTTTATAGCGGGTGTAATGCATTTAATAAAAAGATCCTCAGATGAATTAACCCCCTTTGTGCCAACATCCAGATCCCCAGCTCAGGTAATATGAAGATCCTGGCCGGCAGTATGCTTAGTGCGGGACGCCCCCCTTCCCGTGTGCACAGTGTGTGTGCTCAGGACACGGCTCTGCCTGTACATGCCATGCAGACGTGTAATCAGCATGACCTGCTGTGACTCAGTGGGAAGGCTCGCCGCGCCGCATTGTTACAGCGATCCAGTTTTTCCTGATTTTACTTGGTGTTTGCTCAGCGGCGACCGCAGGTAAAGGTCCCCGGCTCTGCGCGAGCCCCGTCCAGGGAGGATCATGGGGCCGCGTCACTCTGGTCTCACACCTCGGCCGATCCCGCAGGCATATATATATGCAAATAAACGCTTAAAAGGTGCCTTATGCAGACAAACCTGGGGACCTGCAACACGCAAACCTGTCCGTACAAACCAACAGCAACAGCTGGCGATAAAGGGACCCCCAGTGACCACCCAGGGTTTTATAAAACACATAACACGGGCATCTCCATTCTATGAGAGTAAACAAACACTGTCTGAATGCTCCTGCAGGCTTCGCAGTTTGTGCAGGAACCAGGAATAGGCTCAGCCAATCAGCAGCCTCTGATTCTGCTTGTTGCAGACTGGAAATACCCAGTCAGTCCCAGCTCGGGTAAATGTTGCCATGGTAACCCAGGCAGCTAAAGTGGTTGCAATCGGGACGAGCAATCACTAGAAACAGCCCCTTCGTTTCCATGGTGACCACTTCCTGCTTGACTTTCCCTGGCACCGGTCACCCTGGGGCATTAGCGCCCCGGCACCAGCCACATGGCAGAGCAGGAGGTCCCATCGGGGTGGGTCGGGATTGTGTCACTTTATACACCGGCTGGAAACAATGAGCCAAGCGTCACTTCCTGCATTGCAGCGTTTCATTTTCTCCTAGCGAGGAGGAAGCGCACGGCGGGCGCTCTGTACCTCTGCCAGGTGCGTCTCGGGAACACGTGGAGGTTCAGGCGAGGGAATATAAACACAGACACTGGCAGGCAACGACACTGCAGGAGCAGCAGCGAGAGGAGAGAGATAATCTGCCTTCTGCCCACGGACCGGAGCCGGCCAGCTACACATTCCTGCAGGATCACCTGTGTATGAGCGTATCACAGAGCTGCACAGCAATAAAACTCACAGTAACGTGCGGTGTGTATGAGCGTATCACAGAGCTGCACAGCAATAAAACTCACAGTAACGTGCGGTGTGTATGAGCGTATCACAGAGCTGCACAGCAATAAAACCCACAGTAATGTGCAGTGTGTATGAGCGTATCACTGAGCTCCACAGCAATAAAGCTCTCAGTAAATGTGCAGTGTGTATGAGCAAATCAGAGCTCCACAGCAATGTGCAGTGTGTATGAGCGAATCACAGAGCTCCACAGCAATGTGCAGTGTGTATGAGCGTATCACAGAGCTGCATCACAATAAAACTCACGCTCATACACACCGCACGTTACTGTGAGTTTTATTGTGATGCAGCTCTGTGATACGCTCCTACACACTGCACATTGCTGTGGAGCTCTGTGATACGCTCCTACACACTGCACATTGCTGTGGAGCTCTGTGATACGCTCCTACACACTGCACATTGCTGTGGAGCTCTGTGATACGCTCCTACACACTGCACATTGCTGTGGAGCTCTGTGATTCGCTCATACACACCGCACGTTACTGTGAGTTTTATTGCTGTGCAGCTCTGTGATACGCTCATACACACCGCACGTTACTGTATCACAGAGCTGCACAGCAATAAAACTCACAGTAACGTGCGGTGTGTATGAGCGAATCACAGAGCTCCACAGCAATGTGCAGGAGCGTATCACAGAGCTCCACAGCAATGTGCAGTGTGTAGGAGCGTATCACAGAGCTGCATCACAATAAAGCTCACAGTAATGTGCGGTGTGTATGAGAGTATCACAGAGCTCCACAGCAATGTGCAGTGTGTATGAGCGTATCACAGAGCTGCATCACAATAAAGCTCACAGTAATGGGCAGTGTGTACATTACTGAGTTTTATTGCTGTGGAGCTCTGTGATACAGTAATGTGCGCTGTGTATGAGCTTTATTGCTGTGGAGCTCGGATACACTACACACTTTACTTTTTGTGTATAGTAATGTGGTGTGTAGGAGTATTATTTCAGCACAGGTTTGCAGCCTGTCCCGCTGCGCCGTGTCCACGGTTCGGATCCTCTGGGCAGGGAGTGCTGAGGGTAATGGGAGTTGTCAGCGCCTGTCTGAGAGGTGACGGGATGAGCCGCGCACACAATAGCCGCCCTGCCCTCTGAGTCGCTCCCAGCGCGGCTAAAAATATATGTGGATTTATTTATTTTATTAAGTTTGTTTTTAAAGTTCACTTTCATTGTACAGAAATGCCGGAATGTTCTTCTGAAAGAGCTCAGGGAGTTTTCGTCCCTCCTGGCCGAGTCTGCGTCAGCCACAAGCAGACCAGGCCCCGGGCGGCTCGTGAGAGAAACTCAGGAGCCAGCAGACACGTTTAGGAGCCAGGCCCAGTCTGTGTGGAATAATCCACAGGGATAACACCAGGAGCGTCTAAATGGGTGCGTCCTACAATGGGCGCTGCCCTGAGGTAGACCCATTAGTTTCTGTGAACAGTCTGGCAAGGCATCATGGGAATTGTAGCTCAATCACCACGTCCCATGCCAGGAGCAGGAGGCGTGACAGATCCCTCAACACAGGACACCCCCGCGGGGTTAAACAGCAGCAAGTAAAAGGGCGGCAGGCGAGTAACTCGGCTTCAGAAAAATGTGAAAAATGAGCTTAAGACTTTTATTTGCCATTTTCAGCAGATCTTAATACACTCCCCTTACCCGGGGGAACCAATTATCACATCAGCCACACCCACCCTGACAGCACCTGAGGGCCCCTCCCACTGCGCGGCGCCCTGACAGACCCCGCGGCGTCCTGACAGACCCCGCGGTGTCCTGACCTGACAGACCCCGCGGTGTCCTGACCTGACAGACCCCGCGGCGCCCTGACAGACCCCGCGGCGCCCTGACAGACCCCGCGGCGCCCTGACAGACCCCGCGGCGCCCTGACAGACCACGCGGCGCCCTGACAGACCACGCGGCGCCCTGACAGACCACGCGGCGCCCTGACAGACCCCGCGGCGCCCTGACAGACCCCGCGGCGCCCTGACAGACCCCGCGGCGCCCTGACAGACCCCGCGGCGCCCTGACAGACCCCGCGGCGCCCTGACAGACCCCGCGGCGCCCTGACAGACCCCGCGGCGCCCTGACAGACCACGCTGCGCCCTGACAGACCACGCTGCGCCCTGACAGACCACGCGGCGCCCTGACAGACCCCGCGGCGCCCTGACAGACCCCGCTTTCTTTGGTAAAGTTATTTTCAGAGTTGGAGAGTTTGTAATATTTTCACGAGTCCTGCACCGGTGAGAAGCTAATAAAAAATAAAATCAAAATGGCGACGCAGCGGCAGGTGCGACGTGGAGAATTAATCAAACGCCAGAAATTTGCCACCGTATGGTGAACGTCACCTCATCTGCAGTTTGTCTATTCACCAAATACCAGAGAATTGACAGAAATACAGTGAATTTCGACGCAATTCGGTGCGATTTGGGGGCAACGAAATTGTCCCATAGCGGACTATCGAATCGTTCATTCACAAAATGCCGAATTGCACCGAAATTGCAGCAAAATGCCCCGATTTTCTGTGTTTCAATTCGACGGGTTTAAACAGGCCAATCCCATTGGAATTAATGTGATATCTTTTTATTTATTATTTTTACTTTTATACAAATCCAATTTTTTATATTTATTTTATTTTCCGATTTTTTTTTTTTTTTTTTTTTATTATTTCAAGAAATTTGTTTAATTTATTTTTAAAAAAAGACCTTTTTGATTTTAATTTAATTTACGAGGCGTTCTTTGTAGCCGGCCTTTTAATTATTATTTTTAAGAGAATACGAGACTTCCTATTTTTTTTTTCCAGTTTGGAGCTTTTTGCCGACGTCCGATAACGGCGACTCCATTTTTGGCAAAATATGGTGAATATTCAATAAATCGTGAATTCACTGAATTTCCAGGGAAACGTAATCACCGATGTGCCGGTATTAAATGACAATATTTACCTCATGGAGGAGAGGTGCGTTTGCCATTTTTTGGGGTGATTACACCCCCTCACGTCCTGCGCGCCAGGCCGTTTCTCATCCCTGTCCTGCGATGCCGTATTATGGGAAACCGGCGGGACACGTGTAACCCCCAGGATCGGCTGCGGCCGCCCCTCTACCCTGGGCAGCCCATTCTGGTGTCACAGGGTGGTGGGATTTTTCTTTATGAAAAAATAAAAGCAAATGTTCCGGAAAGGCGAGCCGGTTACTGGCCCCGTGGCTACGACATCGCACCCCTCATACCAGGCGTGTACCTGCACGACACGCAGCACCTGGGAGCCGCAGGGATTTCAGGGAGGTGCTCGCATTCCAGAGGTGCACGGCGCTGCATCTGGACGGCCGCCACGCCGGGGCACGGAGAGTGTGCCGGTCCCAACGCGGAGTCAGAGTTTAAACCATGGACTACGATTCCCATAACTCCAAGCCCCCCCAAGCAGACCGTGTTCGTGTAGATCCATACAGTGAGACATCTCACACACACACACACACACACACACACACCGCATCATGTGACCGCGAGACGCATCCGCCGCCACATTGCACAAAATAATCCATAATAAAAGCCAACGTGCGGCTTTATCGCCTCAGACGCCGTAGAGGAGTATGGAAATATTAATACACAAGTACAGAAAGGGTTAATTTACCAATAAACAATAATAATATCCCCTTTTCCGGTCAGACTGGAAGCGACACCCCCCCCCCATTTTGACACTGCCATTTTTGCACCACAAAACAAGCGCTAGTTTGGATACGCCATCCGTCCCGCACGTTATGCCGCCTTAACCCATTGCACGCCGGACCGGTGTCACCGTACGGATTCGCAGATCCGGGGTTTTACTTGGTGAAGCGCAGATATTTAACCCCTGCAGGGCCAGAGGTCATCATGTTTAAAATTCTCGGCGTGTCCTAAAAGGGGTTAATAACGCTCCTGGGTGCCGCGACGCAGCGTCCTGGCACGGCAGCCCGTCTCGCCTGCTCAAACTCTGACAGGAAAACGTCAAGGAAATGAGACTTATCAGAGGACGCGGCGAGCCCAGGGCGGCCATGGAACGTTGTGCGCCGCGGCCGCCAGATATTCCCTCTGACCGACCGTGACCACTACGTTCAGCCGGATCCATGGCACGGCGTAGAGCGGAGCTATCACCGTGGAAACCGCTTCTCTGCGCCGCTCCCCGAACTTTCAGCACGTTTTACCATAGAGAGGTACCTGTGGCAGAACGCACCGGTTTCCACGGCGACTGCACCACGTTTACTTGTAGTGATTATTTAAACCCCCTTTAACTAATTAGCTGCCAGGGGGAATGACAGGATGCCAGGCGAGTGAAGGGTTAATCCGAGGTGCAGCAACACAGGGATGAATGAAACCTGAGGCTTACTCACTAAACGGCAAACTGAGAGCACACTGGCATCATTTACTTAGAGCATCCTCACAGCGCGGGGGGCCACAGCCTCACCTCACAGCGCGGGGGGCCACAGCCTCACAGCGAGTGGGGGGGCCACAGCCTCGCACAGTGCGCATGCGGGGGGCACAGCCTCGCCTCACAGCGCGCGGGGGGCCACAGCCTCACAGCGCGCGGGGGGCCACAGCCTCACAGCGCGCGGGGGGCCACAGCCTCACAGCGCGCGGGGGGCCACAGCCTCACAGCGCGCGGGGGGGCCACAGCCTCGCACAGTGCGCACGCGGGGGGCCACAGCCTCACAGCGCGCGGGGAGCCACAGCCTCGCACAGTGCGCGCGCGGGGGGCCACAGCCTCACAGCGCGCGGGGGCCACAGCCTCACAGCGCGCGGGGGGCCACAGCCTCACAGCGCGCGGGGGGGGCCACAGCCTCGCACAGTGCGCGCGCGGGGGACCACAGCCTCACAGCGCGCGGGGGCCACAGCCTCACAGCGCGCGGGGGCCACAGCCTCACAGCGCGCGGGGGGGGGGGCCACAGCCTCACAGCGCGCGGGGGGCCACAGCCTCACAGCGCGCGGGGGGCCACAGCCTCACAGCGCGCGGGGGGCCACAGCCTCACAGCGCGAGGGGGCCACAGCCTCACAGCGCGAGGGGGGCCACAGCCCACAGCGCGAGGGGGCCACAGCCTCACAGCGCGAGGGGGGCCACAGCCTCACAGCGCGAGGGGGGCCACAGCCTCACAGCGCGAGGGGGGCCACAGCCTCACAGCGCGAGGGGGGCCACAGCCTCACAGCGCGGGGGGCCACAGCCTCACAGCGCGGGGGGCCACAGCCTCACAGCGCGAGGGGGCCACAGCCTCACAGCGCGGGGGGGCACAGCCTCACAGCGCGGGGGGCCACAGCCTCACAGCGCGCGGGGGCCACAGCCTCACAGCGCGCGGGGGGCCACAGCCTCACAGCGCGCGGGGGGCCACAGCCTCACAGCGCGCGGGGGGCCACAGCCTCACAGCGCGCGGGGGGCCACAGCCTCACAGCGCGCGGGGGGCCACAGCCTCACAGCGCGCGGGGGGCCACAGCCTCGGGGCATGTTGTTTTGGGCAGAGCCTCTAGCAGGGGTATGTAGGATCGGGGAGATTTCATACCTCCAGGGTACACGGATTTTGGGCGCAGTATTTTCACCCCCGGGGGGGGGGGGCTGGGGAAGGGACACGGGGAAATCAGACACCTACAGATAGATTTCAGGCCAAACCAGCAGATAAGGAAAGCATGCGGCATTGTACTGCGCTGCTGGACATGCTGGAGCCATACAAAAAAAAAAGAAAATCAACGCTAAGCCGGCCCTAAAGGGTTAAAACCCCAACCCCACATATAGGGTATTTATTCCCTACAGGAGGGGCACGACGCGTATGTATCATTTCATTAAAAACACAATGAGTATTAGGAGGACATGAGAGGCGCGTGTAGGTGTCCGGCAGACGGCTCTGGTGTGTAGGTGTCCCGCAGGCTGGTCTGGGGGGGTGTAGGTGTCCCGCAGGCTGGTCTGGGGGGTGTAGGTGTCCCGCAGGCTGGTCTGGGGGGGTGTAGGTGTCCCGCAGGCTGGTCTGGGGGGGTGTAGGTGTCCCGCAGGCTGGTCTGGGGGGTGTAGGTGTCCCGCAGGTTGGTCTGGGGGGGTGTAGGTGTCCCGCAGGCTGGTCTGGGGGGTGTAGGTGTCCCGCAGGCTGGTCTGGGGGGGTGTAGGTGTCCCGCAGGCTGGTCTGGGGGGGGTGTAGGTGTCCCGCAGGCTGGTCTGGGGGGTGTAGGTGTCCCGCAGGCTGGTCTGGGGGTGTGTAGGTGTCCCGCAGGCTGGTCTGGGTGTGTGTAGGTGTCCCGCAGGCTGGTCTGGGGGGTGTAGGTGTCCCGCAGGCTGGTCTGGGGGGGGTAGGTGTCCCGCAGGCTGGTCTGGGGGGGTGTAGGTGTCCCGCAGGCTGGTCTGGGGGTGTGTAGGTGTCCCGCAGGCTGGTCTGGGGGGTGTAGGTGTCCCGCAGGCTGGTCTGGGGGGGTGTAGGTGTCCCGCAGGCTGGTCTGGGGGGGTGTAGGTGTCCCGCAGGCTGGTCTGGGGGGGTGTAGGTGTCCCGCAGGCTGGTCTGGGGGGGTGTAGGTGTCCCGCAGGCTGGTCTGGGGGGTGTAGGTGTCCCGCAGGCTGGTCTGGGGGGGTGTAGGTGTCCCGCAGGCTGGTCTGGGGGGGTGTAGGTGTCCCGCAGGCTGGTCTGGGGGGTGTAGGTGTCCCGCAGGCTGGTCTGGGGGGGTGTAGGTGTCCCGCAGGCTGGTCTGGGGGGGTGTAGGTGTCCCGCAGGCTGGTCTGGGGGGTGTAGGTGTCCCGCAGGCTGGTCTGGGGGGGGTGTAGGTGTCCCGCAGGCTGGTCTGGGGGGGTGTAGGTGTCCCGCAGGCTGGTCTGGGGGGGGTGTAGGTGTCCCGCAGGCTGGTCTGGGGGGTGTAGGTGTCCCGCAGGCTGGTCTGGGGGGGTGTAGGTGTCCCGCAGGCTGGTCTGGGGGGTGTAGGTGTCCCGCAGGCTGGTCTGGGGGGGTGTAGGTGTCCCGCAGGCTGGTCTGGGGGGTGTAGGTGTCCCGCAGGCTGGTCTGGGGGGGTGTAGGTGTCCCGCAGGCTGGTCTGGGGGGTGTAGGTGTCCCGCAGGCTGGTCTGGGGGGGTGTAGGTGTCCCGCAGGCTGGTCTGGGGGGGTGTAGGTGTCCCGCAGGCTGGTCTGGGGGGTGTAGGTGTCCCGCAGGCTGGTCTGGGGGGGTGTAGGTGTCCCGCAGGCTGGTCTGGGGGGGTGTAGGTGTCCCGCAGGCTGGTCTGGGGGGGTGTAGGTGTCCCGCAGGTTGGTCTGGGGGGTGTAGGTGTCCCGCAGGCTGGTCTGGGGGTGTGTAGGTGTCCCGCAGGCTGGTCTGGGGGGTGTAGGTGTCCCGCAGGCTGGTCTGGGGGGTGTAGGTGTCCCGCAGGCTGGTCTGGGGGGGTGTAGGTGTCCCACAGGCTGGTCTGGGGGTGTGTAGGTGTCCCGCAGGCTGGTCTGGGGGGTGTAGGTGTCCCGCAGGCTGGTCTGGGGGGGTGTAGGTGTCCCGCAGGCTGGTCTGGGGGGTGTAGGTGTCCCGCAGGCTGGTCTGGGGGGGTGTAGGTGTCCCGCAGGCTGGTCTGGGGGGTGTAGGTGTCCCGCAGGCTGGTCTGGGGGGGTGTAGGTGTCCCGCAGGCTGGTCTGGGGGGGGGTAGGTGTCCCGCAGGCTGGTCTGGGGGGTGTAGGTGTCCCGCAGACTGGTCTGGGGGGGTGTAGGTGTCCCGCAGGCTGGTCTGGGGGGTGTAGGTGTCCCGCAGGCTGGTCTGGGGGTGTGTAGGTGTCCCACAGGCTGGTCTGGGGGGTGTAGGTGTCCCACAGGCTGGTCTGGGGGGGTGTAGGTGTCCCGCAGGCTGGTCTGGGGGGGTGTAGGTGTCCCGCAGGCTGGTCTGGGGGGGTGTAGGTGTCCCGCAGGCTGGTCTGGGGGGGTGTAGGTGTCCCGCAGGCTGGTCTGGGGGTGTGTAGGTGTCCCGCAGGCTGGTCTGGGGGGGTGTAGGTGTCCCGCAGGCTGGTCTGGGGGGTGTAGGTGTCCCGCAGGCTGGTCTGGGGGGGTGTAGGTGTCCCACAGGCTGGTCTGGGGGTGTGTAGGTGTCCCGCAGGCTGGTCTGGGGGGGTGTAGGTGTCCCGCAGGCTGGTCTGGGGGGGTAGGTGTCCCGCAGGCTGGTCTGGGGGGGTGTAGGTGTCCCGCAGGCTGGTCTGGGGGGGTGTAGGTGTCCCGCAGGCTGGTCTGGGGGGTGTAGGTGTCCCGCAGGCTGGTCTGGGGGGTGTAGGTGTCCCGCAGGCTGGTCTGGGGGGTGTAGGTGTCCGCAGGCTGGTCTGGGGGGGTGTAGGTGTCCCGCAGGCTGGTCTGGGGGGGTGTAGGTGTCCCGCAGACTGGTCTGGGGGGGTGTAGGTGTCCCGCAGGCTGGTCTGGGGGGTGTAGGTGTCCCGCAGGCTGGTCTGGGGGTGTGTAGGTGTCCACAGGCTGGTCTGGGGGGTGTAGGTGTCCCACAGGCTGGTCTGGGGGGGTGTAGGTGTCCCGCAGGCTGGTCTGGGGGGGTGTAGGTGTCCCGCAGGCTGGTCTGGGGGGTGTAGGTGTCCCGCAGGCTGGTCTGGGGGGGTGTAGGTGTCCCGCAGGCTGGTCTGGGGGGTGTAGGTGTCCCGCAGGCTGGTCTGGGGGGGTGTAGGTGTCCCACAGGCTGGTCTGGGGTGTGTAGGTGTCCCGCAGGCTGGTCTGGGGGGGTGTAGGTGTCCCGCAGGCTGGTCTGGGGGGGTGTAGGTGTCCCGCAGGCTGGTCTGGGGGGGTGTAGGTGTCCCGCAGGCTGGTCTGGGGGGGTGTAGGTGTCCTGCAGGCTGGTCTGGGGGGGTGTAGGTGTCCCGCAGGCTGGTCTGGGGGGGTGTAGGTGTCCCGCAGGCTGGTCTGGGGGGTGTAGGTGTCCCGCAGGCTGGTCTGGGGGGGTGTAGGTGTCCTGCAGGCTGGTCTGGGGTGTGTAGGTGTCCTGCAGGCTGGTCTGGGGGGTGTAGGTGTCCTGCAGACTGGTCTGGGGGGGTGTAGGTGTCCCGCAGGCTGGTCTGGGGGGGGGTGTAGGTGTCCTGCAGACTGGTCTGGGGGGGGGTGTAGGTGTCCTGCAGACAGGGGGCGCTCTCTTCCTGCACTCACCTTGGTGAAGTAAAGCATCCATAGCTCGTACAGCCTCTCCTTGGACGCCATGCCGCCCCGGCCTCACACAGCGCCCCCTCCCGGCCGGGCAGGGTTACCTGGCATTGCCCCCCATGGCTCCTGGGCACAGGCTGAGTGGCAGGTGTGTGTGTGCTGGCTCCCTGTGTCCCTGGCTGAGTGTCCGGGCTGGCTCCCGGTGTCCCTGGCTGAGTGTCCGGGCTGGTTGTCGGGGTGAGTCCTGTCCCTCGCGCCGCTGCACTCACTCTCCTCGCAGTAAGGTGTAAGGTTCACTCCCCCTGGCCGTGCCTTGTCTGGGCTCAGTGCGCCCCCCCGGCTGCTCAGGCGGCGCCCGGTACTGCAGGCACATGCCCGGCGGCCTGTCCAGGTGAGGGCTCACTCAGAGAATCCCCGGATAAATCCCCAAATATCCGTATATATCCCTGTATCTCCTCAGAAATCCCCAAATATTAGTATATACCCCTGTATCACCTCAGAAATCCCCGGATAATTCCCCAAATATCTGTATATGCCCCTGTATCTCCTCAGAAATCCCCAAATATCCGTATATATCCTTATCTCCTCAGAAATCCCTGGATAAATCCCCTAATATCCGTATAAATCCCTTATCTCCTCAGAAATCCTTAATTATTAGTATATACCCCTGTATCTCCTCAGAAATCCCTGGATAAATCCCCTAATATCCGTATAAATCCCTTATCTCCTCAGAAATCCTTAATTATTAGTATATACCCCTGTATCTCCTCAGAAATCCCTGGATAAATCCCCTAATATCCGTATAAATCCCTTATCTCCTCAGAAATCCTCAATTATTAGTATATACCCCTGTACTCCTCAGAAATCCCTGGATAAATCCCCAAATATCCGTATATACCCCTTATCTCCTCAGAAATCTCCAAATATTAGTATATACCCCTGTATCTCCTTAGAAATCCCTGGATAAATCCCCAAATATCCGTATATACCCCTGTATCTCCTCAGAATTCCCCAAATATCCGTATATATCCCTTATCTCCTCAGAAATCTCCAAATATTAGTATATACCCCTGTATCTCCTCAGAAATCCCTGGATAAATCTCCAAATATTAGTATATACCCCTGTATCTCCTCAGAAATCTCCGGATAAATCCCCAAATATCAGAAAATATCCCATATCTCCTCAGAAATCCCCAAATATTAGTATATACCCCTGTATCACCTCAGAAATCCCCGGATAATTGCCCAAATATCTGTATATACCCCTGTATCTCCTCTGAAATCCCCAAATATCCGTATATACCCCTGTATCTCCTCAGAAATCCCTGGATAAATCTCCAAATATCCGTATATATCCCTTATCTCCCAGAAATCCCCAAATATCTGTATATATCCTAGATCTCCTCAGAAATCCCCAAATATCCGTATATATCCCTTATCTCCTCAGAAATCCCCAAATATCCGTATATATCCCTGTATCTCCTCAGAAATCCCCAAATATCCGTATATATCCCTTATCTCCTCAGAAATCCCCAAATATCTGTATATATCCTAGATCTCCTCAGAAATCCCCAAATATCCGTATATATCCTAGATCTCCTCAGAAATCCCCAAATATCCGTATATATCCCTTATCTCCTCAGAAATCCCCAAATATCCGTATATATCCCTTATCTCCTCAGAAATCCCCAAATATCCGTATATATCCCTTATCTCCTCAGAAATCCCCAAATATCTATATATCCCTTATCTCCTCAGAAATCTCCAAATATCTGTATATATCCTAGATCTCCTCAGAAATCCCCAAATACCCCTTATCTCCTCAGAAATCCCCAAATATTAGTATATACCCCTGTATCTCCTTAGAAATCCCTGGATAAATCCCCAAATATCCGTATATACCCCTGTATCTCCTCAGAATTCCCCAAATATCCGTATATATCCCTTATCTCCTCAGAAATCTCCAAATAATAGTATATACCCCTGTATCTCCTCAGAAATCCCTGGATAAATCTCCAAATATTAGTATATACCCCTGTATCTCCTCAGAAATCCCTGGATAAATCTCCAAATATTAGTATATACCCCTGTATCTCCTCAGAAATCTCCGGATAAATCCCCAAATATCAGAAAATATCCCATATCTCCTCAGAAATCCCCAAATATTAGTATATACCCCTGTATCACCTCAGAAATCCCCGGATAATTGCCCAAATATCTGTATATACCCCTGTATCTCCTCTGAAATCCCCAAATATCCGTATATACCCCTGTATCTCCTCAGAAATCCCTGGATAAATCCCCAAATATCCGTATATATCCTAGATCTCCTCAGAAATCCCCAAATATCCGTATATATCCCTTATCTCCTCAGAAATCCCCAAATATCCGTATATATCCCTGTATCTCCTCAGAAATCCCCGGATAAATCCCCAAATATCTGTATATACCCCTGTATCTCCTCAGAAATCCCTGGATAAATCCCCAAATATCCGTATATATCCCTTATCTCCCAGAAATCCCCAAATATCTGTATATATCCTAGATCTCCTCAGAAATCCCCAAATATCCGTATATATCCCTTATCTCCTCAGAAATCCCCAAATATCCGTATATATCCCTGTATCTCCTCAGAAATCCCCGGATAAATCCCCAAATATCTGTATATACCCCTGTACCTCCTCAGAAATCCCTGGATAAATCCCCAAATATACCCCTGTATCTCCTCAGAAATCCCTGGATAAATCCCCAAATATCCGTATATATCCCTTATCTCCCAGAAATCCCCAAATATCCGTATATATCCCTTATCTCCTCAGAAATCCCCAAATATCCGTATATATCCCTTATCTCCTCAGAAATCCCCAAATATCCGTATATATCCTTATCCTCAGAAATCCCCAAATATCCGTATATATCCCTTATCTCCTCAGAAATCCCCAAATATCCGTATATATCCCTTATCTCCTCAGAAATCCCCAAATATCTATATATCCCTTATCTCCTCAGAAATCCCCAAATATCCGTATATATCCCTTATCTCCTCAGAAATCCCCAAATATCTATATATCCCTTATCTCCTCAGAAATCCCTGGATAAATCAACAAATATCCGTATATACCCCTGTATCGCCTCAGAAATCCCCAAATATCCGAAAATATCCCATATCTCCTCAGAAATCCCCAAATATTAGTATATACCCCTTTATCGCCTCAGAAATCCCCGGATAATTGCCCAAATATCTGTATATACCCCTGTATCTCCTCAGAAATCCCCAAATATCTGTATATATCCTAGATCTCCTCAGAAATCCCCAAATATCCGTATATATCCCTTATCTCCTCAGAAATCCCCAAATATCCGTATATATCCCTTATCTCCTCAGAAATCCCCAAATATCCGTATATATCCCTTATCTCCTCAGAAATCCCCAAATATCTATATATCCCTGTATCTCCTCAGAAATCCCCAAATATCCGAGTATATCCCTGTATCCTCAGAAATCCCCAAATATCCGTATATACCCTTGTATCTCCTCAGAAATCCCCAAATATCCGAGTATATCCCTGTATCCTCAGAAATCACCGGGTATCAATATAAACCCCTGGATCTCTTTATAAACACCTGGATCTCCTTATACACACCGGGTCTCTTTATAAATACCTGGAACTCCTTATAAACACCCAGGTCTCCTTATAAACACCCGGGTCTCCTTATAAATCACCAGATCTTCTTATAAATCCCCTGCCTCCATATAACCCTTCGGATCCCATTAAAAATCCCAGCTCTTCTTTTAAATGCCAGGATAGCTTCATAAATTACCAATCTATTTATAAATCCCCCAATTAAATCCTCATAATGTCTGTCGTTATACATCCACAGATCTCCTTATAAATCCCAAGGTCTTTTCATCAATTCCTGCTCTCATTATAAATCCCTGATCTTCAGAAATATATACCCATCTCTCCTTTTAAAGCCCTGGATATCCTCAAAAATCCCAGATCTACAGCTATGATAAACCCCCAGTATTCTTTATAATCCGAAGATCGCACTACCCCCCCCCTCCTCCCCATATGCTTTGGCAATGCTAAAATGTATTTGGTCCTGCCAATAAAGCTTATTTTGATTTGATTTGACTTATAAATCTCTGATATCCCCATAAATTCCCAGATCTCTTTATAAATCCCCTGATTTTCCCCCTGTTGTCCTCATAAATCCCCAGCTCTCCTAAAACCCCAATATCCCATAACTCCCCAGATCTCTTTATTAATCCCAAAACCAATTCTTAAATGTTCAGATCTCTTTATAAATACCCCTGTGAGGGGCCCCTGGGAACAAACTGGCCCCAGTCATTGCTCTGTGACACCTAAGCGCGTGATGTTTTTAAACATGGCAGCACGGGGGGGGGGGATTCACATCCCATGGGAATCATCCACATACCACATTATACGGGTTGGCTGGAGCAGCTTTTAGCAGCTGGGAATGATGGCAGTTGGAGTGACTGGCGGCTAGGAATGATGGGAGTTGGAGTGACTGATGGCTGTGAATGATAGGAGTTGGAGTGACTGGTGGTTGGGAATGATGGGAGTTGGAGTGACTGGGAAGCTGTGGCTCCCGTTGAGGGATTACATGTACTCCCTGTGGGGGGGGTCAGACTCCAGCCAGTCCATTCCTCCAAATTACTGCATAGAGCCATTAGTTTTATTGCAGCGGGATTTGTGAGACACGGCTCCAGACGAAGGATTATCTCTGATCCATCACGTGTGAGTATATGCAGAGCCGGGGCACTCACCTTCAGGTCCATGTGCCCCATGTCTGCGCACGTCAGGTGATAACACAGGGAGCACATTATAGGGCTACATTATATTTAGGAATTCCTCCCCATGTCATGACATCGGGACTCTAATGTGATCGGCAGGAATTTCTAAATAATGTAAGCAGTGGCGACTCTAGGAATAATACATAGGGGGGGCACATAAGATGCCACAGTCATAACTGGGGGGGGGATACCTTTTTGTTGTACTAACCTGATACATAAATTCAATATTTTATTTGTCGCTATTCTGTGGTTTTCGCCAACATCCAATAACTGCTTCAGCGACTCCAATTTTCACAAATTACGGTGACAATTGAGGAATTTTCCTATTTCCATGACGGAAAGTTCTAATTTTAATAAGGACTCGGAGGCGAGTATTTTGCCATCTCTTTCTTTACAGCAGCAAAGGTTTAACAGTATGAAGAACAAAAACTTCCCCAACAACAGGGGTAAACACGCCCACACCCTCTCCCAGTCTGTCCACTTAGTCCCTCCCAGAGACAGGCTCCTCCTCTTTCTTTGCAGGTCAGAAGTCAGAATCTCCAGGACGAGACGGAGCTACTCGACGGGGAGACGAAGAAGCCAAACACGGCCGGGCGTGGGGAAACCATGAAAAACGCCGCCAGGGCAGATCGATCAGCGTGAGGCTGGAAGAGAAGAAGAAACACGGGGCAGAGGTTAAAACCGAGCCATCAACAACTGGCAACGCAAGGCGCAGTCAAGGAATACAAAACACCAGTCTCAGTAAAAGTCTTTATTCAGGAACATGCACGCAGACGCGGCGTAGATGACAACGCAAGGCGCAGGCATGCGCAGTAAATAAGACACGGACAACCGGAGGAAGCTTTAATAAAGGAACAGTCAACAGGGGGGGAAACAATATGGGGGGGAAAATATTCGCCTCCGAGTCCTTATTAAAATTAGAACTTTCCGTCATGGAAATAGGAAAATTCCTCAATTTTATCCCAGGACTCGGAGGCTCCTATTTTGCCAATTCAAAGCTGAGCAACAACAGTCTCTGTCCAGTGTCGCACAGGGCGTAGGTAGAAAAGACGAGCAGTCGACGCCCTCGACCAGTCCGCGGAACGCATGATGTCCTTCAGGCGACAGCCAGCTGCAACAGCCGAGGAAATCATGGCCCGGACCGAGTGGGCCCCATAGGAGGCGGTATCAACCACCGCCAGTTCCAGCAACCAGCGCACCCATCGAGCCAAGCTCGCCGAGGACACAGGGCGATGCGGAGCACGGAAGGACAGGAACAGGGGGGAAACGGCCCCAGTCCAGAAACCCACCAGTCGATTCTCATACAGTCGGAGACATCGAACCGGGCACAACAAGGGACGGTCCGGGTAAGATGGAAAAAACACGGCCGATATAGATGTCTTAGTACGTCTAGACACGTCAAAGGTGACACCGTCCGGGCCGAAGGAAAGCGAAGGGTAATCCAGTGCCCGAACATCACCCACACGTTTACAGGACAATAAGCAGAGAAGCATCACCAGTTTTGCCGACAATTGCCGCAGGGAGAGATCCCCATTGTCCGGCCAAGACTCCAAGAAACGCAAGACCCGGGAAACATCCCATGTGGAGGAGTACCGAGGGAGGGGGGGGCCGCTCAAAGCGAGCTCCCCGCAGCAGACGGCAAACCAAAGGATGTTGACCCAGAGCCACCCTGGCGAAACCAACATGACCCACAGACATAGCCGATCGGTACACGTTCAAGGTGCGGAAAGCCAATCCAGAGTCGAACAGGGACGTCAGAAAGTCCAATGCCGAATTTAGAGATGCTGAAACGGGATCCTGATGCCGTCCCAGACACCAGTCAGCCCATCTGCCCCAGGCAGAGCCGTACGCACTCCGGGTGCCGGGAGCCCATGCTTGCAATAGGAGTTCCCCAGTCCGGTTCGAAATCTCTTGGCTTTGCCAGGCAAACCGGAAACCAGCCACGCTAGAAGATCCAGCCTGCCGTCCGCCACCAGAGGATGGGGCGCGTCCGCCGCGTCCCGAAGGAGGTCTGGGTGGCGGGGTAGTATCCTGGGGGTATCGATCGCAAGTTCCAGGAGTGTCGGGAACCAGGGCTGAGTCGTCCAAAAAGGAGTAATCAGGACCAATGTCGCTCCTTGAGCCCGGAGTTGCCCTAGTGTCCGAGCAATCAGGGCGAAGGGAGGAAAGGCATAATGACGGGTCCCGGACCAGTCTTGGAGAAAGGCATCCACTGCCAGAGCATCCGGATCAGGCCTCCAGCTGAAGAAGAACTCCCGTAGTTGAGCGTTCAACCTCGAGGCAAACAGGTCCCAGCGGAGAGGTCCACATAGTGAGTGAAGTTGATTGAACACTGAAGATGGTATCCGCCAGTCGCCTGGATCCGATAGGTGACGAGAATTCCAGTCGGCGATTTGATTGGAGAGGCCCAGGATGAACTGGGCTTGAACCCAGAGATCGTGGCGAAGGCAGTACCCCCAGAAGTCCGAAGCCATGAGAGATAGAGACTCCGATCTGGGGCCCCCCATGGCGTTGATATAACGCACTGGCGGGAAGTTGTCCAAGCG
Source organism: Leptobrachium leishanense (assembly GCA_009667805.1). NCBI lineage: Eukaryota > Metazoa > Chordata > Amphibia > Anura > Megophryidae > Leptobrachium > Leptobrachium leishanense. The sequence continues at coordinate 338,079,833 of CM019067.1, read as the reverse complement.
AAGGAGGATCGAGCGATGTGGGGAATTCCTCGTGAAACATCGTATGGCGAAAAAGCCCGCCAGTAGTTCCAGGACGTTGATGTGTCGAGTCTGTTCCGAGGGAGACCAGCGTCCCCCTGTCTCCGCACCGTCGCAGTGGGCACCCCATCCGAGGCCGCTGGCATCGGAGTCTATAGTGAGAGTCGGGGCCGGAGGAAACAAATGTTTGCCGTTCCAAGGCACCATCTGGGAGGTCCACCACGTCAGGTCCGATCGGGCGTCTTCCGTCAGGGACACCAGATTCGAGTACTCCGAACCCGCCCGGAGGGAACGGGCCTTCAGGCGTTGGAGGGCCCGATAGTGTAGAGGCGCCGGCACGATCGCTAGGCGAGCCGCCGCCAGAAGACCTATCACTCTGGCCAAGATCCTCAGAGTAGGCGCTGAGTGTCGAAGGAGAGAGGAAGATTCCTTGCGGATGTCCCGAATCTTGGAGGGAGGCAGGAACAACAGCAGGTCGTGGGAGTCCAGGAGAAACCCCAGGAAGTCGATGCGGTGCGTTGGGAGCAGTAGAGATTTCTCCGCATTGATCAGGAAACCCAGTTCTTGCAGGAGGGAGATCGTCCAGTGGAGGTGCGTCAGAAGTGTGTCCTTGGACTCGGACATTAGGAGAATGTCGTCCAATTAGATAATCAGACGGACCCCTCTGGTCCGCAGGGAAGCGACCACCGGCTTCAATAGTTTCGTGAAGCACCATGGTGCCGACGAGAGGCCGAACGGGAGGCACGTGAACCGCCACATTCGATCTCGCCAGAGGAATCTGAGGAAATCCCTGTGGGCCAAGCAGATTGGCACCGTCAGGTATGCGTCTTTCAGGTCCAATTTGACCAACCAATCGTCCCTCCGGAGGACATGTCGTAAGGTGTGAATACCTTCCATCTGGAAATGGCAGTAAACGACCGATAGATTCAACTGTTTTAAGTTGATGACTGGGCGGAAACCCCCGCCCTTTTTGGCGACCAAAAACAAGTTGCTGAGAAAACCGTTCGTGGACGGTGGGGCGGGTTCGATCGCCCCTTTGGACAACAGGTCCCGAACCTCCGCTTGCACCAGCAAATCCTGCGCGTGTGCAAAGTGGAGCGGCCGGCAAGTGGTAACCCGCACGGCCGGCAGAACGACCCCTGTCTCTGCCGGCCCTGTGAGAGACCCGTCCTGGGAACACCCTTTTCATCGTGGCTTCAGCCTTATCCAGCATGGAGAAAGACCCCACGTAGGTGTTAAGTTTTTTGGCAAATGGTTCGCCGAAGAGTTGGCCGTCGGCTTTAGTCCCCAAATCTGTAGCAGCCATGTGGGTCAGATTAGTATCCATTTTTAGCAGGATAGTCTTTCTACGCTCCGAATATAGCGCAGCGTTCGCATTTCCTAGCAAGCAGAGGGAGCCATTCTGTAGCCATTCCTCAATTTCAGAGGGATCTAGTTGGAGCTCTGATAATTTGGCGTGGTTCACGATGTCTAGGACTTTCACCAAAGGGCCAACCGTATCAAGTAATTTGTCCTGACATGTCTTAATGGCAAAGTCTATGCCTTTCTTAGCCGACCAACCTTTGTTGGCGACAAACTGTTGGAAGGCTTCATCCACCTCGGGGGTGATACATGTCTTGCCAGCAGTGCTGGGCCGAGGGCATTCCGCCTGCAGATTTAAACGGGTTCCCTTGTCAAGAGGGCAGCGCATAATGCTGTCGACCCAGCGTTCAATATGGGGTTGGGGGGGTCCAAGCGGTAGAGCTCGGGTGGGAAATCTCACGGGGATTAAACATGGGATTTCCCGCTGGATCGTAAATCGTATCCCCAACCTGCATAGGGGGTGGCTCCACCATTAGGTCCTCATCATGGCCCGGGGCGTATAGTGTTATGGAGTCATCTCCGTCATTGCCCTCAGGATCGCCGTCCCCTGAACTTGTCCCTCTTGGGACGAGACTCCAGGCTGACGCCTTGGGTCTCTTACTCTCGGCCACATTGTATGCCCCGCGGTCAGGGGCTCTCTTGCGAGAATCAGACTCGCTAATCTGTAAAGGCAATTTTACGGGGTTGCCAGCCCCTCCATAAGCACCAGGTGGATGAGGGATATGGGGGTCATTATGCCCTAAGGCTGGGGGGTCTAAGACCCTTTGAGGGGAGGCGTCCTTAGATCGATCTCTGGGGTGGGCAGGTTCTGAGACCTGGAGCACATTCTCTGGCAAGAACGCGGAGCATGAGGCTACTTGGGGGGGCGCTTGGAGCGCGTTGACTGCTTTCTCCATGGAGCGTCTACAAGTATAGTGCATATCTGCTACAGCCGCAGACATTGACTCAGTAATGGAGGAGCGGAGGGAGGCCTCGAGGGCCGCAAATTTAGTTGAAGAGCTCGATCTCTTATGTTTTTTGGGCAAGGGAGGGTTAATCTCTTCAGGAGCCGCCGACCTATTGGCCGAGCTACACTCCGACCCGGAGCCCCGGGAGGGAGAGCGAGACATGCTGCGGTTTTGGGAGCTCGACATCATCCGTACCTTTGTGGGATTGCGTACTGCAGGAAATGGCGGCCAGCGCGAGGGAAGTGGGCGTGGTTGAGCGCCGTCGCGTACCACGAGCGGGAAGCCCGCGAAACCTGAGAGGAATGCACGCAGCCAAAATTGGGTAGACTGCCCCGAACGAACGCGGTATGCCGTCCGAGCGGGGTCCGAAAAAGGCGCGCAAATACCGGGTCAGACTCGGGGACCTAGTCGGTCTCCCGGTAGGACCCGGTGGGAAGCGGCGTCCCCAGGCACAATAAGTTTGTTGAAGTTCGAAGACACTAAACAAATTCAGTATAACAACATAAAATTTTACAGGAGAAATTATGAAAGCTACTTATCTGTTCGAAGAGCAGCAAAGAAAGAGGAGGAGCCTGTCTCTGGGCGGGACTAAGTGGACAGACTGGGAGAGGGTGTGGGCGTGTTTACCCCTGTTGTTGGGGAAGGTTTTGTTCTTCATACTGTTAAACCTTTGCTGCTATAAATAAAGTAAAGAAAGAGATGGCAAAATAGGAGCCTCCGAGTCCTGGGATAAAATTCGCTAAATAAGGAATTCACCATATTTTTGGCGAAATTAATTCCACGAAATATGACAAAAAGCAAAGGATCTAAAGATGAATTGACCCTTTAGGTTCTAACATCCATAATAACCCCTAAAATGCCATAAACCCAGGGAAATATAATAAAGTGTGGCATGTAGCCTACCCATTAACCCCTAAAATGCCATAAACCCAGGGAAATACAATACAAATAATAAAGTGTGGCATGTAGCCTACCCATTAACCCCTAAAATGCCATAAACCCAGGGAAATACAATACAAATAATAAAGTGTGGCATGTAGCCTACCCATTACCCCCTAAAATGCCATTAAAGCAGGGAAATACAATAAAAATAATAAAGTGTGGCATGTAACCTACCCATTAACCCCTAACATGTCATAAACCCAGGGAAATATAATATAAATAATAAACCATGTGGCATGTAGCCTACCCATTAACCCCTAAAATGCCATTAAAGCAGGGAAATACAATAAAAAAAATAGTAAAGTGTGGCATGTAGCCTACCCATTAACCCCTAAAATGCCATAAACCCATGGAAATACAATAAATTAATGTTTAATCAAGGGTTAACTAGATTTTTAATCAGGCGCGGGATGAGCCAGTGCCTGTGGGGAGGCGCAGGATAAGCTGGTGCCTGTGGGGAGGCGCGGGATGAGCTGGTGCCTGTGGGGAGGCGCAGGATGAGCTGGTGCCTGTGGGGAGGCGCAGGATGAGCTGGTGCCTGTGGGGAGGCGCGGGATGAGCTGGTGCCTGTGGGGAGGCGCGGGATGAGCTGGTGCCTGTGGGGAGGCGCGGGATGAGCTGGTGCCTGTGGGGAGGCGCGGATGAGCTGGTTCCTGTGGGGAGGCGCGGGATGAGCTGGTGCCTGTGGGGAGGCGCGGGATGAGCTGGTGCCTGTGGTGAGGCGCGGGATGAGCTGTGCCTGTGGGGAGGCACGGGATGAGCTGTGCCTGTGGGGAGGCGCGGGATGAGCTGGTGCCTGTGGGGAGGCGCGGGATGAGCTGGTGCCTGTGGGGAGGCGCGGGATGAGCTGGTGCCTGTGGGGAGGCGCGGGATGAGCTGGTGCCTGTGGTGAGGCGCGGGATGAGCTGTGCCTGTGGGGAGGCACGGAATGAGCTGTGCCTGTGGGGAGGCACGGGATGAGCTGGTGCCTGTGGGGAGGCGCGGGATGAGCTGGTGCCTGTGGGGAGGCACGGGATGAGCTGTGCCTGTGGGGAGGCACAGGATGAGCCAGTGTCTATGGGGAAGCGTGGGATGAGCTGGTGCCAGTGGGGAAGCGCGGGACGAGCCGGTGCCTGTGAGGAGGCGCTGGTTGAGCGGGTGCATGTGGTTAGGCACGGGATGAGCGGGTGCATGTGGGGAGGCACGGGATGAGTCGATGCATGTGGGGAGACGCTGGATGAGCCGGCGCCTGTGGGGAGGCACAGGATGAGCTGGTGTCTGGTTGGGGCAGTGATGGTCACGCGGTGGATATACTGGCCATGGCTTTGCTCGGTAACTCCGGGTGTGTTTGGAAAAAGCTCGGAATTTCGCTCCAAACAGCAAAAAAAATCTGAAACCTGATCCTGACAGGAGACGTTCCGATGAAGGCTTTACCTGAGGGCCGGGCAGGTAAACCCTACGGGAGGAGGGAGCCAGGACCAGGGCCAGATTAACATAAGGGCCGATGGAGCAGCAGCTCAAGGCCCATGCCCCAGAATAGGCCCTGAGAAAGGATAACTATGACTGCATTGATGGGCATTTGGACCCGTGTCTCCAACTCCATAGCAGATACAGGGTTAGGTAAGGTATCCCTGGAAAGGCCAGAGCATGACCTTTTCAATTATAATCAAACATGACCAGGTTTTATGTAGCAATAAAAATAAATATTTCTTAATTTTTTTCTTTCTAACACAGCAATATTTTTCGCTTTGCAATTATAAAGTGAACAATGATGCTGCACTCACTCACCATCGCATTTCTCATGTCACCAACACGTGTGGAGGCGATGGCACAATCCATTGTTATGAATTGTTACATTGCAAACCTTAATCATCGCATTGCAGCGAAGAGCATGGGGGGGGACTTTGGAACCCTGCGTTACTAAACGTTACACCTCACAAGGTCAAGTGAGGTGTCATTGGACAGGACAGAGTCTGTTCTTTGCATTAATACCAAAAAGGACCATGTAAAGTCTAAAAGAAAAAACAAAAAGGCTTTTTTTAATTTATTTTTAGTTCCAAAGTGATGGCATTGTCCATTTGTCAGGTATAAAATGAGCAACACCACTGCCATTACTCTCCTCATTTCCCACGTTGGGAGCAAGGTCAGTATTTTATACAGTCATATTATTCATAAAACACCATCCTCCAAAACACAAGGGAAATATTTCATTTTTTATTTTAATTTTTTTGGTTACAATTGTATATTTTCTCTGAAAAATGCAGTAACAGGTTCCCAATTCACTTTTTTTTTTATCAAGAATTCCCTATAGAATATATAACCATAAAGGTTTGGATAAAATGGGAAAAAATAATTTTACACGCTGTAAATGATTGAAATCTGAATGGGAATTTCCTCTCACAGTATCTGCCTGGTGAGATATACCTCTATGTGCACGATTAAATAACCTAAAATATGTTTTCGTTTCACTAACAGGGTTATTCAGAGAGAGGTGAAAAGTAGGAGAATGGCTGGAGAATGGAAAATTCTAGGTCAAAATAGCCGATTTGGAAAGTGAGATGAATGGGAGACTTTTTCTGGTTTGGATATTTTGACCTAGAATTTTCCGTTCTCCAGCCATTCTCCTGCTTTTCACCTCTCTCTGAATAGCCCTGAATATTCCAAAAAAAGCCACCAAAATATTCAGCTCCAGCCCCATAGAGATTTTAATCCTGCCCTGGCCAGGACAATGGCCGTCAGCCCGGAGACAGTGCCAAGGTCCCTACACCGTACAGGGACACAGCCATGGAGAAAGGAACCAGGCCACGTTTGTCCGTCCATAGCTGCATACCCAGAGTGTCCATGAGGGACAGTCCCTCCATCGCGGTTCGAGTCAGGGTGTCGCGTATGTCCATACCCCTGCTTTGTGTCCGTGTCAGTTGTACTGTAGGTTCCTGGGGTTTTGCCGCGTGTGTTTCCGGTGCCTGCGTCACGGTATACAGTGACAAAACCGGCCCTGATGCATCACTCGCAAACCTGCGTGCCCCGCACCGGCCCTTTGACATACCGTGACTTGTGTATCTGCAGATAAATTATCGCTGTGTGACCCGGCACCCCCCATTCCTGAGCTTCTCTGCGGCAGTCGCCATGGAAACGACGGAGACGTTTTTACCATTTTGTCTAGAAATATCTTTATCGCAAATAAAAGACCCTTTACTGAGCTTCATCCTCATGTCTGGAGATTAGAGGGTCTCCCCGGGACAAGAAAACCCCCCAGTTCAGCCAGAGGTTCCTCATGCTTATACTGCGCTACAGACACGTTGGTACTCACATCATTCCTCTCCATCGCATTCATTGCTCAGTGCTCTTCATGCTCAGCCCGGGGTGCTGGGGGCCTCTGGGGGCCCCTCACGAGCATTCGGGTATCACAGGGACCTTATCAGCCCGGGCTCCCGGAATGTAAAATGCTTGATATTCCGGATCCCCACGTCAGGTGCCGGTGATTCACCAGGAGGGCGGCTGAGCTGCCGATCCACGCCGGGCAATTATAGGCTTTGGGTGTAATTCTGCAAATCCACAGAAAGCAGGAAATTTCACATTTAACTCTTCGTGGCAGAGCAGCCTGAGGAGCGAGCTGCGAGCCACCAGAGTGCCGGAGGAGTGAGCCGCTAGGGGACCGAGCCAGGGCCGCCTGTGTTCTTTAGCCTGGGGCAGGTGCTGTATAGGGGTGGTCTGCTTGCTCCCCGTAACCCCTCAGCCATGGCTGCGGGGGAAGGTGTCAATCTCTGCCCTCCCACTAGAGGCATGCCAGATCCCCTGAGGGGCAATTACTCCCCATGCCAGATCCCAGAGGGGCAATTACTCCCCATGTCAGACCCCCTGAGGGACAATTACACCCCATGCCAGACCCCTGAGGGTCAATTACTCCCCATGCCAGACCCCTGATGGGCAATTACTCCCCATGCCAGACCCCTGATGGGCAATTACTCCCCATGCCAGACCCCTGAGGGCAGGGCCGTTGCTAGACTATTTTGCGCCCTTGGCAAGACCAGCTATGTGCACCCCCCCCAAAAAAAGCTCACATGGGTATATTTGCCCCAGCTCACATGGATATATTTGCCCCCAGCTCACATGGATATATTTGCCCCCAGCTCACATGGATATATTTGCCCCCAGCTCACATGGATATATTGCCCCCAGCTCACAGATATATTGCCCCAACTCACATGCATATAATATATTGCCCCCAGCTCACATGGATATATTTGATCCCAGCTCACATGGATATATTTGATCCCAGCTCACATGGATATATTTGCCCCCAGCTCACATGATATATATTTGCCCCCAGCTCACATGATATATATTTGACCCCAGCTCACATGGATATATTTGCCCCCAGCTCACATAGATATATTGCCCCAACTCACATGCATATAATATATTGCCCCCAGCTCACATGGATATATTTGATCCCAGCTCACATGGATATATTTGATCCCAGCTCACACGGATATATTGCCCCCAGCTCACACATGGATATATTGCCCCCAGCTCACACATGGATATATTGCCCCCAGCTCACATGTATATATGTGCCCCCAGCTCACACCTAGACATCTTACACACAACTCACAGCCAGATATCTTACACACAACTCCAAACACACCCAGACATCTTACACACAACTCCAATCACACCCAGACATCTTACACACAATTCCAAACACTCACACCCAGAGATCATACACACAAATCCTAACACACCCAGACAACATACACATAACTCCTAACTGTCAGGTACAGGTACTGGGATGGCACCTGGATGGCAAGATTCTGAGCCCAGGATGCGGTGAGGCACCACTCCAGAAATATATGGTGAGTGGTGAGTTTGCAGGAACACAAATGGTGGTTTGGAGCAGAGGGGCAGGACACGTAGAGGGATTGAAAAACAGAAAACAAACCAGGAAAAATGGGAACTTGAATATTCTGGATACTGCAGGGAATGACTGGTAAACACGGTAAGTTTCAGGGGAGCCCCAGCATACACGTCCTCTCTCTCTGGGTACAGATAGACAATGCTGGAACAATGTGGAGAGGAGGGCAGGGCCCTTTTATTTTGCAAGGTCAGGTGGTGTAGTGTTTTACTATGTGTTTTCACTTTTAACCATTTGTGTGCAGGAATCTCAGTGCTGGTTCTGAGATGAGCAAAGCTTGAAGGGGGCTGTCTGGCAAGGTTCAGGAACCTGACACTAACACTCACACCCAGAAATCCCGCGCTCACAGGACCTGCCAGTGATGACATGTAAACATGCCTATACATATGATTGGAAGATAAGGAGTGAGACATGTTGGGGGATAAGGAGAGATATAACAGGTGCGGAGGTGACAGTCGGGGGGGGGGTGTTGCGGTTCAGCTGGAATAGCAGAGAGCTGTTACCATTAAGGAATGGGGCTGGTATACTTAACCACTCAATCACTGTTACTGTCTAGGGTGGAATAGGGCCCATACTTTTAATATAAAGGGTGACAGATTCTTAGTCACGGTTTTTGTTCTCCCGCGCCGTTGCCCCCCTCTGACCCCCGAGGGGGGGATATTAGTATATAAATCTATAAAGAAGCCCACCATGTACCCCTCATCCACTGGAAGCAGCTGCTGCAGCTTTGTGGCCTCAGAGCTCAGCGAACTCAGGAAACGCGGCGCTTATCATGGAGGAAATGTGCAACAAGACACAATTTCCTGAACAAAGGCTGCGCTCGCGTAAAGCAAGTGCGGTGTGTGAGCTTGGGCCAGACAGCCAGGGTGACAGTGATAAGATATAATGAGGGTGTCAGGCAGGCAGGGGTCAAGTCCTGGGAAAAAAAGTGAGGGAACCCCACGAATTCCACAACCCCTATTACCTGAAGAAAAAATATATACTGTATGTCACGAGTATAGCAGGACGTGGTGATACCATTTTTATTGGGTTAACATTACATTTAAAAGACAAGCTTTCAAGAGCGTAACCTCTCCTCTTCAGGTCTGGAAACTATACTGATCAGTGAAAGGTATCACTACGTACAGGTATACTCGTGATTTTGGCAACTGGACTAACACGTTATCTATCTATCCAGGCACAGAACCCCCCCAAAATTATATACACAGGCATTGGACCCCCAAATTAATATACCAAGCACTGGACCCCCAAAATAATATACCCAGCACTGGACCCCCAGAACTAATATACCCAGCACTGAGCCTCCAGAATTATATGCACAGCACTGGACCCCCAGAACTATATGCACAGCACTGGACCCCCAGAATAATATGCACAGCACTGAGCCCCCAGAATAATATACACAGCACTGAGCCCCCAGAATAATATACACAGCACTGGACCTCCAGAATAATATACACAGCACTGAGCCCCCAGAATAATATACACAGCACTGGACCCCCAGAATAATATACACAGCACTGAGCCCCCAGAATAATATACACAGCACTGAGCCCCCAGAATAATATACACAGCACTGGACCCCCAGAATAATATACACAGCACTGAGCCCCCAGAATAATATACACAGCACTGGACCTTCAGAATAATATACACAGCACTGAGCCCCCAGAATAATATACACAGCACTGGACCCCCAGAATAATATACACAGCACTGAGCCCCCAGAATAATATACACAGCACTTGTTATATGGATATATTTGCCCCCAGCTCACGTGGATATATTTGCCCCCAGCGCACATGCAGAGGCAGCTCTAGACTTTGTGAGGTCTTAGGCCAAATTGAAACATGAGACCCCCTACTGACACCCAAATGCAAGTGATCAAAAATTAACTGTATGAATTGAGTATTTTAAGTCAGAAAAACTTTCAATCTTATATTTGTCTCATACACATTTCTGTGAGGTTTTTTTCTGTGCAGCTCTGTGATACGATCATACACACCACCATTACTGAGAATGTTATAGGAACATTCTACACAACCTGACCACTTTATATTTTTTAAATGATGTGACGTGAATGCTGCTCGAGGGCACGTGTGACGTGAATGCTACACGAGGGCACGTGTGACGTGAATGCTGCACGAGGGCACGTGTGACGTGAATGCTGCACGAGGGCACGTGTGACGTGAATGCTGCACGAGGGCACGTGTGACGTGAATGCTGCACGAGGGCACGTGTGACGTGAATGCTGCACGAGGGCACGTGTGACGTGAATGCTGCACGAGGGCACGTGTGACGTGAATGCTGCACCAGGGCACGTGTGACGTGAATGCTGCACCAGGGCACGTGTGACATAGCTGTATGAGGGAATGTGTGACATGAGGGCTGCATGAGGAATATGTGTGTGACACAGTATGTGTGATGTGAGAGCTGTGAAAATATGAATGCTATGAGGGCTGTGTTATCTGAGGGAGTTGTATGAATTGGAGCGTTTGTGGGTGATGTGAGCGTATGGATGATGTGGGGACTGAAGGGCTGTATGTGAGATGTGTTGTGGTGGCTGTGTCCGCACTGCAGAGTCGTTCGAGAGAAGGACTAATTAGGAATGAAGGAGGTTTAAGGATTATCCCTGTATTGCACAAGAGTTTCAAAGGAGGGAGTTTCCTTTATTCTATGGGATAAGGCTTTGTTCTGTGAGCTGAAGCATGGCTCTTTGTGATTGGGTACAATGGGAAGATAAACAATGGAAAAGGAGGGGGAAGGGAGGATACAAGAGGCTGTGCGTGGGACAATTTTGGTATTGCAACTAATTTTCTTTTACTCCCACCCAACCCACCCCGTTTTATTTTCTCTTTCAGAGATGCTGGTTCTCTACAACGTCGGAAAGGTCACGCAGCAGAAGCACCACAGATAGGGGCAATGGAGTGGTGATTTCACCACTCATGCAAGACCGCCTGTGGTTTCCCATATGGAAATATGCTGTGTCGCATGAACCTGGTTCGTGGTTTAAATGGCCATGTCTGGGGGATTGTATAAATATCGACATGGTTAGTCTACCTATTGCATCAAGTGATACACCATGTTACATGAAGCCAGCCTGAGGTTTTTTGAACGGCCAAAGTTGGGGGATTGTCTTTGATTAAAAGCATGGTTAGAGTAATTATTATCGATCAGACAGTATCCCAAGATTTGGGTACTTTACCATGTGGCAGGAAGCCAGCTGGTGGTTTGTTCGGCCACAGCTGGGGGATTGCGGTTTAAGATGGACATGGTTTAGGTTACGGATGAGCGGCGAAATAGGCGACCTGGCACGTGGAGGGCGATAGTGGGGGGATGGTCTGCAGGGTACGGGGTGAGTGTGGTTCGTACGGCCAAGCTCAAGTGCCTTCCTGGTTTGCAGATCCTCTCGGCCTGCTATCTGCCATAAAAATAAACTGAGCAGATGTGTGGTCAGCCTGCTTAGCCACGTGGGGCGCTATTTCTGGGCAATGCTTGTGGTGCATTGCAGTTGCCAGTGTTATCTGGTGTAGCGAATTTGGCATACGAGGATCGATAATAATAATTCTGCCTTAGAGGCAAAGAATTTGGCCTTAAGTAATAAAAGACGTGACCTTTTCAAAATGCCAATACTTAGTTGTGTTTTCATTTACGGGAAAGGGAGGGGGGCGGGTAAGGGGGGGGCCTGGGGGGGTTAGTAGGTTTAAGAAGGTAACTTACATGGGAAAAAGTGTAAGAAGAGGATAAGGGTATAATTCTTAAGTGTGTATGCATTTGTGCCCGGTTTAAAATGATGAGGAGAGCCAGGAAGGAGTTAACTGAAAAGCAGTGTAGCCAATTAGTTCCCATGCATTCCTCCCTCCCCTGAGCCCCCCCCCCCTCTGCAGTGTCCCCTCACCTCAGCTGGGATCAGGCAGATGGGATCGGAGTTTGTGAATCTACAGATAGTGTATGTAAGGGGAATAGCCAGTGGACCAGTGGATTCGGCTCAGTGATTTCCTGACCAGTTTCTGTTGAAGTCTCATCCCCTGATCAGTGATCAGGGGAGGGAGGAATGCATTGGAAACAAACGGGAGGGGGGATGCAACCGAAACAAGTCTTTTTTTTCTGGGTTTTAAATTAAAAAAATGTGTTGTTTTTCCCCCCTTCTTGTGGGGGGGGGGTGTGATCTTATTTTCGTACCTCAGGTGGAGATTATTTCTTGTTTTCAGTCATGGCTGCAGCTTTCAGCAGGCAGCCTTCCTGAGCCAGCATTGCCTGTCATTGCCTTCCACTCTGAGGGTGTGGACTGCCCATGCCTGACACGCACGCTGTAGAATCGCCGGTAGTACAGGAAGTAGTAGAGATGTCACATGGTGCAGTGCACGCTCGTGACATCATCAGAGGCGGCCGCTGGACACAATCTTGGAGGATTCCACACAGGCAGAAAGAGATATGACTCCTTCCCCCCCTCCCCTTTAAGCAAACAATGACTGCCCACTCAGATTGAAGTTGCCAGCGGCCGCTCGTAGGAAGAATAACAGCGGCCGCTGGCAATGTGCGGCCAGCTAAATTGTTTTGCGCTCAGGCCACAGCGGGAACGATGCGTTCCCGCTGAGGGAGAAGTGCGGGACGCCGTTCCCGCTGGACTCGAGCCATGCACGCAGGGCCAGATTAAGATCTCTATGGGCCTGAAGCTGAATGATTTTGGTGGCTTTTTTGGAATTTAGTGAAATGAAAACATATTTTAGGTTACTTAATAGTGCAGATACGGGTATATGTAACCAGACAGTTACTGTGTCAGGAAATTTCCTTTCAGATTTCAATGTGAGAAATTATTTTTTTCAAAATTTATCATCCAAACCTTTGTGGTTATATATTTGTAAGAATATTCATTCTTATTCTATAGGGAATTCTTGTTAAAAAAAAATTGAAATGGAAAAAACTGTTACTGCATTTTTCTGAGAAAATATACAAGATATATTTCCCTTGTGTTTTGGAGGATGGTGTTTTATGAAGAATATGACTATCAGGGTTATTCAGAGAGCGGTGAAAAGCAGGAGAATGACTGGAGAATGAAAAATTCTAGGTCAAAATAGCCGATTTGGAAAGTGAGATGAAAGGGAGAATTTTTCTGGTTTGGCTATTTTGACCTAGAATTTTTCATTCTCCAGTCATTCTCCTGCTTTTCACTCTCTCTGAATAACCCTGAAAGTATAAGATACTGACCTTGCTCCCAGTGTGGGAAATGAGAAGGTGAGTAATGGCAGTGGTATTGCTCATCTTATACATGACAAATGGACAATGCCATCGCTCTGGAACTAAAAATATATATATAAAAAAAAAAATTGTTTTCTTTTATTTTAGATTTTACATGGTCACGTTTAGGCTAGGGTCAGACGAACGCATTTTCACGTTGTCTGTGAAAAAGTGCGTTCGAACGAGTGGACGCATTTTTTCACGGAGTACGCGATAGCGGTCATACTATGCGCATTTTTCGTCTGTGATTTTGTACGGATCATCAATAAAAAACACTTTGTGCATCTGGACGTTATGTAGGCCGGACATTAGTAGCGTCTGACATCTCCTAATCACACACACACAGCTAGCGGATGCAGCGCACTCTGTACAACCGTACTAGCGGTTTTACGTTCTTGAAAAAATGCGTTCATTTTCCACTTGCGTTGCGCAGCCGGACTTTCGTGCGACCGTACTTCGTATATTGGCTGTCATTGCCCGTCATTTGCTGCTAGTGCGGCCGTGATTATGTGCGCCTGCACGTGCGTTCGCACTGCCTCAGTCTGACCCTAGCCTTAGACTCTGACCTGTCCAATGACACCTCACTTGACCTTGTGAGGTGTAAAGATTAGTGACACAGGGTTCCAAAGCCCCCCAGAGCTCTTAGCTGCAGTGCGGCACTTAGGTTTTTGATGTAACAATTTTTAATAACGGATTGTGCCATCGCCTCCACACTTGTTGGTGACATGAGAAATGGGATGGTGAGGTAGTGCAGCATCATTGTTCACTTTAGAATTGTAAAGTGAAAAAGTTTGCGGTTTTAGAAAGAAAAAATAAATATTTATTATTTTATTTTTATTGTTACATAAAACCTGGTAATGTTTGGTATCATTGCGCTGGCCTTTCCAGTGATACCTCACATAACCCTGTAGCTGCTATGGCGTTGGAGATACAGGGGTCCAAATGCCAACCAATGCAGACATAGTTATCCTTTCTCTGGGCTTATTCTGGGGCAGGGGCCTGGAGCTGCTGCTCCATCAGCCCCTATGTTAATCCGGTCCTGGTGTCAGGAACAGGATAAAGCAGGGGCTCAGCGCGGTGTCAGGGCCAGGATAACCGATGAATTGACCTTGGCAAATCCCACCAAATTGGAAGAGAAAAAAGTCTGCTGTTCTCCTAATCGGAGCAAAATCAATAAAGAGGTGTCCAAAAAAAAATAAACAAGTCCTTTAAAACGTAATAAAAAGGTTTGTTACAAAGTAATATAAAAAAACTTCCTTTAAAAAATACAAAAAACAAAAAAGTCTTTTAAAAAAAGAATAAACGGTCTTTAAAACATATAGGGCCCTATTACAATCTTCGCGCAGTAACGCAAGGGGTAAGACCCTTTGCTCTGGACGTCATATTACAATGTCAGCGCAACAAACGCGCGTATACGTCTACCGCGGGTGAACCTGCGCAAACGCTGCGCGAGCTTACTGTACATTGCGCATCCTATACTTAACATTGTGAGCGCAAATGCATTTGTGCGCTTGTACGCGGATGGTATTACAATCTATGCGCAGTTTGTAACGCACAGCCTTTGCGCGCATAATTTTAGCAACTCCTAAAAGCTGGTGTTAATGGAAAATTCAATCAATCAACCTGCCGAACCCAAATACACCAGCACAAAAACAAATACACAGCAAAGTATAGTTACACATTCTACACATACCCAAACAATAAAATGGAGAAGTTGTGTGTGTTTTTATTATTGCTGCAGCATATATGCCCAGATTGACTTTGACAGGCGCAATAACTTAATGTGAGATAATTGTGGTTCTTAATTCTGATTGGCTGAATCGCGTGAAAAAAACAGTCCACACACTGATTTCTGCGCGCGCATTTGTGCGCGTCCATTTAACGCGGGTTATTGCTCGACGGATGAAAAAATGCACGAGGATTATAATTCCAGCGTTGATTTACGCGCGTTAACGTTTAACGCTGGGCTCACAAATTCACACGTTGCGTGAGCGTTTTAAAGCGAAGATTGTAATAGGGCCCATATTTATTTATTTATATATATTATATATATGAACGCGAAAGTCATGACTGACTCATCAACGCCCAGCTGAAACCGTTTAACCTAGGAACGTGAAATTTTGAAGGTGCACTGTTTTTATGATGTAAGCAACCACTAAGGAAGGATTTTTGGAAACTCCACCCATAAGGGGGTGAAAAAGGAGGTTGAATATTTTAACCAGGATACCTATAGCTCAAAAACAGAAGATGCTACAGATGTGAAAAATCGGTATTTAGATTTGTCTTGAAAAATAAGAAAAAACACGTATTTTACCGTTTTTCAGAAATCCAAGTGGGGGGCGAAAAAAGGGGGTTGAATATTTTAAACAGGATACCTGTATCTCCAAAACAGACGATGTTACAGTCCTGAAAATTGGTATTTAGATTCGTCTTGAAAAATAAAACACGTATTTTACCATGTTCTGAAAATTCCTTGGGGGGGCAAAAACGGGGGTTGAATACCTTTATCAGTATACCTATATTTCAAAAACCGAAGATGTTACGGGTGTGAAGTTTGGTATTTACAATCTTTGTGAAAAACAAACAAACATGTTTTTTGCCATTTTCCACAAATCCAATTGGGGGGGTCAGGGGAAAGGGGTCTGAATATTTTTATCATTATACCTATATTTCAAAAACCAAAGATGTTACAGACGTGACATTTGGTATTTACAATCTTCTTGAAAAATAAAAACAGGTGTTTTACCATTTTCCAAAAATCCCAAGAGTGGGGGTGAAAAAAAGGGGGGCTGAATTCTTTTAAACAGGATACCTATATCTCAAAAACAGAAGATGTTACATACGTGAAAATTGGTATTTAGATTCGTCTTGAGACACAAAAAAAAACCTATTTTACCATTTTCCAAAAATTCAGTGGGAGGGGGAAAAAGGGGCGGTTGAATACTTTTATCAGTATACCTATATTTCAAAAACCAAAGATGTTACAGGTGTGAAATTTGGCACTTACATTCTTCTTGAAAAATAAAAAAACACGTGTTTTACAATTTTCCAAAAATCCCAAGTGGGGGGGGGAGAGGGGGTTCGACCAAAAAACCTCAAGTTTCTTTTAAAAAGCAATTTTAACAAATCATAAAATCTACGCGATCGAAGCTGCGGGCAAAAGCTACTAAAGTATATTCCCAGGAAAAGACACATTGAGATTTCTCTGGTTTTCAGTTTGTTCTGGATTCAAGATCATTGAATTGTTACAGAAACACAAAGTAACAAAACGCAAGATATTAAAAACACAAAACATACAGATTAACCACTTGGCTGCTATGGACGCGCTGAGCGCGTCCAGCCAAGTGGTTCTCCTGTGCTACGGATGCGCTCAGCGCGTCCGAGCACAGGAGGCAGCAATCCGCCGGATTCCGGCGGATTGCTGCGCCCCCCCGGTGCGGGCTGACATCTTGGATGCCAGCCCAGCACTCGGGAGCCCGGCGGGGACATTAGATGTCATCGCGGCGAAGCGATGACATCTAATTCAGGCGCTCCCCCCCCCCCGCATGTGCGGAGGAGGCGCCTGAAAGGGAGGGGGGGGGAGGTCCTTCGGACCTCTCTCCCTCCCGATCGCCGGGGAGCAGGGGGTTAAGACAGGCACCGCTTGGAAGGGCACAGCCTGCCCTTCCAAACGGTGGCTCTCATTAACCCCTGGGGAGCCAGATCACGAATCGGCGCTGAAAAGCGCCGGTTCGTGATCCTTTCCCGGAGCTGGCCGACATCTTGGATGTCGGCCAAGCCTCCGGGAACTCCCCCTGAGGACTGGCGTCATCGGGCATAGCACGATGACGCCAGTCCTGGAGTTAACCCCTAGCTGCCACCAACGGTGGAGATAGAGGGTTCCAATGAACCCCCTATCTCCCGATCCGTGGCAGCTAGGGGTTAAAGTTTGATACTGTTTGATCGGCCAGAGCATGGCCGTTCCAACGATACCAAACACGACTGTGAAAAAAGTTTTTTAAAAAAAATAAAAAAATATTTAAAAAAAAAAATAAACACGTTTTTTTTTTTGTTTTTGTTTTTTTAATGCAGCAATATTGTTCCCATTTCAATTATGTGAACAATGATGCTGCACTAACGATTTTTGTATGCGGTGCGTTTGTTAAAAATCGCGTAATTTCCCCCAAAAACAAAATGTAACGAGACCCCATCTCTAATTTTTTTAACAAGCGCACCCCATACAAAATATAACCGCAATTGCTCGCATGTTAAAATGTGAAAAAAAAACACTTTACACATTGTAAATTATTGAAAATTCATATTTTATTGCATTTTTTGTTATACATATAATAATGACATATTATTAACCCTTTCGCTGCTGAGGCTTTTCACACCTCTGTGCTGAGGTCATTTTTACCGGTTTTGCTCATCATGTTTAAACGTGTTTTGAAGGCTTATTTTAGTATATGACCCAGACATATTATATATCGTTCTTTCCGTCAGACTCGGTAGATTCATAATATGTCATTATTATATATATACGTCATGACCTGTCTGTATATTATAACAAAAAATGCAATAAAATATGTATTTTCAATAATTTACAATGTGTAAAGTGTTTTTTTTTCACATTTTAACATGCGAGCAATTGCGGTTATATTTTGTATGGGGTGCGCTTGTTAAAAAAATTAGAGATGGGGGTCTCGTTACATTTTGTTTTTGGGGGAAATTACGCGATTTTTAACAAACGCACCGCATACAAAAATCGTTAATGTGAACAATGATGCTGCACTATAATTGAAATGGGAACAATATTGCTGCATTAACGAACCAAAAAAAAAAATATTTTTTTTATAATTTTTTTTTAAATATATTTTTAATTTTTATTTTTTTTAAAAAACTTTTTTCACTTTCGTGTTTGGTATCGTTGGAACGGCCATGCTCTGGCCGATCCAACCATACCAAACTTTAACCCCTAGCTGCCACGGATCGGGAGATAGCGAGTTCATTGGAACTCGCTATCTCCACCGTTGGTGGCAGTTAGGGGTTAACTCTAGGACTGGCGTCATCGTGCTATGCACGATGACGCCAGTCCTCAGGGGGAGTTCCCGGAGGCTTGGCCGACATCCAAGATGTCGGCCAGCTCCGGGAAAGGATCACGAACCGGCGCTTTTCAGCGCCGATTCGCGATCCGGCTCCCCAGGGGTTAATGCCAGGCACCATTTGGAAGGGCAGGCTGTGCCCTTCCAAATGGTGCCTGGGTTAACCCCCGCAACGCCGCCGATCGGGAGGGAGAGAGGTCCGAAGGACCTCCCCCCTCCCTTTCAGGCGCCTCCTCCGCACATGCGGGGGGGCGCCTGAATTAGGTGTCATCGCGCCGCCGTGATGACACCTAATTTCATCGGCGGCTGTTCCGGATGCTGGGCTGACATCGAGGATGTCAGCCCGCACCGGGGGGGCCAGCGATCGGCCGGAACCCGGCCGAACGCTGACCCCAAAGGGAGGACGCGCTGAGCGCGTCCTCCGCACAGCAGGAGCCATGCGGAGGACGCGCTGAGCGCGTCCTTCGCATGGAAGTGGTTAATCTGCCGAGTCTGACGGAAAGAACGACATATAATATGTCTGGGTCATATACTAAAATAAGCCTTCAAAACACGTTTAAACATGATGAGCAAAACCGGTAAATATGACCTCAGCACAGAGGCGTGAAACGCCTCAGCAGCGAAAGGGTTAACCCAGAAAATAAATATGTAGCAAATATAGTCACTGTGTTACATGTTTACAGGTGCATCCTGTATATAGTCACTGTTACATGTTTACAGGTGCATTCTGTATATAGTCACTGTGTTACATGTTTACAGGCGCATTTTGTATATAGTCACTTTGTTACACATTCACAGGTGCATTCTGTATATAGTCACTGTGTTACATGTTTACAGGCGCATTTTGTATATAGTCACTTTGTTACACATTCACAGGTGCATTCTGTATTGAGGTATGCCAGTAAGGAGCTCCTGAGTGACTTAAGACTTGGGGAAGATTTGAGGACGTCTGGGAGGTCATTCCATAATAGCGGTGCTCTGTAGGAAAATGAGGATTGTGACACTTTTTTTTTGTATGGTGGTATTGTTGACACGTTCAGATGCCTTATTAATCCAGTGGAAGGCAAGAAGTCGCCCAATGGGGCCATTTTTCAATTGTGCCGAAAATTGAAAAAAATTCCATAACCACCACGAGATTTCTCCCCGTTTCATCGAGCTCTGCGTCACGATTTAGGCCGGTGTCAGACGAGTGTTTTGAAGAGCGGAAGGAACGTTTGTGAGATTGGATGTTCCTTTCACTCGACCCCCGTCTGGCCACCTCACTGAGTGCAGTTAGTGCGTTCAGCGCTGCAAGGCTCGATCCTCCTATGGAGAATCGTGCTTTGCAGCTCCGTCAATGCGCGTCCTAGCGCTTTGACGGAGAGGCCTGCTGCACGGACGCAGCATGGCTGCTGTTGCGCACCCAATTCGTGCACACAACAGCTTCTGGCCGGCCCCGTCGCAACACTGCGACGGATGCCGGAAGCCACGTCAGTATGGGTGCACCTAGTAAGCTCGTCTGACACCAGCCTTATCGCTTATATCGTATTTTAGTGGAACAGCACAAGACCGATATTTAAGGCGGCAGCCTATGTTCCTGAACTACATGTCCCATGCTGCTAAGCAAGCTTTATGTACTGTATGGCTACGCCTCTTGGGACATGTAGTTCCAAAATATCTAGGATGCCATGGATCGGGATCACTGCTATAACGGCTTCCCCTGCTCCCGGCAGCCAATCAGTGACTGGCGAAGGACCAGGCGTTGCAACACACAACCAGCTGTGCAGGAAGTGGCCCATGGACCCGCATTATGGCGCCGGACTGAGAAAAGATGTGCATCAAGTGATGATGTCACATTGATACTGGTGACCTCATAGATCCACGGCTTATTACGTGATCCCGTCCATGGCACGCACAGCACTGGAATGTGAATCCACCTGATGGTGGTGCTGCGTGCCCTCTGTCTGACCTTGGCAGCCGGTTAGTCATTCTGATCCTGGCATCAGGCGAGGTTGGCACTGCCAGTTCTCATATGATATGCGCCTCGCCGGAGCTCTCAAACCCTCCCTCGGGAGCCTCGGGGCACACAATTCATCCTCCGCAAACTCGAACATAAAAAAGGGAATGCTCCGGCATATTTCCCTGCGTTCACCAGGCGTGCGAGGCGCCGGGAGATTTCACACGCCGGGGGAGGGGGGGTCAGTGTGTGCCCCCGCCAGCTTCCTGATGCTCCCCCGGATTGAGGGTTTCTGTGTCTGCGCCAGAAAGAAGACATTGCTTTTACACGTATAATGAATCTGTGCCGCGGCGACCCCGTCCTGCGCAGGGGAGGAGCTTCCATTACGGATCGCAAGCTCCTGGGCCAAGGCTGCTTCAATCCAAAACTGATTCAGTATAGGCCGGGGTCAGACGAGCGTTTTGAAGAGCGGAAGGAACGTCCGTGAGAGTGGACAATCCTTAAACTCTAACACCCGTCTGACGCCCATCTGGCTGCCTTGCTGAGCGCAGTTAGTGAATCCTATGGAGGATCACGCTTTGCAGTGCCGTTGAACGCGCATTGTGGCGCCTCGACAGGGAGGCTTTCAGAACGTCCGCAGTACGGCCGCTGGAGCACGAGCAATTCATACGCGCGCTACAGCATGTGGCCAGATCTATCGAAGCGTCACAACGCTGTGACGGACGCCAGGAGGCACGTCAGTACGGGCGCACATCGTGAGCTCGTCGAACATGTACGTGGCGTTAATCCAATTTCTCAGTACAGGCTGACTGGCCCGTGCCACCTCCCCCACACCTATATACCCCGGGCTATACACCCCGTGCCACCTCCCCCACACCTATATACCCCGGGCTATACACCCCGTGCCACCTCCCCCACACCTATATACCCCGGGCTATACACCCCGTGACACCTCCCCCCACACCTATAAACCCCGAGATATACACCCCGTGCCCCTCCCCCACCTATATACCCCCGGGCTATACACCCTGTGCCACCTCCCCCACCTATATACCCCCGGGCTATACACCCTGTGCCACCTCCCCCCACACCTATATACCCATGTACAATCTGCTTTCTTACCGCGGGACTCAGGCAGGATTTGTTTCTGTACAGGGCACCTAGTTTGGGGTAAATTTTAGATGAAAGTTTTTCGATGTGGGGGCGAAAGGATAGATTTGGGTCTAACCACATACCTAGATATTTGAGAGAAGTGACTGTGGTCAGCGTGCCATTTGATTTTGTCCTGACACATAGATGGTGTTTGCAATTTGTGTAGTTCAGGTTTTGTTCCAAAGAGCATCGTTACCGTTTTGTCAGTATTTAAAAAAAGTTTGTTGTGTTTGATCCACTTTTCTACCTCTGAATTGTTCTTGCAGCTATATACCCTGGGATATACACCCACGTGCCAACCCCCCGCCCCATACCTATACACCCTGTGCCAACTCCCCCAGCACCTACAGTCAGGTCCAGAAATATTGGGACAGCAACACAATTGTAACATCTTTGGCTCTATACACCACCACAATGGAGTTGGAATGAAACAAACACAATGTGCTTTAACTGCAGACTGTCAGCTTTAATTTGAGGGTATGTACATCCAACTCAGGTGAACGGTGTAGGACTTCCAGCAGTTTGCAGATGTGCCCCCACTTGTTAAGGGACCAAAGGTAATGGGACAATTGGCTTCTCAGCTGTTCCATGGCCAGGTTTGTGATATTCCCTCATTACCACAATTACAATGTGCAGATAAAAGGCCCAGAGTTCATTTCAAGTGTGCTATTTGCATTTGGAATCTGTTGCTGTCAACTCTCAAGATGAGATCCAAAGAGCTGTCACTATCAGTGAAGCAAGCCATCATTAGGCTGAAGAAACGAAACAAAACAAACCGATCAGAGAGATAGCAAGAACATTAGGTGTGGCCAAAACAACTGTTTGCGTTCCTTCTTTTTGAGAATGTTCCATCGGTGAGCTCAGTAACACCAAAAGACCCGGGAGACCACGGAAAACTGTGGTAGATGACCGAAGAAAACACCCGTCACAGTTGGCCAGATCAAGAACACTCTCCAGGAGGTAGGTGTATGTGTGTCAAAGTCAACAATCAAGAGAAGACTTCACCAGAGTGAATACAGAGGGTTCACCACAAGATGTATACCATTGGTGAGCCTCAAAAACAGGAAGGCCAGATTAGAGTTTGCCAAACAACACCTAACAAAGCCTTCACAGTTCTGGAACAAGATCCTATGGACAGATGAGACCAAGATCAACTTGTACCAGAGTGATGGGAAGAGAAGAGTATGGAGAAGAAAAGGAACTGCTCATGATCCTAAGCATACCACCTCATCAGTGAAGCATGGTGGTGGTAGTGTCATGGCGTGGACATGTATGGCTGCCAATGGAACTGGTTCTCTTGTATTTATTGATGATGTGACGCTGACAAAAGCAGCAGGATGAATTCTGAAGTGTTTCGGGCAATATTATCTGCTCACATTCAGCCAAATGCTGCAGAACTCATTGGACGGCGCTTCACAGTGCAGATGGACAATGACCCAAAGCATACTGCAAAAGCAAGCAAAGAGTTTTTGAAGGGACAGAAGTGGAATGTTCTGCAATGGCCAAGTCAATCACCTGACCTGAATCCCATTGTAAGGCACCAGCGTGACAGGCAAGGTTCCGAACCCAGGATGCAGTGAGGACACACGGAGACCAGGTTAGGGAAAACAGGGGTTTATTTGTAGGATTCAGATAAATAATAAGTCCAGGTTATGCAGGATGAAGGGCAGAACTTAAGGAGAGGGACCAATGGAATATGCAATCTTTGGTGTACACAAAAGGGATGCAGGAGACACAATACAAGGAGACACAGAGGGTAGACACACGTAGGAGACTTACTGGGGATACGAGACAAGACAGGAAAAGGGCTGAATGGTTTCTTGATAGCTGAGGAATCAGGAGACAGTTGATCAGCGGGAAACCAGGATGCAGGGGTCTAGGATGAAGTCTCTGGATGGCTTGGGAGACTTGATGCAGAGAGTAAGCACAGGCTAGCGTCTGGATCTGTGTACTTCGCTTGCTGGCTCAGGAACCATAATGCTGAAGCATTGCCTTCTGGGTGCTCCACTCTTAAATAGGGAAATAGTCTCTGCATGGATTAGAGGCACCTGTTAGGCCTGCAGTGCTGAGAGCAAGGTGGGACATAGGCTACGCTGTCTTGTAGAAGTGCTGCCCTGCAGTCAGGACAACGCAGCTCCAGGTTTGCATTTCTTCCGTTTACGGCGGGCTTTACGTGGGGTGCTGGGGGGCTCCAGACAGGGGTCCTGACACCCATTGAGCATGCATTTCACTTGCTGAAGACAAAACTGAAGGGAAAATGCCCCAAGAACAAGCAGGAACGGAAGACAGTTGCAGTAGAGGCCTGGCAGAGCATCACCAGGGATGAAACCCAGCGTCTGGTGATGTCTATGCGTTCCAGACTTCAGGCTGTGATTGACTGCAAAGGATTTGCAACCAAGTATTAAGAAGGGAAAGTGTGATTTATGATTATTATTCTGTCCCATTACCTTTGGTCCCTTAACAAGTGGGGGCACATCTGCAAACTGCTGTAAGTCCTACACCGTTCACCTGAGTTGGATGTACATACCCTCAAATTAAAGCTGACAGTCTGCAGTTAAAGCACATTGTGTTTGTTTCATTCCAACTTCATTGTGGTGGTGTATAGAGCCAAAGATGTTACAATTGTGTCCATGTCCCAATATTTCTGGACCTGACTGTATATACCCCGAGATATAAAGCATTATAGCCTGTGACACCTCCCCCCACACCTATACACACCAGGATATAAAGAATTACATCCTGTGTCACCTCCCCCCACACCTATACACCCCAAGATATAAAGCATTACAACCTGTGCCACCTCCCCCACACCTATATACACCGGGATATAAAGCATTACAGCTTGTGACACCTCACCCCACACCTATACAAACCAGGATATAAAGCATTACAGCCTGTGCCACCTCCCCCCACACCTATGAACACCAAGATCTAAAGCATTACAGCCTGTGCCACCTCCCCCCACACCTATATACCCCGGGATATAAAGCAATACAGCCTGTGACACCTCCCCCCACAAGTATATACACCGGGATATAAAGTATTACAGTCGGTGACACCTCCCCCCCACACCTATATACACTGGGATATAAAGCATTACAGCCTGTGACACCTCCCCCCACACCTATATACACCGGGATATAAAGCATTACAGTCTGTGCCACCTCCCCCCACACCTATACACACAGGGATATAAAGCATTACAACCTGAGATACAACCACCACACCTATATACATCGGGGAATAAAGCATTACAGTCTGTGACACACCTATATACACCAGGGTTATTGCTCCCCATGATAAGGCGGACGGGGTGTGATAGGCGAGAGAGTGACAGGAGGTGGTGATTAACGTCTCCATGTACTGATATGACAATAAACACGGACCTGGGGGGGTCGCATCCCATCATACCTCATTGAAAAGTCACCACGTTACTTCATGACAAATCCCTGTGTAACCCACTGGCAGAGGGATTAGCGTTGAATGTACGCCACCTTGTGGCTGACCCTATAAAAATGACTAAAGCGT
Organism: Leptobrachium leishanense; assembly: GCA_009667805.1. Classification (NCBI taxonomy): domain Eukaryota; kingdom Metazoa; phylum Chordata; class Amphibia; order Anura; family Megophryidae; genus Leptobrachium; species Leptobrachium leishanense. The sequence continues at coordinate 338,054,735 of CM019067.1, read as the reverse complement.
TATAAAGGTTATTTAATGTCACGTATTTAGAATATTTGAGAACAGCAGCAGTAGCGATGTTTATTTATTACCAACAAATATATTTATTAAGACATTATTGGGCGGAGGGGGGTTAACACCATAAAAGAAGGACTTAATGTGGATTCTGTCTTTTTAATCCATTATCATAAAATCACATAACATTCAGAATTCTGGCTGGTGTTTGTTTGTTTTCGTGTCCTTTTTCAGCCTTTACATGTGTGTTTTCTTTCTTTCACGTTGTCATGATCTTATCACTGTTTTATACCACTGTCGTTTTAGGGGCCTAAGATCTCCCATTTGTTTATTTTCCCATTTTGACCATACGATTTGACTATTTACAACATCTATCCCCCACCCGTGTGCCCAATAATGTCTTAATGTTCAAATCTAGGCTATTGCTCTGTTTAGCGTCTAGACCTGAAGAAGAGAGGTTACACTCTCAAAAGCTTGTCTTTTAAATGTAACGTTAGTCCAATAAAAAAAGGTATCACTACGCACTGCTATACTCGTGATTTATATAATATATATATATATATATATATACTGTGACCCATCAACATTATTATAGTGACTAGACTCCCTGATCATTTTGTTTATGGTGTCAGGAGTTACTCACGTTTATATTGGCATATTCCTGTTTTGTTTTATCAGGTTCTGAATTGTTTATGTGCACACTCTGAAGTTAATTTTTATTTCTTTGTTAATCTAATCTATGGTCCATACTTTGGTGCCCCCTAGTGGGTACTCTGCTCTTTTCAATTTTGTGAGACCTTCTGGTCTAGGGTTATCCCCATTGTAGGGCCTCTATGACAGCTATTCATGTTAAGTAGATCCACAAGGGGTTGTGTGTATGGTCAAAATATAAAAGTATAAATAAAAGAGGGCAAGACTAATAAAATACCAGCAAGGGAAAACCGGAACCAAATAAAATATAAACAAGACAAGGGAAACAGAGGAACCAAATAAAATATAAACAAGACAAGGGAAACAGAGGAAACATAGAAAAATGTCGGCAGATAACCTTTCGGCCCCTCTAGTCTGCCCAATTACATGGATACTTTACCTGGATTTATATTTTGTTTAGGATAGCCTTATGCCTATCCCATGCCTGCTTAAATTCAATTACTGTTTTACTGTTTTGTCCTCTACCACTTCAACTGGAAGGCTGTTCCATGTATCCACCACCCTCTCAGTAAAATAATGCTTCCTGATGTTACTTTTAAACCTTTGCCCCTCTAATCTAAGACTATGTCCTCTTGTTTTGCTACTTTGTTTCCGTTTAAATATAAACCAAATAAAATATAAACAAGACAAGGGAAACCGGGAACACTCAAAGGAAATCAGGGAACCAAAATAAAGGGTAAATAACATTGAAATACTGGCAGCAGAATGACCCTAATGATAGAGCACTGCTGAATGGGGGAGACTGCCTTATAAAGGGAGAAGGCCAGTGCTCACAGACCTAGCAGGATGCAGGAAAACCCTGGAGTGGAAGGAGAGGGATGGACCAGATGGGTAGGAGCCCGGATCGGCTCACCTACAGGTGGGATCAAGACCGTTTTCACACTCGGTGCTCTGTTACTTTGACCTGGCTGTGTTTTCACACTCGGTGCTCCCTTACTTTGACCTGGCTGTGTTTTCACACTCGGTGCAGGGGCGGATCGGGGGGGGCAATGGGGCAATTCCCCCCCCCCCGAGCAGTGCAGATGCCAGGCTGACCTCCAGAACTCAAATCGCGATGTGTGCAGTGAATGCAGACGTGGTGATTTGCAGAGGCACACACTGCGCAGAAGCACTGAGGATTGCCCCTCCCAGTCATGTGTCAGGGGCGTGTCACGTGGTGATCCTTTTCCCAGTGACCATGTGGCTGAGCCTGTCTCCTTCCATGCCTGCCTGACAGTCACAGGAAAGGGCTGGATCTGAGGCTGCACTGAGCAACAGGATCAGAGGAGAGAGGGGCTGGAGCCTCCATGCAGGGACACCAGGGAGGTAAGTAATGGGTCCCTGAGAGTTTGATCCTTCCTCCAGGGTGTATAGGAAAGCTAGAGCTGCACAGTAATAAACCTCTCAGATATGAGTCTGTAAACTTCTCCTCTAGATTGTAAACTCCTGGGTGTCCTCTGCTCCTCCAGATTGTAAACTCCTGGGTGCTCTCTGCTCCTCCAGATTGTAAGCTCCTGGGTGTCCTCTGCTCCTCTAGATTGTAAACTCCTGGGTGTCCTCTGCTCCTCCAGATTGTAAACTCCTGGGTGCTCTCTGCTCCCCTAGATTGTAAACTCCTGGGTGTCCTCTGCTCCTCCAGATTGTAAACTCCTGGGTGCTCTCTGCTCCTCCAGATTTTAAACTCCTGGGTGCTCTCTGCTCCTCTATATTGTAAGCTCCTGGGTGTCCTCTGCTCCTCTAGATTGTAAACTCCTGGATGTCCTCTGCTCCTCTAGATTGTAAACTCCTGGGTGTCCTCTGCTCCTCTAGATTGTAAACTCATGTGTGCCCTCTGCTCCTCTAGATTGTAAGCTCCTGGGTGCCCTCTGCTCCTCTAGATTGTAAGCTCCTGGGTGCCCTCTGCTCCTCTAGATTGTAAGCTCCTGGGTGCCCTCTGCTCCTCTAGATTGTAAGCTCCTGGGTGCCCTCTGCTCCTCTAGATTGTAAGCTCCTGTGAGCCGGACCCTCTGCTCCTCTAGATTGTAAGCTCCTGTGAGCCGGGCCCTCTGCTCCGCTAGATTGTAAACTCCTGTGAGCCGGGCCCTCTGCTCCTCTAGATTGTAAACTCCTGTGAGCCGGGCCCTCTGCTCCTCTAGATTGTAAGCTCCTGTGAGCCGGGCCCTCTGTAAATTCTCGTGAGTTGGGCTCTCTGCTAAAACACCTTATTTTCTGTCAGTGCCCCTCCCGAGACTAGTCTCTGGATCCGCCCCTGACTCGGTGCTCCCTTACTTTGACCTGGATGTGTTTTCACACTCGGTGCTCGCTTACTTTGACCTGGCTGTGTTTTCACACTCGGTGCTCCCAGGGCCGGCGCTAGCGTTAGGCAGGTCAGGCGACTGCCTGGGGGCGGTCCCACTGGGGGGGGATTCACATTAATTTTGGCCACCCAGATGCATGAAACACCTTCTCCAAAGATGCAGAAGGTGCTTCATACCGGTGCTCCCCTGGCTGTAGCCGGCTGCTCTGTGTGTGGGGGGTGTGCAGGGATTAAAAACAACAATAAGAATTATACCCCTATTCTCTTCTTACAACTTCTCCCATGTAAGTTACCTTCTTAATACCAACTAACCCCCCCTCCCTTTTCCAGTAAATGAAAACACAACAAAGTATTGGCATTTTGAAAAGGTCACGTCTTTTATTACTTAAGGCCAAATTCTTTGCCTCTAAGGCAGAATTATTATTATCGATCCTCGTATGCCAAATACGCTACACCAGATAACACTGGCAGCCAGATAACACTGGCAACTGTTAGGTCTGAACGGCTCTCCTTTCCCATCTCCATTCTCCGCGTGTCCCCCCATCTCCGTTACCTGTCAGGATTTGCTGTACCCAGGCATTAATGAGCGCGCGCTTGTGCAAAATGAGACACAGACACAACTTGCCATGTCCTTCAAACTGAATTGTATTCATCAACAGTCAGGAGTATATATGCCTTTCACATACAAAATGGAGGAGCTTATGTGATAACCAGAGACTTCCACGTGTACACAATGTCACAGAGAAACAGGTTATAAGGAATTTGCCTCAGGGTATTACCCGGTGGGGTCTCTCATACAGTAGAGCAGGGTTTAACAGGCAAAGGGGGTTGGGACAGATAGCCTGAGGACAATTGGGAGAGAAGTAAGCAATGAATTGAAGATTTATTACTTATAATTTTGGATATAAAATCCCTTACAATCCCTTCTTTTGTCACAAAAAGTGACAACCAATAAATACAAAATATAAGGTGAGAATAGGGTGAGAATAGTGTCCATGGGATAGTTCACTCGGGGATCTTCCCATACAAATCATTCGTGGGTCCAAAGGACCGTTGGCTTCCCTTCCAGGCTCTGGACCTGGTCAAGCGTCGCACTATATAGGGGAAAGCAAGCAGGGGTGCAGTATGGGTCAGGGTTCGCAGGAGGGAGTAACATTTCACTATAACCATATTACCTTGTACATAATTACTAGGAAAAGCAAAAGCATTATTATACCTGGTACAATGTTAAGGATTTTCATCCCCAAGGAACCGAACCGTGAACCCAGACCAAAAAATGCAGTCAAATCCATCAGACACTTAGTCCATGGGTTCTGGTTAAATTCTATTTCCCAAATAAATTCCACTAAACAAGAAAAGAATGATTTACGTAACCTTATTTTAGTAAAAAGTAAGCATTGATACTAATTGTCATGAGTCAGATCTTTAGCTGCGTTTCCTTGTACTAAGATTCACTCCACAAACTTCATACATGCACCTACTCACAGAAGATGCATTCTCATTCTCCTAATTCACCCTCTCAGCCTTATCTAAGGGAGTTATCGTAACAAAAATGAGGACAGTCTTATTGAAGAAAAGAGGAAAAATATTGTTGTTTCCCAGTGTAGGCAATTTTGAGTTTCAGAGTGGAGTCTTTGAGGGTGGATACTCAGCAGTCAGGAGAAGGTGGCATCGACATCAAACCAGCAGTATGTCCTTATCTGTACTGGGCGGACAATCGGCTCTCAGTGACATCACATTGTGAGTTCGTTCATAATCATCATTGTGACCATGTGTGTCATGGAAACGAGAGGACCTGAGCTCCCACTGGAACTCTCTAGGTAGTGGTCTTTGTATGCTGGCCGTGCGTCACCTGTGATCTGTCCACAATCCACTCAGGACTCAGTCTGCGGTTACTTGATGACTGTCAGGCTCTTGGTAAAAATGATGATGATGAAAACAATGGCCAACGCCAACATAGCAAAAGGAAAACAGTTGGGGACAGACTGAGAGGGGAGAAGTAAACAGATTCACTCATTTTGCAGACAACCACACAACTGCAACAGAGACGAGCATGTTAGTGTAGCAAAAGGAAACACAGATACTATACAGTGATAATTTCCCAAGAAGTCCAATAAAAATAAAACCCCAAACCTCCCTCAGGATAAGGACCTCATGCAGCCTCTTTTGTATATAACCCACAGGGTCATACTACATCTGACTCAGTTTATTATAAAAAAAGTATATGCGCAACTCTAGCCCGAAGACCAGCCATCGTGCGCCCTACACCCATTTAGTAACAAAATATTTCTATACACTTCTGTTCTTGTTTAGTGGTCAATTAAGCAAAACATTTCCAGTAAAATAAAATTCCATCAAAATATATGGTAAATATAATCAGCAACCAAATAATTCTCAATAAAACCAACTGAAATCTTCCCACAATTCCTTCCTTTACACCTGGTTTATATAAAGAATTTAGTAATTTTAAGTGTAACATTAAGTTAAAGCTATTAATTCATTACCGCTGAGATCACCATTAGACGTATTAAAACATTATTTATATTTTATTCACAGTAACGGGACTAGTTTAACCACCTGGTTAATAATATATTATATTCTATTTAATGCTGGATGTATTGTTATAAGACTATTTTGGACAGCTAAATTAAAAGACCATTATGATTTCCTGAGTACATTATTAAAATTACTCTAACTCCAGTTTTAATTAAATATGACCTGCACTATCATAAATATATCAGGGCATTTACTTACTCCTGAAAAATAAGAATTGTGATCACATAATATACGATACGAAATATTAGAATACAAAGTATTCATCACTTAGAACAAACATTCAGGTATCTGGCGTAGAATATCCTTCTGAGAACAGCACAGTGATGATTCTTCTGAACATAAAGATGTAAAGTTCTGTGTTTTTCTTTTTTTCATATTAATTTAAGATGAAATACAACTCCTTTTGTTCGAATGTTTTATTGCCCGGTGTCTGGTAAACTCTGTTATTGATCTTGGTATCCGGTAAAGGAAGCGGAACATTGCAATGTGTAATGATGATGTGTGTTTGAGTAAATTTCCTTCAATTTCAATAGCTGTATCGATATTGGTATCAAATTAATGATCTTCCATCTAGCTTGATCAGTATCAGCTGCAATGAGCGTTGGCATGCGTTACTCGGGCAATTTTCACCTAAATTAAAGAGCCTTGAAAAAATGTTAATAACCTGTCAGGGTTTAAAACTTGCAACATTAAAAACTTACATGGTTAACACTTATATCGTTATGGCTTTAAAGAAAAACATGTATTTAAACTTGTAACGTTCAGCAAAGGCACTTCCATAGTGTGCCAATATCTCTCTAAGAATGACATACAATAGACAAGGAAGAAACTAGACAAGCAGGATGAAACAAAAGTCGAACATAGCAAAAAACGACTTCCTTGACTAATCACTCCCCATTCACCTTCAATCAACTTCCATCACTTTCTATTCACCGGCTTCCGTCATGTTCGTCACTCACTGCCAGACACTGATAGCCTTCTATCAACATTCACAAATACTTTAAATTTTCTAAAAACTTCACAAACCTTAACAAAAATAAAAGGAAGCATCAACCCCCCCCCCTCCTCTCTTTCTCAGAGTGGTAGGGGTAGGTGGAAGTTAATGCAGCTAATCTCAGTAAGGCTGGGGTCAGACGAACGCAGTGTTAACGTCCGGGTTACCGCACATAAGTAAGTCCGTGATAGCATACAATTGTGTTAAATGGAGCCCCACACACGAAGTACTGCAATGCACCACAAGCATTGCCCAGAAATAGCGCCCCACGTGGCTAAGCAGGATGACCACACGTCTGCTCAGTGTATTTTTATGGCAGATAGCAGGCCGAGAGGATCTGCAAACCAGGAAGGCACCTGAGCCTGGCCGTATAAAACCACAACTCACCCCGTACCCTGCAGACCCTCCCCCCACTATCGCCCTCCACGTGCCAGGCCGCCTATTTCACCGCCACCAAAAACGAGGACCCTCTTTTTACTGCCACCAATAAAAAGCCGTGACCTTTCCTCTTACCCCACAAAAGGCTCCTTATCGCGCCTTCAATGAAGAGTGTGTTCCCAGCCTTATCACTCCTTCAATGAACTCCTCACTTCTTGCTCCTATTTCGGGGTGCTCCAAAACCATTGCCAGATAACATCGGCAAATGCAATGCACCACACATATTGCCCAGAAATAGCGGCCCCACGTGGCTAAGTAGCGTGACCACGCGTCTACTCAGGGGTCTCTTTATATCGCAAATAGCAGGCCGAGAGGATCTGCAAACCAGGAAGGCACCTGAGCTTGGCCGTACGAAACCACACTCACCCCGTACCCTGCAGACCCTCCCCCTACCATTGCATCCCCACATGCCAGGCCGCTATTTCACCACTCACAATACCTATCTCTTCTCTAGCTGTACCCTAAATGTAGTACCATAATATCTGGCTTACCCCTCTTTCTCCTGGATGTCTTTGCTATTCCCAATAACTGCCCCACCCCCTACCTTGCTTCCCTATCCATCTAATCCCTACTTCAATTACGCTGCACCCCGGGGTTGCTCCTCTCTTGGTGCCAGCAGCATGACTCTCCATCCAGTGCACATAGGAGTGTCCCAGGATCCGCACTCTCATTGCACGTCCTGCAAATAACCAAAATGTAAACTATTAACTCTAATGCACACACACACACACACAGTGTACCCGAACTGAAAAGAAACCAAAAGAAACAAGGAAACAAATTATTATTATTAAAACAAAACAATTGTTCCCCATAAGTTTTCCCTTCATTTCTTTAATGACCTCACATAGCTCCTATACACTTCCCATTTCCATCTCCCCATCTTTTTAATTCGATCCTTTGGGTAACCCAATTCTGCCTCAGTACCAGCATCTCCTATCCTGAAAGAATGGGGGCAAATATAACTCCCCTTTCAACCAAGCCCCTCCGTGGCCTGCTGCGGAACCATTTTGAATTGATACCCGGACAAGTTAGTACCACCCTTGTGCCCCCAGAACATGCGACCGTTTGAAGGAGTTGCCTCCAAGTATCCCCTCATACATACCACTGGGCATACCTCCCCACCATGGGCACCTAGAGCAATTGTTTCCTCAATCCTTAGGGCAGCTGAAAAACTAAAACAAATGCTGCCCTACAAAGATTGTTATCAGCTCCATCTTATCTCCTACTTGTACTCGGCTGTCAAGATCTTCCTCACCACGAATTGTTTAGCCCAGTCCTCCTCTTCCTTTAACCGAGCAAAGTATGAAATACCACTAAATAGTTCCAAGCTGTCCTTTATCGACTTACCGCCGAACTTCAGTAGCTATTTGAAAACAACATTCTGCCCTACCTCCTCTGTCCCTTTAAAACTCGATCCAACCCTTTCACTGCTTGCTCTACGGTGCCCATGTCTACTGCAACAACAATCTCCTCACCAAATCATTGATGCCCTCTAACTGCTCCCCATCTGGCAAAGAAATGGAGGGCAGTCTTCACCCTGGAAATTTTTTATTATTTTTATTTATTATTAAATTATTAATATTATTATTAATTTTTTTTATCCTCCTCTCCCCTCCCGGTGCCAAATGTCGGAACACATCCCTCCTGAAACTGGACAATGTATCCGCCACCACCTTCCTTACCCCCGGTATGTGATTTGCCGTGAAATTAATATTGCTTTTCAAACATATCAACACCAAATACCTGACATAGGCTACAACCTGCGGTGATGATGCAGACAACATATCAACACCAAATACCTGACATAGGCTACAACCTGCGGTGATGATGCAGACATGTTATTCAGCACTTGCACCACACCTTGAATATCAGACCCAAAAATAAAAAAGGGGGGGAGGGATGTTTTTTTTTTTAAAAAATTTTTTTTTTTTATTTTTTTATTTATTTATTTATTTTTTAATTCTATCCCCACAGTGGTATTGCCCCGACGATTGGAAAATAAAAAATTCCAGAAACACCAAGCTTTGCACCCATCCATTGAATCCACTCCTGGGCCATTTGCCTGCTCACCATTTGAAATTACACTAGACCATTTGATCTTAATGTCTGGCCATTCCCCCAAACCACCTACAATTCTCCCCGATCAACTAAACTTATATTGTTACCCCCCCCCCCCGATCCTACCTCATTCTCCAGTCCCTTTGGAACCCGTTACCATGAAATCGTCCAAGTAATGTACTATACGTCTCCTCCCCGCTCTCTTCTCCACTAAGCAATGCAAAAAAGTAGGAAGCCTTTAAAAAGGGAGCATGAGCTATTGTCCACCCCAATGGGTAAACAGATATCGATGTAAAATTAACAATCGAATTTACACCCCATTAAAAGAAAACCCCCTGGACACAGCAGTACGGCCTGAAGGCTGCCTCTAGATCAAGCATAGGTAACTGTCCCCTCGCCAGCTACCCTTACCAAAATCACCACCTGATTGAATGAATGGTAGCTAACAGAAACATCTTCCCTACTTATTGCCTCTGCAAAGAAACGGCCGTCCCAATGTTTATTTGTATGTATTTTCCTTACATTCCCTTGCTCTGTGTATCATGTAGAGTATTGTATTCCCTCTTTATAGCGTAACCTCTGTATTACGATCCAGTCTTTGTATAGTGTACAACCCCTGTAAGTAATGAATACCTTTTGTTTTCACATGCTTCCATCAGCCCCTCCCCTCCCCCCAGCAACTAAGGTCACCAGCTCACTGTTATCTCATCCATTGTTTGCATCTGAGAGTGACTCCATTGTTTGTGCACCTTCCCCCTCTGTATGTGTGTGTCCCCTTGCGAAATGTAAATAACGCCGTCTCCATTTTGAGTTGAGAAAGAGCAAGGATGTGCTGTACATAAAAGGCTGCATTGTCCTCCATTTTATGAGTCCTCAGCCCTGAAATCCCTTATCAATAGAACCAAGCTGCACATGTGAAAGTCTTTAACCTCCGTCCACAATGAAACTGATTCTTGCTTAGTATATTAATCTATAGACCCGAAGTTAAACCAACCGAACTAACCTAATGACACAGCATTTGCTAACATACAAAATCACTGTTTAGTTGATAAGCCTCTTCAGAAATTATAACAGACACATTTAGATGTGTATTTGGTTAGTAATTGTTATATAGTCATAAATCTGGCAGAAACAATCTGGATTAATTTAGTTGCACAAATGTAAGTTTAAACAGATTGTACAGTTACTGCTGCAGCCCTTCCTCATTGGCAGAAGCACATGTGACTTTTTGAGCTTTAAGATGGCTGCCAGCCATGCGGTCACTGATTACCTATGTTTATAAGATCATACAGATTATACAACTAATAAGGTTTGATCAAGTATTACAAAGTGAAGCAAATATCAACGAGCATATTCTAGCTAACAATGCAAATCACTAGAATGGATAAATTAGCGCGTATTTAACCCAATAGATTACACACACACACACACATATACAGGGTTATCCAAAGAGATTCGAATTGCTTGAGAAAGGTAACCGAACGCTGAAAATCAGCGTTCGGTTACCTTTCCTGGCCATTCGGCTATCCAGAGAGCAGGCAATTCGCCAAATACTGGCGAATTGCCTGCACATACGGTGCCTGTTCGGTCCCTGTTCGAGGGCAGTGAAATCCCCATAGAGAAGCACTTCTTCGGCTATTCAGAGAACACAAACCAGCAGTGAAAGGTTCCCCTAATGCCCTGCCATTCGGTGGTTTCATTCGGCAAATTTATTCAGGAGAATCCCATAGGCTTCAATGTTAAAAATATTCCCGTTTTAATTCAATATCTAATAAACCGTTCATTATAAAATTCTGCAGCAAAAAGTCTCTTTATTTATAGATTTTTTAGGATACTTTAAGCATTTTTCTGATTGTTTTTTTTTTTTTATTAAAAGTCCGATTTTTTTTTTTTTTTTTTTCAGTTTACTTATTTTTTTTGTAACAGCCCTCTTTATTATCATTCCCTGGACCTCCTGTGAAAATTTCAGACATTTTCGCTCAGTAGTTTCTTTGCAAACAGCGTTTCATTTTCCCAGATTCATACAAATGGTTTTTCTAATTTATTCACTGCCTCCTCTACGTCACAGCTGCTTCGGCTCTGTGTGATTCGGCTCCTGTTCGGCTCCTGTTCGGCTCCTGTTCGGCTCCTGTTCGTCTTTTTCAAAGGTTAATCCAGATGTTTTTGCTTGTTTTCAGCGTGCATTCGGTTAGTTTTCGTCAGGTTTTCGGCAGCTTTTCCCTGCAATTCGGGGGCCCTGTGGTACTTGCTGAATACACCGCAGGGTCACCGAAATGCAATCGGCAAAAGGAACCGAATTGAAGAGAACGAAAAGTCACCGAACGTGCGGTGACTTTTCGAATCTCTTTGGATAACCCTGATAGTATATTATCAACATAGCTTCAAATTCCCTGAATAAATACACTTAATACTTATCCACTCACAGGCTTTATTATGATGATGGTACAAGTGTGAAATATGAGTGAGTTACTGCTCATGTTTCCTCTATTTCTGAAATAAGTCTCTCCTCTCCCTCAATAAAGACATACAGGGTTATCCAAAGAGATCCGAATTGCTTGAGAAAGGTAACCGAATGCTGAAAATCAGCGTTCGGTTACCTTTCCTGGCCATTCGGCTATCCAGAGAGCAGGCAATTCGCCAAATCCTGACGAATTGCCTGCACATACGGTGCCTGTTCGGTGCCTGTTCGAGGGCAGTGAAATCCCCATGAAAAAGCACTGCTTCGGCTATTCAGAGAACACAAACCAGCAGTGAAAGGTTCCCGAAATGCCCTGCCATTCGGTGGTTTAATTCGACAAGTTTATTCAGGAGAATCCCATAGGCTTCAATGTTAAAAATATTCCCGTTTTAATTCAATATCTAATAAACCGTTCATTATAAAATTCTGCAGCAAAAAGTCTCTTTATTTATAGATTTTTTAGGATACTTTAAGCATTTTTCTGATTTTTTTTTTTTTTTTTTAAAAGTCCGATTTTTTTTTGATTTTTTTTTCCAGTTTACTTATTTTTTCTGTAACAGCCCTCTTTATTATCATTCCCTGGACCTCCTGTGAAAATTTCAGACATTTTCGCTCAGTAGTTTCTTTGCAAACAGCGTTTCTTTTTCCCAGATTCATACAAATGGTTTTTCTAATTTATTCACTGCCTCCTCTACGTCACAGCTGCTTCGGCTCTGTGTGATTCGGCTCATGTTCGGCTCCTGTTCGGCTTTTTCGAAGGTTAATCCAGATGTTTTTGCTTGTTTTCAGCGTGCATTCGGTTAGTTTTCGTCAGGTTTGCGGCAGCTTTTCCCTGCAATTCGGGGACCCTGTGGTGCTTGCTGAATACACCGCAGGGTCACCGAAATGCAATCGGCAAAAGGAACCGAATTGAAGAGAACGAAAAGTCACCGAACGTGCGGTGACTTTTCGAATCTCTTTGGATAACCCTGAAAGTTACCGTTCTAAATAATTATTTACTCAACTGTAGCAAGTGCTCAAAACAAAAGATTGTACATTGCTGCTGTGTCACTTTAAAATTGCAACAATTAGAATAGTGAACTTAAATACAGTATACAAATTAATTTGTTCATCAATTTATTTCTTAGCCCTTGGGGTTACTCCAACATTATTTAAAACACACAGCTCTTTGAATAACCCTGTAAATCATAACCCACATAAAAGGCCAACATTTGAAGCTGCTTGAGAATCCACTAAAGTTGTTACTCAGCAATGCACGTATGGTGCTTTTCTCATTCGGCACACTATAGAGTTATAGTGATTAATGTCCAGTGATTCAGTCTGCTATATCAAGTTCCTATGTGTGATTACATTCCCTTTGTGTTGTCTCCGTGTGCTATGGCTAGATCCTTGTGGGGTCTCCGTGTGCTATGGCTAGGTTTCTGTGTGTTTCTATTGTGTGATTACGGCGTGTTATAGCAAGTTTTTATTTTACTTTTATGTTTATTATAATATATATATATATATATATATATATTTTATTTTTTTATTTCTCTTAGTGTTATACTACATTAGTGATTTCAGTGTGTTATAGAGAGGAATTTCGTGATTTCAGGGTGTATGTTAGCTACATCATTAGCGTGACTTTGTGTGTTATACCGAGGTCCTACGTGTGATTTCACTATGTATAGTGAGTTCCTACTGTGTGTATGGTGAGGGCACATGCGTGTATAGGGAGGCCCTGTGTTTGTTTACGGTGTTTATATGGGTTGCTTATTATGATTTTGGCTGCAGCCATGGAGGATACTAAAATTGGACAGTCAGTCATGCGCTATACTGAGCACCCAAACTAATAAGGCACAGCAGTCCACAAACAGCCAAAGCAAAACCACTGGAAATCCCAATGCCCCCAATAACATACAAAACAACAAATCACTGAATTCTGGCAGAGCCACCCCAGACCAACAACCCATTAGAAATTACTATCACGCAGCTGGACACCAAATGAACAAGGAATACAGTATTGCAAATTGAAACAAACATAAACAAGCATCCACTAAATAAACCTACAGATCCGTACAATGGGAAACCCACACCTATCCCTCCAATAAATAATGGAACTAGGAATATATATATATAGCAGACTTATGATAATAGAGTATGCATAACAGATAGATACTGCAAGTAATACTTATCCAGTCATTGGTTTTCATACGATGATGGTGATGCAAAATGGAGCTCGCCGCCGCCCAGTCTCTGAAGTTCTTAGTAAAAGAAAATTAACTGCAATACACACACTGCCCCCACGCCTTGTCTTTTATACTCCCCCTTCCCCCTCCCTCCCATTGTTCCTCTCCCTATTGCATCCAATCACAAATCGGCCATGCTTCAGCTCATTAAGCAAAAAAGCCCCCATGCCTGATCCCATAGAACAAAGGGAACTCCCTCCCTTTCACTCTTGTGTAATACAGGGATAATTCTTAAACCTTGTTCAATCCTAATTAGTCTCTCTCTCGAACTAAACTGCCGTTTTTTTTTGTCTTTTTTATCTGCTGCTGTGTGCAGGGAGGGAAGTGGGGAAACACATGGTGGAGGGTGTGGAGCTGTGCAGAGAGGCAGAGGAGGGAGCCTAGGAGGGGCGGAGCTCCAGTGTGCGCCTCTCACATTCCACCAGGAAGGGAGCTGTGAAGTTTTGAAGATGCTGCTCAGCAACTGACACCACTATTCGTCTATTCAGTGACCCTGTCTGAGTCATCTGCCAGCAGGTAACCTGTAAAAAGTCCATCTCTCAGGGAGGAGGTAAATACACAACACACACACCACTCCCAGCCAGCAAACACACCACTCCCAGCCAGCACACACACCACTCCCAGCCAGCACACAAACCACTCCCAGCCAGCACACACACACCACTCCCAGCCAGCACACACACCACTCCCAACCAGCTTTCACACAATACTCCCAGCCAGTATAAACACACATCACTCCCAGCCAGCTCTCACACTCTCAGCCAGCACTTATCACTCCCAGCCAGCACAAACAAACATCACTCTCAGCCAGCTCTCACACTCTCAGCCAGCACACACACCACTCCCAGCCAACACACACACCACTCCCAGCCAGCTCTCACACACTAAGCCAGCACACACACATTACTCCCAGCCAGCACACACACACCACTCCCAGCCAGCTCTCACTCACTCTCAGCCAGCGCACACACACGCATACACACCACTCACAGCCATCTCTCACACACTCAGCCAGCGCACACACATCACTCCCAGCCAGTGCACACACACATCACTCCCAGCCATATTTCACACTCCCAGCCAGCTCTCACTCACTCTCAGCCAGCGCACACACACGCATACACACCACTCACAGCCAGCTCTCACACACTAAGCCAGCACACACACATTACTCCCAGCCAGCACACACATTACTCCCAGCCAGCACACACACCACTCCCAGCCAGCTCTCACTCGCTCTCAGCCAGCGCACACACACGCACACACACCACTCACAGCCAGCTCTCACACTCCCAGCCAGTGCACACATTACTCCCAGCCAGCACACACACCACTCCCAGCCAGCTCTCACACACTCTCAGCCAACACACACACACACCACTCCCAGCCAACTCTCACACTCTCAGCCAGCACGCACACACCACTCTCAGCCAGCTCTCACAAACTCTCAGCCATCTCTCACACACTCAGCCAGCGCACACACATCACTCCCAGCCAGTGCACACACACATCACTCCCAGCCATATTTCACACTCCCAGCCAGCACACATCACTCCCAGCCAGCTTTCACACTCACAAATAGCCATCACACACACACCTCTACCAGCTAGTGTTCGCACACTCACACGTCACATCACTCACAGCCAGCTCTCAGATACACTCACAGCCACATCCCACACATCCCTCACCCATGCAACACACCAAAGCTAGCTCACACACACTCACAGCCAGCTAATACACATCACAACACTCACATCCAGCTCATACATACAATAAATCATTCAGAGATAGCTCGCACGCTCACACAATCATAGCTGACACTCACATGCATCACTCATTGGCAGCTCAAACATACTCAGTCAACCCACTTCACTGCCAGGCTGCTCACACACACTCTTAAGCCACAGACAGCACCACGCTCAGTCCCATCTCGCACACTGCCACCCACTCAATTATTGTCCCATACATGTAGCCCCACACAGTCATACGACATTCGGCGCGCACATACAGTTGTGTTCAAAATTATTCAACCCCCACTGAAATTGAGTGTTTTGGCCAGTTTGACATTGATTTTGATCATTCAGTCATCTTGCTTACAATTAAATCAAAGAGGCACGTGTAGGTCAGACAAATATAACATAACATTTATAATGAAATAACCACAAATGTCTTTTCTGTGCTCACATCATTATCAGTTTTATTCAACCCCCAAGTGACATTCAATCTTAGTACTTAGTACAACATCCTTTTACAGTTATAACAGCTTTTAAACGTGAAGCATAGCTTGACACAAGTGTCTTGCAGCCATCTACGGGTATCTTCGCACATTCGTCATGGGCAAAAGCCTCCAGTTCAGTCACATTCTTAGGCTTGCGCACTGCAACTGCTTTCTTTAAGTCCCACCAGAGGTTCTCAATCGGATTTAAGTCAGGTGACTGCGATGGCCACTCCAAAATGTTCCAGCCTTTAATCTGCAACCATGCTCTAGTGGACTTGGAGGTATGCTTGGGATCATTGTCCTGTTGAAAGGTCCAACGTCTCCAAGCCTCAGGTTTGTGACGGACTGCATCACATTGTCATCCAATATCTCCTGGTACTGAAAGAATTCATGGTACCTTGCACACGCTGAAGCTTCCCTGTACCTGCAGAAGCAAAACAGCCCCAAAGCATGATTGACCCCCCGCCATGCTTCACAGTAGGCAAGGTGTTCTTTTCTTCATAGGCCTTGTTCTTCCTCCTCCAAACATAGCGTTGATCCATGGGCCCAAACAGTTCTAATTTTGTTTCATCAGTCCACAGAACACTATCCCAAAACTTCTGTGGTTTGTCCACATGACTTTTGGCATACTGCAGTCGACTCTTCTTATTCTTTGGAGACAGCAAGGGGGTGCGCCTGGGAGTTCTGGCATGGAGGCCTTCATTACGCAGTGTGCGCCGTATTGTGTGAGCTGAAACTTCAGTACCCACATCTGACAAATCTTTTCTCAGTTCCTCAGCAGTCACACGGGGACTTTTCTCCACTCTACTCTTCAGGTAACGCACAGCAGTCGAAGTCAGCATCTTCTTTCTGCCACGACCAGGTAGCGTTTCAACAGTGCCCTTTGCCTTGGAGTTAACCCCTAGCTGCCACCAATGGTGGAGATAGGGGGTTCCAATGAACCCCCTATCTCCCGATCCGTGGCAGCTAGGGGTTAAAGCATGGCCGTTCCAACGATACCAAACACGACTGTGAAAGAAGTTTTTTAAAAAAAAATTAAAAAAAATTAATTTTTTTTTATAAAAATAAGTTTTTTTTCTTTTTTTTGGTTTGTTAATGCAGCAATATTGTTCCCATTTCAATTATAATGTGAACAATGATGCTGCACTTGTATGCGGTGCGTTTGTTAAAAATCGCGTAATTTTCCCCAAAAAAAAATGTAACGAGACCCCATTTCAAATTTTTTTAACAAGCAAACCCCATACAAAATATAACCGCAATTGCTCGCATGTTAAAATGTGAAAAAAAAACACTTTACACTTTGTAAATTATTGAAAATTCATATTTTATTGCATTTTTTGTTATAATATACAGACAGGTCATGACGTATACATATAATAATGACATATTATGAATCTGCCGAGTCTGACGGAAAGAACGATATATAATATGTCTGGGTTATACTAAAATAAGCCTTCAAAACATGTTTAAACATGATGAGCAAAACCGGTAAAAATGAGCTCAGCACAGAGGTGGGAAATGTCTCAGCAGCGAAAGGGTTAAGCATTTAAGTATACTCCAACGTATGCACATTTTTTTTTTTCGCTGAGGAACACACTTTTGGCTGGGTGATTGCTACTGCTTGCACTTTATTGTGATTTCTCGATCAGTGCATGCAAATTGTAGCTACCAGGCTCACTCCTTGTCTCTGTATTAACCAGTTGTATTCCGTGACATGGACCACTTATGTTTGCACCTCATCGTGACGCTTTTGAGTGGTGCATGCTAACTACAATAACCAATTTGGTGGCACATGTCTTTAAGCAATTAAGTATACTCTAACGTGTGCATACTTTTCTGAGGGGATCCTTAGGCATCTCTTGCCGAATATTCATTTCAGGTGGTGTTTCTCAGTTTTTGACATACAATTGTTGTCACAGAGACCTCACCCTGCATTAGATGCTTTTTGTGATTGGTCATTGACCTTGAGTTATGGTCTCTAATCTATGACCTTTTTTGTGTGTTTTTTTTATACATTTTGTGGGTGTGTACGTTTTTTTTTTTTAGAAGTCCAATAAAGGTTTAGAATTTTAATCATTTGTTCCCACCTTCCTTTTGGGTTCTATGGAATCCAATTCTTCCTTCATCATTAGGGCTAAGTCCTGCAAGTTTTTGGTGGACGATTGCTAGTACTCAGAGGCTATAGTAATCACTTGCCACTCCACGCCCCACCCTGTTTTGAGTGGGTGCTTGATCTCTGGCTGTGTTATCACAGTCGGTGCTCCGTTACTTTGGCCTGGCTGTGTTTTTACACTCAGTGCTCCGTGTCATGCCCAGGTACCGGGGTGGCACCGGGATGTATGAGGCTGAAGTTAGTTTCTTTTTCGGCCAGTTACTTATTCGTGGAAGTTGGTTTCGGTTGAATTCTAAGTTTGTAAAATTTCAATAAAAACCTGATTTTAGATGGTAAATTGCCATTGTGTCAATGATTTTAACATGGATTTATATAGAGGTGGATGCCCTCTACCAAACAATGTCAAATTTAGCCTGGTCCAACTGCAATTTGGGCAGAAAAAGCAGTGCCAACTGTGCCAAGGGTGTTGATTTTTTACTATTTTGAATAAGTAACTGATGTTTTCAAAGGGTTAATTGCCATTGGGCCACTGAATTCAACATGGATTTATATAGAGGTGGATGTCCTCTATCAAACACAATGGTCTTCAGCCTGGCCCAATGGCAAGTTTGCCACGAAAACAGTGCCAACTGTGCCAAGGGTGTTGATTTTTACTGTTTTGAATAAGTAACTGATGTTTTCAAAGGGTTAATTGCCATTGGGCCACTGAATTCAACATGGATTTAGATAGAGGTGGATGTCCTCTATCAAACACCATTGTCTTCAGCCTGGCCCAATGGCAAGTTTGCCACGAAAACAGTGCCAAGGGTGCTGATTTTTACTATTTTGAATAAGTAACTGATGTTTCCAAAGGGTTAATTGCCATTGGATTTATATAGAGGTGGATGCCCTCTATCAAACAATGTCAAATTTAGCCTGGCCCAACTGCAATTTGGGCAGAAAAATCAGTGCCAACTGTGCTGATTTTTACTGTTTTGAATAAGTAACTGATGTTTTCAAAGGGTTAATTGCCATTGGGCCACCGATTTCAACATGGATTTATATAGAGTTGGATGTCCTCTATTAAAATCAGTGGCACAATGAGTGGTGTGGTTCGGCCGAGCTCTGAGATGGCTGCCTGATCTCTGAGCTTCTGTGCAGGTGGCGCTTCCACAACTGACAGTAGCCTCCACTGATCAGCCCTGGACTTCATTGTAGCCTGTGGGGTTTAGCTTCCATGCCCAGGAGCAAATTGAGTCTCAAATCGAGCCAAGCTGACATTGCCCAGTATTTTGCCCTGCTGTCGGCAGTGGTGCGTTCAGAAGCTGTCAGCATGGCGTTGTGTCGTCGTGAGTCCTTCTGTCGGCGAAAGGTGAGCCTTGTACTCGGTGTGACAAGAAAGCTCTTGCTTACTATGAAGGATGACCTTCAGACTGACCTCAGGGTGGGCCTGGAGAGGCTACGGACGGACATTGGCGCACTGGGGACCCGCATAGCCAAACTCGAGCATTAAGTGGAGACTGATCACGCCGTGGCGCAGGCTATATTACGAGAGGTCTGCGACAACTACGTGTTGCTTCAGGAGGAAGTAGAATACCTGGACAGCAGGTCCTGCCGCTCCAACCATTGTATCGGAGATGTCCTGGAGACAAGTTGTTCCACACCCTGTTGTTCATGCCACTCCGGAGGTGGAGTTGCGCCTAGATAGGATCCATAGAGCCCTGCGCCCACGCTTGGGTCCCAACGAACCCCCGTGGGACGTGGTGCTCAAGTGCTGGTATTACTCCACCAAGGATGCCCTGCTGCTTGCGGCCTGTTATGGCGCCTCCTTGATTGAGGGGGTTGCCCAGAATCTCTTCAACGATGTGGCTTCTTCTACGCTTCAGAAGAGAAGAGCCCAATGACCTTTTACAGAGCTTCTTCCGCACAAGGAAGTCCGCTACCCTGGAGGTTTCTATTTTGCCCCATGATGGGGCCATCATATCCCTGCGCTCACTGACCGATTACACTTGACTGTTGGAGGCATTGGGGATCCCCACGCCAGCAGATCTATTCGTGCTCCTGGACAGAGGCCATGGAACGGAGGTACCGGCCTTACCACAACACCAGGTCTGGGTTAACACCGGTCATCCCCACCATTGAAGCTCCTAGTAGCTCCCTCCGCTCCTCCAGTTTTGTGCTCCCTCATTTGCCGGGCCCTCATCTTCCCATTCTGCTGTGTTCTCCCTGGTCCCGTACCCCTCAACCTTGCATTCCTCCATGATTTTTGATTCGGACGTTTTCTTGGTCGACTGACCCTCCTATTGCTCTGGTTTGTTGTGATGGTACAGGCTGCAGGGTCCCACCACATTTAAAAACTTTTTGCCTGCACCTTTTTTGCCCCATTGGGCCCCTTATTTTACATCCTAAATATTCTGCTTGCTCGGAAACGTTTTTTCCTGCCCACTGCTTACGTGCATCAAGCCGCCACCTGCTGCGACCCGACTTTGGCCTTCGAACCATCTCCAGACTGGACAAGGGGCGACATTCCACAAACTGGGCAATGGCTGAGGCTGTGGTGGCCATTATAGTCAGGGACTGGGGCATGGCTGGAGGCAGTGGTGCTCTGGGATGTCTGAGGGTGGGCAGGAGGGTGAACAATAGGGACAGCTCCATATAAGTATGACCTGTGTTTTGCACAAGAAACAGATTCGATTTGCAATTCAACCTAAAATGTGTCTTGCCTCGTTCTTGGGGCAAAACCTGCAGCTATAAGACACACTCTGCCCAGTAGTTGTATGTGTTACTATAGGGCCCTGACGCCGTGTATCCGGCAGCCGGGGTACTCGGTGATCGTCACATTTGTGCACTTTCTCATGGACCCTAGCCCCAGGCCTTACTGATGCCGGAGTGGCGGGAGTGAAGGGTGCCCGGTGAGGATGAGCCTTTATGGGAGTGGACGCTCTTTTTTTTGTATTATTCACATGACTATCGCATGGATCGCACTATATATAGCAGTTTCAGTATGGACGACATGGGATGGGGGGGTTTGTATTACTTTTCTGTCTGTGGGGATACTGTTATGTTCTGCTAGAAGATTTTGGGTCTATGGATGTCTGCCTCGATTGGGACGGGGGGGTTACAGTTTTTTCTTTTTAATCCACATGGACATTGAGTCACGTCCAGTGGTCCTGGGGGTGCCCATGCCGCATCTGGTGTCCCAGGTGGTACCCGGTAGCGCTGTGCTTGCTTTTCGCTGGCTGGGTGCCGATTGATATGCCGGCTCGCGGCGGTCACATGGGTGGCCAGGAGGCGGGGCGCAGAGTGATGACGCGTCGCCACCAAGTTTAACCACTTCAATGCAGAGGACGCGCTCAGCGCGTCCTCCGCATGGCTGCTGGTATGCGGAGGACGCGCTCAGCGCGTCCTCCCTTTGGGGCCAGCGTTCGACCGGGTTCCGGCCGATCGCTGGCCCCCCCGGTGCGGGCTGACATCCTCGATGTCAGCCCAGCATCCGGAACCGCAGCCGCTGAAATTAGGTGCTGAAATTAGGTGTCATCGCGGCAGCGCGATGACACCTAATTCAGGCGCCCCCCCCGCATGTGCGGAGGAGGCGCCTGAAAGGGAGGGGGGAGGTCCTTCGGACCTCTCTCCCTCCCGATCGGCGGCGTTGCGGGGGTTAACCCAGGCACCATTTGGAAGGGCACAGCCTGCCCTTCCAAATGGTGCCTGGCATTAACCCCATGGGAGCTGGATCGCGAATCGGCGCTGAAAAGCGCCGGTTCGTGATCCTTTCCCGGAGCTGGCCGACATCTTGGATGTCGGCCAAGCCTCCGGGAACTCCCCCTGAGGACTGGCGTCATCGTGCATAGTCCTGCCACCAACGGTGGAGATAGGGAGTTCATTGGAACTCCCTATCTCCCGATCCGTGGCAGCTAGGGGTTAAAGTTTGGTATGGTTGGATCGGCCAGAGCATGGCCGTTCCAACGAAACCAAACTCGAATGTGAAAAAAGTTTTTAAAAAAAAATAAAAATTAAAAATAAATATATTTAAAAAAATTATTAAAAAAAAATAAAAAAAAATTTTTTCTTTTTTTTTGGTTCGTTAGTGTAGCAATATTGTTCCCATTTCAATTATAATGTGAACAATGATGCTGCACTAACGATTTTTGTATGCGGTGCGTTTGTTAAAAATCGCGTCATTTTCCCCAAAAAAAAATGTAACGAGACCCCATCTCTAATTTTTTTAGCAAGCGCACCCCATACAAAATATAACCGCAATTGCTCGCATGTTAAAATGTGAAAAAAAACACTTTACACGTTGTAAATTATTGAAAATACATATTTTATTGCATTTTTGTTATAATATACAGACATGACATAACGTATACATATAATAATGACATATTATGAATCTACCGAGTCTGACGGAAAGAATGATATATAATATGTCTGGGTCATATACTAAAATAAGCCTTCAAAACACGTTTAAACATGATGAGCAAAACCGGTAAAAATGACCTCAGCACAGAGGTGTGAAAAGCCTCAGCAGCGAAAGGGTTAATACCAGTCTGCCCTGACATGGAGTTACTTCCCCAGCACTTTGGTGATATTCATTCATTCATTCATTTATATTGCTTTAGTTATTTCTGAGAACCTCCATGTGTGCTGACCCGGCTATTTATGAGAAGCACCCTTTGTGTACTGACTCGGCTATTTATGAGAAGCACCCTTTGTGTACTGACTCGGCTATTTATGAGAAGCACCCTTTGTGTGCTGACTCGGCTATTTATGAGAACCCCCATGTGTACTGACTCGGCTATTTATGAGAAGCACCCTTTGTGTACTGACCCGGCTATTTATGAGAAGCACCCTTTGTGTACTGACCCGGCTATTTATGAGAAGCACCCTTTGTGTGCTGACTCGGCTATTTATGAGAAGCACCCTTTGTGTACTGACTCGGCTATTTATGAGAAGCACCCTTTGTGTACTGACCCGGCTATTTATGAGAAGCACCCTTTGTGTGCTGACTCGGCTATTTATGAGAAGCACCCTTTGTGTACTGACTCGGCTATTTATGAGAAGCACCCTTTGTGTACTGACTCGGCTATTTATGAGAAGCACCCTTTGTGTGCTGACCCGGCTATTTATGAGAAGCACCCTTTGTGTACTGACTCGGCTATTTATGAGAAGCACCCTTTGTGTACTGACTCGGCTATTTATGAGAAGCACCCTTTGTGTGCTGACTCGGCTATTTATGAGAAGCACCCTTTGTGTGCTGACTCGGCTATTTATGAGAAGCACCCTTTGTGTACTGACTCGGCTATTTATGAGAAGCACCCTTTGTGTGCTGACCCGGCTATTTATGAGAAGCACCCTTTGTGTGCTGACCCGGCTATTTATGAGAAGCACCCTTTGTGTACTGACCCGGCTATTTATGAGAAGCACCCTTTGTGTACTGACTCGGCTATTTATGAGAAGCACCCTTTGTGTACTGACCCGGCTATTTATGAGAGGCACCCTTTGTGTACTGACTCGGCTATTTATGAGAAGCACCCTTTGTGTACTGACTCGGCTATTTATGAGAAGCACCCTTTGAATCCTGATAAGGCTAATATTAGTACCACAGACATCTAACGGATCACGATCCGGACGCAGAGTAAGCAGCTCAAGAGGTTCAGGAGCTCACCGCTAAGGAGCACCACATGTGTAACAGTTGAGCCTGGACCATTAAGGCTCCTGAATTGGTGAGTGTGATTCTTCTCTTTCTTAACACACGAGTATAAGGCTGGTATCATGCTATGAGAGCGCTGTCTCTTTTCTGCTCTTGTGTCCCCTGCCTGAGGTGGAATAAGAAGACCGTGTAAAGAAGGGCAGTGACCACCCTGTATTTAGGCACAAGGCGCTACACTCCAGAGCCTGGATTCAAAAGGCTCTGGATCCTGTAAGTGTGCAATTTTTAATTCACTGCGTTTCACATATAGACGGTATCACACTATCATCTCCTCTTTTTTTCACCTATATCTCCTGCTGCGGAGCCCATCAAGACTATTAGAGGAACGGATACGACCAAACAGGCCCGTTACATTTGTGGAAAGGGTAATATTGACACTATTCTTGAGCACTTTTGATGCATCACCCATCCACTTAGGAACCGGACTAACCGTCAGCAAAGACTTTTAACCTCTTAATATGTATTGAACATTGGCAGACAGCCCCTATTTTATGGACTCTGTCAGTCATTATAACCCTCAACCTCGTTTTTATTAGCCTTGTTATATCGCATTTATTTTGCACTGTTGCAATTGCATTTTATTCTCATTGCATGCTCAGACCGTTGCACTAGCACTTTATACCCTCTGTGATCTGCATTTGCACTTTGTACTATATACTGTAATATGTACGGTACACGTAACTAGCCTTGACACTAATTGAGTTACATCACAAAGGAGTATACTACTGCGCCACTAGGAACTCCACACTTATTCAAATTTATGAGAATTGGTGCCAATGGCAGTGTTGGCACTATTTCTGTGCCAAACCGACCATTGGGCCAGCCTAACGAAAACAGTTTTTAATAGAAGGCATCCAATTCTATATAAATTCATGTTGAAATCAGTGGCCCGACAGCATTTAACCCTTTAACCCCTTAAGGACCTCGGACGTACCATGTACGTCACGGCCGCGGGTCTCTTTTAGACCCGCTGACGTACATGGTACGTCCTGCGGTCTTTTGAGCGCTGGAAGCGATAGGATCCCCGGGAGCGATCAACATCCGGTTTCACCGGAAAAGGTGCCCCGCACTTCTACAGAGCGCTGGAAGTGATCGGTATCGCTTCCAGCTGCTCTGAGTATATTGCAGGGATGCCTCGACATCGAGGCATCCTTGCAATATGGTTACCTGGCGCCGGTCCGTCCGTGATCACTCCCCCCGAGCGATCACTTCCGGTAGCGGCAGGTGATAAATTTGGATTTAAAGCAAACAAAACAAACTCCCTATAATAATTACCATTTATGAAATTTCAATAAACCTTTTTCAAGTTTCTTCTCATATATCAAAGTTGAAAACAGGGCGCGGCGCGTCACCATGGCGAGAGACAACAAAATCAGCCACAAAGCAATGTAGCGTCAGTCCTGTCTGAAATATCCTTCCTTAGACAGGTCTTTTATTAGATTTCAAAGAACTTATAGCCAATCAGCATACAGATACATTTCTACGTCAGAGTTTAACCAACAGTGAGCCAAAAATTACTATATTGATTCAGAGATGGCTTTTTCTAGCATACACTTTTCTAGCATCCACTGTTCACACACCCTTTCCTGCACACAAAGGAAATGGCTAAATTCCACAGGCTAACATCCTATGCAAGTAAAAGACTTGCAGGGTTTGACACTTATAATGGGGGGGGTGGATTCACACTACCTATCATATTAAAATACCTTTCAATCGTCTCATTGATCACATATACAATCGTGATCACAAAAAGGGATGAAACAAACTAGACAATTAAACTAATTACACCTGGGGCCATAGTATCCTCGCCTAATACCTGTACGATATACGAAAAGGAATCCCCAAGGATGCCCTTTATGAGCAAAATACACTTATCTATCTAGATTCACTCTTCCAGCGAACCACATTTGGAGCGTAGGCAAAAATACCTAATCTAGACATTAAATAACTATTTATTCCCATTTCCCAAAATATAATTCACCGAACAAGAAAAAGTATAATAACTTGAATGTAAAAGTTCATTTATCTAATAAATCAACATGAGTCAGATCTATATCTGTGTGTTTTCCTATGTTCAGCTTCACTCCACAAAACGCATATACACCTGCATTCATACACACATTCAAGACATACATTCTCATTTTCACAAATTAAATCCTTTCTCACCACTTATCTAGGGGATTAAATAAAAAAAATAATATTCCATAATCTAATACCATAGTCCACAGTGCGAGATCAGGGTGTGGTCTTTTTTTCAACATCCCAGCTTGAGACGCATAATCATAGAATGTCATCAGAGCTCCCACCATAGGGACTCCTGAACAAGCTGTCTCTTTGCGCTGGTTGCTTATTACCTGTGACCTTTGACCTTGACACAAAATGTCCATGATTCGTTCCATATGCAGTCATTGTGACTGTCAGGTTTCTTGATGATGTGATATGGTTTTAGCAACAATAAAGAAAATAAAAAAGAAAAGAAAATATGGCATACCCCGCTAATCATATACATCCATTCATTCATTGTCACTCTCAAATGCACGAAAACAATTAAAATGTTAATTTACACAAGAAAAGACACAGATAATAAATTTCAAAATGTCCCCGCGAAGCCTGTCGGCCTCACGCAATAAAAAAATACTACTTCTGACTCATTGTTAGAGAAAAATATATATATATACGCAACTTTGGCTCAAAAGGGAAATAGGCGAAGTGCATATTCCACCCTTTTATTAAATATAATTGTTTTTTTTTGTTTTTTTTAATTACTATCCTATTCAGTCTTGTTCGGTGTTGTGAAACAAACCTGGCGTTTATAAAACACACCAATCCTCAAATGAAATATAAATAAAATAAAAACCGCATTAATTTTATCGAATTAAAACTTCCCATTTACCACTATATATGTCATGAAACGTATTTATGCAAATGCATTAAATTATATGTTCCTAAATACATGAATGAACTCTAATTTTAATTGGATGTGATCTTCAATAATCCTAAATGTGTCAGGGAATTTTGAACAATATTGATTGTAACTAAACAACAAAAATAACAAAATATAAAATAATAAAAGACACAAAATAATTATCACTTAGACGACATCAGAATATAAAAAATACATTATCTTCTTTCTTTGTCTTCTGTCTTATTGGTTGAAAATAACAGTTTTGTAAAACTGACATGTCTTAAGTTGTATTTCCAAATCAATGATCTTCTACAAATAGCATGATTTATTGATGAGTTGTCGATAATCAGATTGTTTTATTGCCTGGTGTCTGATAATTCCTTATTATCCGGTTGATGTAACATTGCTATGTGAAATGATAATGTGTTTGATTAAATTTCCTTCAATTCCAACATCTTTATCAATATTGGTATCGCATAATCTTCCATCTAGCTTGAGCAAAGTTGGCATGCATGGGTAATGTTCACCTAAAGTAAAAACTTGGGAAAAAATGTATTATTAACCTGTCAAAAACTTTAAAATTCATATGGTTAAAATACTTTTAAAATGGAGAAAACAATGCAACACATTTTTTGGACACAAAGAAAAGGAGTGGTCATGAGTGAGACAACACGGAGGAGAGGAGGGGTCATAGTGAGACAACATGGAGGAGACTAGGAAAAGAATGTGAACTTCAATTCAAATAAAAAAACACAACAAAAATATCATGAACTGGGAAAGAAAGTATAGAAGGGCATGTTTAAAACTTGACGCGTTAATTAGCACAAAGTTCTCAGAGGAAACTCAGAGAAAAGGATTCTTAATAAACATCAATAATCTTTTTTAAGAATATTGGTTAAAAACAAACATTCAAACGTGAGGTGTTTGTGCAGCTATTTTACAACCTGTTTTATTCCCTCCAAGAATATGCAATAGAGGCAAAGTTATACGCTATTGCACTTCACACCCAAAAGACAAAAACATCAGACAGCAAAAAAAAAAAAAAATAATACTAGACATCTGGCTACCACTGCAGAAAAAGAAAACAAATCAAACAATACTCAGATACCAAACTACAACCTTCCATCTCCCTTAGTCAACTAAAATAAAACCCAAAAAACCACCTTCTCTTATTTGAAATCTGCCTAAATTCCTTTGTACAGCGCTACTAAACCTGTAGGCGCTTTCCTTTAAACTTTCACTCAAATCCTTCAGCTTTATATCACTTCATCCTCTTAGATTCCAAACAACTAAACATGAACCTACATATATATATCATCCATATACAAGTTACAAAACTGTAAATGATCTCAGTCAGCCATTTTGGCAAAACATATAACCTATATTTAAGGTGCGGTCAATCCCTTAGTGCTGGACTCAAAGACCAGAGGAAAATAACCGACCACGCCTCTCTTGGGAAAATGTACAACTTTGAGCCCATCACCTTGATACACTACTTTTTATATATATATCATACGCCGAAGCTCTCAAACCGCGCCCAATTCCACAACAGTTAGTTTCATAAAGCACTAACAGCTCCAAAATTCAACTGCTACTACAGTCATTCAAGGCATTAGACACATGTCATTTGTATATACTGTTCAATTATCCCAAATAGATACTCACAGAACAACAAAAATAACTACATATTCCATTATCCAACTTGCACAGCTAAAAGACTACTAGCATTCAAAGAAAAAAATCCTTATACAAACACATAATAACATTATACATTACAAATAAAGAGTTTCTTTAATTAAATAAAAAGAACAAAAAGAAAAAATGAATGTATGAGAAAGAGAAAAAAAGTTAGCAGGCGCTTTTGAAAGTCACTGTAAAAGTAAAGTCTCCATTTCCTGTGCCATTTCCTGTGCCTTTTTTTTTTACACGAGGCAAGGCAGTAATGACAAAGAAACCTGGTTTACGAAAAACAGTCCCTATACATAAATTACATATAAAAAACATAATATCAAAACTACGAAATACAAAACATCAAAGATAAACACATATATTAATAGTTAGTAAAGACAAACATTTAAATAAACAGACGCAATCAATGGCCAGAACACAATATAAAAATAAAACAAAAACAAACATGCAATCTGAAAGAAAAAACAGTTAGCAAATCCTTTAGAATCAGCGCGCAAACACATGCAGCAAAAAAAGAAAAAATGGCAGCAGCGCGCAAGAAAATAAAAATAAAAAATTAAGAGGAAAAAAAACTGTCTCTCAATGGGAGATTAAAGCAGTTGATATACAAGAAGAAAATCTACTCAGTTAAAATAAAATTCTCACAATTACAATATATGGACGACCCAGAAACACCAGAATTGAAGTACAAGATAGACACAGAACGGAGACAAAACAACTAGAAACATCTCGTTTCTTTTTTTATGAGTTCAATTTCCAGCAAATACAAATACTCAGCACACAGCGGGCGAGTTCAAACACACGTGAGGTCCTCAAACGATTTTCCTTTACTACAATACATAAAATGACAAAAACAAATCAAGACAAAGAGTCCAACCTTGCACCAAAAAAAAAAAAAAAAAATTCAAAAAAAAAATCAACAAGCTCTGAACCATAGCTTTAACTTCAAGGAAACCAAGCCTGGAGGCAAGTTCGCAAAATCTGAACAAGCAAATGTAAGAATATATTCAAATGTAAAGATACACTTATATATATGGATACATCTGAATGGCAAATCCCACTTCAGACAACAACTGATAAATTTGGATTTAAAGCAAACAAAACAAACTCCCTATAATAATTACCATTTATGAAATTTCAATAAACCTTTTTCAAGTTTCTTCTCATATATCAAAGTTGAAAACAGGGCGCGGCGCGTCACCATGGCGAGAGACAACAAAATCAGCCACAAAGCAATGTAGCGTCAGTCCTGTCTGAAATATCCTTCCTTAGACAGGTCTTTTATTAGATTTCAAAGAACTTATAGCCAATCAGCATACAGATACATTTCTACGTCAGAGTTTAACCAACAGTGAGCCAAAAATTACTATATTGATTCAGAGATGGCTTTTTCTAGCATACACTTTTCTAGCATCCACTGTTCACACACCCTTTCCTGCACACAAAGGAAATGGCTAAATTCCACAGGCTAACATCCTATGCAAGTAAAAGACTTGCAGGGTTTGACACTTATAATGGGGGGGGTGGATTCACACTACCTATCATATTAAAATACCTTTCAGCAGGAAATACTGAGTGCCACGAGGTATCGTGGCACTCAGTACAAAAAAGATCACATAAGTGATCATTTTCTCTGCTGGGTGCCTCGAGGGATCAAGGCACCCAGCAGACTAAAAAAAAGTGAAAAAGTAAAAAAAAAACCAAATGCATAATAAAATAAAAGTAACAGCCAAGATGGAGTTGCCCTTCTAAGGGCAGGGTCATCTTGGGGCTGTGTGGGATGTTCCTAGCCTGCCTCATCAGAGAGGCAGGCTAGCAACATCCAATCAGAAGTTAGAAAAAATCTAAATAAAATTTCTAATTTGTCAGGTCAGGTAATATTTTGTAAATATTGGCTCTGACCTCTGTGATTCTCCCTCCCTCTCTCTCACTTGTGTTTTGGTGAGCGAGAGATCAGATTTGACAGGTTAGAGATTTTAGGTAGATTTAGTGAGATTAGAAAAATTGAGGCAGATTTAGAGAGATTTTCGGGAGATTTAGAACAATTGAGGCAGGTTTAGAGGGATTTAGAGAGATTTAGGTTTTATTTGTATTTTCTTGTGAAACCCAACGGTTCTTTGAGAACCAATAATCCGCTTATATATATATAATAATTATAAAATTTTATAATCTATTATATATAATGTCTGAGAGGGTGTACAGCGCCGAGGAGGCATATGCCATCCTGGCGTCAGAATCTGAGGCATCTGCGTCGGACCCCGACCCAGATTTTGACCCCGCTAAGTGCTCAGAGACATCGCTAGATACATCATCTACGCTGGCTGATGTATCTCCTAGTGATGTTTCTGATGCAGATCCTGGGCCACCACCTGCCAGCAGGAGACGCACAGCTCCAGCTGAGGAGTGGGTAGTGCCTCATCGCCAGAGGCCAGACATCCCTCCTTTCAATATTGATGTTGCAGGATTTACCGCCACACAGTTTTTGCAGGTGTTTATGGGGGATGATTTGTTGGGCCACATTGTTGCCCAATCAAATCTGTATGCCCATCAGCATTGTGCTGCGAAGCCAGACTCCTACTTGGCAAGGCAGCAATGGACCCCGCTAGATGTGCCAGAATTTCTGAAATTCTGGGCACTTACTATGCTGATGGGCATCATAAAGAAGCCCTCGATTCGCTCCTACTGGAGCAGTAGCCCCATCTGCTCTACCCCCATTTACCCCCAATGTCACGTAGAAGGTATGAAAACATTTTGCGTTTCATGCACTTCAGTGACAACAGCCTGTGCCCTCCTAGAGAGCACCCCCAGTTTGACAGGCTGTATAAAATCCGCCCCCTGATTACCCACTTCGCCGCCAGGTTTGCAGAGGCTTATACACCTGGAAGGAATATCTGCGTGGATGAATCCCTAATGAAATACAAGGGAAGGCTGGGATACAAGCAGTATATTCCTTCCAAAACGCTCCAGGTATGGAGTGAAGGTGTATAAGCTCTGTGACAGCGAGAGTGGGTATACTCAGGCCTTCCGGGTGTACGAGGGAAAGGATAGTAGTCTTGACCCTCCAGGTTGCCCAGAACACATGGGAACCAGTGGCAAGATTGTGTGGGACCTACTTTTTCCCCTGATGAACAAAGGGTACCACTTGTATGTTGATAATTTTTATACGAGTGTCCCTTTGTTCAAGCTGCTGTATTGTTTTGATACAGCAGCATGCGGTACTGTTCGCAAGAACCGCGTAGGTTTCCCAGCACAGCTTGTCCGCACCCGGTTAAAAAGGGGGGGACCTCAGCTCTGCGCCAAGAGGAGCTGTTGGCGGTCAAGTACAGAGACAAGAAGGATGTATACCTTCTATCCACCATCCACACTGAGAGGTCTGTGGAGGTCTCTGTACGTGGCAGAGCTGAGCGCATCAGGAAGCCAGTGTGCATCAAAGCCTATAACCGGCATATGGGTGGGGTTGATCTGGCAGATCAGCTGCTCCAGCCCTACCAGATTATGCGGAAGTCAAGGGCCTGGTACAAAAAGGTTGCAATTTACCTGATGCAAATTGCAACCCACAATGCCTTTTTGCTCTGCAAAAAGGCAAACCCCGGAGTGACGCTGTCCTTTTTACAGTTTCGGCTCCAGGTCATTTCGGGGTTTTTGTACCAGGATGCACCTGCTCCCCGGGCGGTGATGGGGGACAGAGTTGGGGCTACACATTTTATTTATAAAATCCCCCCTACTGAGGGCAAACAGAAACCCCAAAAAAGATGCAGGGTGTGTTTCAAGAGGGGGCAGAGGAGAGACACAATCTTTTACTGCCCAGAATGCCCTGGACAACCCGGTCTGTGTCTTGGGGACTGTTTCAAGCTATATCACACTGTGCGTGATCTGTGATTTTTTTTTTTCTTACACTCTAGTTAGTTAGTTCTGTTTAGTTTTTTTTTCTTTTACTGCACCAGACTTTTACATTTTATTCCTACATTTTTATGTTCTACAATAGGTGCTGTATTTTGCCAAAATCCTGGCAAACCTATGCATGGGGGGCATGGGTGTACTCAGGAGACCTTGCAGAAAACAACCTGGAGAGTTTTCATGCAGTAACCGACAACAGTGTCTCCTAAATCACAGTCCAAAACTGATGTGGGTGTGAAAATGAAAAATGACCACCAAACAGTATCCAATTTGTTTGGAGCAAACGGTTGCATCCATGGCATAAAAACACTCCATTTACAATACTTTGGGGTGTTAGCTTACCAAATATATGCACGTTCATAAAATTGGGGTATGTAAAAAGGCCCCTAAAAAGAAGATAAGCAAAGAAGATTTGTCAAATTAGAAAATTGACAAGCACATGTCAAAAGATTGGCGTAGCACCCCAAAAACAACAGAACAAATCTATATATGGGTGGTATCACTTTACTCAGAAGATGTTGCTGAACATATTTTGGGGTGTTTTTTGGCAATAACCCATAACTGGATTTGACAATTCATGCCTAAAGTACAATGTGTGTGAAAAAATAACACAAAAAGTGACTACCTGAAAGTTTGACATAGAGCTAGTGCATGGAAAGTGTTAAAATACAACTCTTTGAAGTACCCTAGGGTGGGCCCTTTCTAAAAATATATGGTTTGATGGTGGTAAATTACTTTGGCCGGCTTCAAAAATGTCCCAAATAGGACATGGGTGCATGATGACAAAATGTGAAAATTCCAAGTTGGAAAACTGAAATGCGCACCCCCCAAATAAGGCCCATTAGCCCCCAAATAACCCGACATACCTATACATGGGTGGTATCAATTTACTGTGACTGTGATACTCAGCTCCTTCTAGACATTTACTGGTGTGGTTACAAACATGGTGAAGTCAAGAGAATGGTCCAGGAAGACAAGAGAAGAGGTGATTACTCTTCACAGGAAGGGCAATGGCTACAAGAAGATTGCAAAGATGTTAAACATACCAAGAGAGACCATAGGAAGCATCATTCGCAAATTCAAGGCAAAGGGCACTGTTGAAACGCTACCTGGTCGTGGCAGAAAGAAGATGCTGACTTTGACTG
This sequence comes from Leptobrachium leishanense, assembly GCA_009667805.1. Taxonomy (NCBI): domain Eukaryota; kingdom Metazoa; phylum Chordata; class Amphibia; order Anura; family Megophryidae; genus Leptobrachium; species Leptobrachium leishanense. Next base: position 338,021,364 of record CM019067.1, on the reverse strand, counting down.
CTGTGCGCTACCTGAAGCGTAGAGTGGAGAAAAGTCCCATGTGACTGCTGAGGAACTGAGAAAAGATTTGTCAGATGTGGATACTGAAGTTTCAGCTCAGACAATACGGTGCACACTGCGTAATGAAGGCCTCCATGCCAGAACTCCCAGGCGCACCCCCTTGCTGTCTCCAAAGAATAAGAAGAGTCGACTGCAGTATGCCAAAAGTCATGTGGACAAACCACAGAAGTTTTGGGATAGTGTTCTGTGGACTGATGAAACAAAATTAGAACTGTTTGGGCCCATGGATCAACGCTATGTTTGGAGGAGGAAGAACAAGGCCTATGAAGAAAAGAACACCTTGCCTACTGTGAAGCATGGCGGGGGGTCAATCATGCTTTGGGGCTGTTTTGCTTCTGCAGGTACAGGGAAGCTTCAGCGTGTGCAAGGTACCATGAATTCTCTTCAGTACCAGGAGATATTGGATGACAATGTGATGCAGTCCATCACAAACCTGAGGCTTGGGAAACGTTGGACCTTTCAACAGGACAATGATCCCAAGCATACCTCCAAGTCCACTAGAGCATGGTTGCAGATTAAAGGCTGGAACATTTTGGAGTGACCATCACAGTCACCTGACTTAAATCCGATTGAGAACCTCTGGTGGGACTTAAAGAAAGCAGTTGCAGTGCGCAAGCCTAAGAATGTGACTGAACTGGAGGCTTTTGCCCATGACGAATGGGCGAAGATACCCGTAGATTGCTGCAAGACACTTGTGTCAAGCTATGCTTCACGTTTAAAAGCTGTTATAACTGTAAAAGGATGTTGTACTAAGTACTAAGATTGAATGTCACTTGGGGGTTGAATAAAACTGATAATGATGTGAGCACAGAAAAGACATTTGTGGTTATTTCATTATAAATGTTATGTTATATTTGTCTGACCTACACGTGCCTCTTTGATTTAATTGTAAGCAAGATGACTGAATGATCAAAATCAAAGGCAAACTGGCCAAAACACTCAATTTCAGTGGGGGTTGAATAATTTTGAACACAACTGTATACCCGCCGAGAAGCATGAATATGGAACGGGGTGTCTGGCAGGACGTTTGGGGGGGTTGCAGAGGCTGCCGGATACAAAACAGACCCTGTGTCCAGGTGAGCAGCTCTGCCACGCAATATGCCAAGCAGCCCTTTCCCTCGCTCCTTGAGCGTTTATCGTGAGTAGGGTGGAGCGGGATCTCCTGGGGTATAGTAAACAGAAAGCGGCGCTGGCACAGGGATAAAAGCGAGCAGCTCGGAGGCCGTGGAAATGCCTTACCCAAAGAGGATCTGAGTTAACCCTTGCCACTGTGCCCTTTAAATGCCCAAATCACTAGGTCAAACGAGGTTCAGTATTTTCCTGGCACACAAGGCTGGCCACGAGGCAGCGGGCACTCAGCATGGAAATACCCCGGCTAGATTATAGGAGAGGGGGAAAAAACATGTCCACATTCACTGTATAGCATGTCCACATTCACTGTATGGCATGTCCACATTCACTGTATGGCATGTCCACATTCACTGTATAGCATGTCCACATTCACTGTATAGCATGTACACATTCACTGTATGGCATGTCCACATTCACTGTATAGCATGCCACATTCACTGTATGGCATGTCCACATTCACTGTATGGCATGCCCACATTCACTGTATAGCATGTCCACATTCACTGTATAGCATGCCACATTCACTGTATGGCATGTCCACATTCACTGTATGGCATGTCCACATTCACTGTATAGCATGTCCACATTCACTGTATGGCATGTCCACATTCACTGTATAGCATGTCCACATTCACTGTATGGCATGTCCACATTCACTGTATAGCATGTCCACATTCACTGTATGGCATGTCCACATTCACTGTATAGCATGTCCACATTCACTGTATAGCATGCCACATTCACTGTATGGCATGTCCACATTCACTGTATGGCATGTCCACATTCACTGTATGGCATGTCCACATTCACTGTATAGCATGTCCACATTCACTGTATGGCATGTCCACATTCACTGTATAGCATGTCCACATTCACTGTATAGCATGCCACATTCACTGAATGGCATGTCCACATTCACTGTATGGCATGTCCACATTCACTGTATGGCATGCCCACATTCACTGTATGGCATGCCCACATTCACTGTATGGCATGTCCACATTCACTGTATGGCATGTCCACATTCACTGTATAGCATGTCCACATTCACTGTATGGCATGCCACATTCACTGTATAGCATGTCCACATTCACTGTATAGCATGTCCACATTCACTGTATGGCATGTCCACATTCACTGTATGGCATGTCCACATTCACTGTATAGCATGTCCACATTCACTGTATGGCATGTCCACATTCACTGTATGGCATGTCCACATTCACTGTATTGAAGTGGAAATAGGCTGGAAGATGGCCGCCATTGTACACAGGCGGCCATCTTGTTCAGAATATTGGTTCACTTGTATATAACTAGGCAGGTTTGTAGCTGAAACTAGAATGAGGTATACGTAGAAATTTAGGAATGCGTTTAGATTAGCAGAAAAGCAATTAAAGCTTTATGAAAGATCTCTGCTGTTCCTGGCACGGAGGAGAAAAGCGAAGTAGATCCTCCAAGGTCGTTGGGGCCCGCAGAAAGACAAAGGAGTAGAGATCAGGCCAGGTGCCATCTGTAACAAGTGATTGTAGGCGCAAGGGAGGAGGGCGCAGCCCGGAACAGTAAGAGCAATTAATTATGATTTACTGAAACTAACACAAAGTTTGCCAATTTACAGCCAATTAATGGAATGTCTTTGTATTAGCCAAAGGGAGGTATTAACCCACGTGGGGTGGAATAAAGTGTCATTGGGAGGTGGGGTAACTGGGATGTACCTAATTACGTATTTTTGGGTATAAGATCCCTTGCACGGGTGAAAGGGGGGGCTCACTCTTTGCGATTCAATCCTGTGTGGGCACTTGTGTGACGACACAATAAAGTTTGCCTTTCCTGAAGAGACTCGTGTTCTGACAATCCTTACTTGTGCCCGGTCCGGCGCCGTCTTGAAAGTGAATCTGTTTTTGTCCGCCTACATTTTTGGGGGCATCGTGAGCCGGGATACGGGCCCTTTCCGGGCACACAGTAACGGCTGCTGAACACACTGTGGCAGATTGACTGCAGCAGGTGCGAGAATCCCGATGGTTGGGCGTCCGTTGAAGGTGAGCTGACATCTGCAGGCGCCAAGCAGGATTTCCTGTTCAGTGGACCTCGTCTCGTCCCAAACGGACCCCTAACCCGGGAACTCTGGGACACCACTGAGTCTGAGGAAACAGCAAGCAGCGCCGGCGATAGGTAACGTGTCTTCTATGTTTTGTATGTCTAAAGGAGATACCGGTATCTAAGGGAAACGTCCGACTGAGATAGACGGATAAGGGGACGCGATGGCCACCGTCCCGTTGGCATATCTAGCCCGCCGCTGATAGCGCTGACATTGCTAAGGAGCCAGAGTGGCTAGCGGGTGTCTGGATTCGGGGGAATTGAATGCCAACCAAAGGGTAGTTCTGTAAGAGAGGGAAAAGGTAGCCACGTGGAGTTGCATAAGTCAGTAGTCAGTGTTTGTAAACAGAGCTTCGCCACGTGGGTAAAAGGGAAAGGAGGAGGGATTTTCTGTGACTGGGCTGAGAGCCTGAGTCAGTGCTAGTGTGCACGTCGTGTAGTGAAAAGGGCTCATAATGGAGCCAGCGGTAGCTGCAGAGATAGTGGTGCCGGGTGGGTGAGATTACCCATAAGGCAAATTGGAATTGCAGACGGGAGTATAGATATAGAACGGGGTGCACATAATCACAAGCAGTCAAGAGTTAGAGTTCAAATTACGGGGTATAAGGAGCCACAGAGGAGGGACTGAGTACCCCTCGGCTAGTAGAAAGAGTTGAAGTGTCTATATTCTGTTATGTGATGAAAGCATCTGATACGGTATGTGTTGTGAATGAATTGACTCGAGTGCTGTGAGTGAACGTGCGCCTACTCGCTCCGCGAGGAAGCAAATACGAGTTTTGACCCCGAACGTACGTTTCCGGCTCAGGCGACTGCAGACGGCTACTGAAGGGGGAAGCGCCTGCAGACACGGATGAATTGTTGACTGAAGTATCAGACTGTAGATTTTAACTATTGTTGAAATAATATATCTATATTGCAAAGAGTACTGTTTTCAAGAGTAATAATGGGTAACGGGTCATCTAAGCCCAAGAAGGTGAAGGAGGGTGAGACGCCCCTAGAATATATGGTGCGGAATTTCGAAGCATTATATAAAACTCATGACTATGGTGTAGAATTAAAAAAAGAGAAGTTAAAAGTAATGTGTACAGTTGTGTGGCCGTTGTTAGTCCCAGGATGGCCAGAGCAGGGGTCAATGGACCCGGAGTTGGTACAGAAGGTACATTCCCAAGTCACAGAGCAGTACGGACATCCTGAACAATACCCATATATAGATATATGGAGATATTGTATTAAAAACAAGAGTCATTTTATAATGATAGCGGGGAGAAATAAGAAGCAGGACCCCCAAAATAATGGAGAGAGAGGTGTTAGTAGAACAACCGGAAGAGAGTGATGTTTTACCCCCGTTTTATTTATTATGTTATGGGGCAGCTAGGGAAGTTTTGAGTGCCGCGGTTGCGCGGGCGGAGAGGGGGGAGCGGGCAGCTGCTGTGTCTCGGTCAGCTCCCTCTGCTCCGTCCTGTGTGACTGAGGAAGAAGAGCAGAGCGCAGCGAGTGGAGGAGATAGAGAGGCTCCACCAGGAAAGATTGAGATGCCCGATGGGAGCATATATAAATTAATTAATATTTTACGGAGTGAGATGATTGCGGTGCTGTATGGTTTGTGTGTGTGATTCGGACTGATTTTGTCCGATTGTGTTTATAATTGATCTATTAAACTGTTCAATTAAAAGTAGGAATGACTGAGAGGTAGTAAGATTGAGTTTCGTACTTGTTTTTATGTTTTTTTTTTTATTTTTTTCTTCCTCCTCTCTTCCCTGGTGTATAGGCCCCCTCCTTTCTGACAGACTGTTTGCGAGGGGGGAGGGAGTCAGTTTGTTTTTCTTTGCTCTCTGATAGCTGAAAAGAATAACCCTTTGTGTATCTGTGCAGCGAATTCAAAGTAAAGAGGAATAGAAAGAAAAAATTACTATGTTTAGCTAATTTTAATATATGTTACAATAGAATATTTGTCTGAAGTCTGTTGAGTGCAAGATATATGTTTATATTTTGTGTTAATATTATTTCGAAAGTTTTAGTTTTGTTCAGAGCTAAAATTAAATTGAAATATATGAAACGGTTAGAAAATTAATATTAAAAGAAAAATAATTCGAGAAATAATTAAAGTAGTTTTTCTTTACTGTTTTTTTAAAAAAAAAAAAAAGGTATGTTTTTGTTTAATTTTTGATGGAATAGTTATTTTATTGTTATGAGATGTTAGGAGTGGTCTTATGACAATGGAATGATTTTTTTTTTTTCGGATGTGGTATTAAGAGTCTGTTTTGGGCTACGGGAAAAGATCTCGGAGAATATTGTTTATACAATGTGTATATGTATATGCCCGAATGTCCCATCCAGCTCCTGGGGCGGGATATCTTTTGCAAATTGTAAGCCCAAATTACGTTCCTTCCCGGGGGTCACGCTCAATTAGACCTGCCGGAGGATAGCAGCTTTGCTCGGCAGCATAACCCAGCCAGCCCGCACAACCCCCAATCTGTGAAAATCGCAGTAGTTATGCCAAGAGAGGAAGAATGGCGCACGGCACCTACTCTGTCTGCCACGCCGGATCCGCACGCACTACTCCTTGGAATTCCTGAGGTGTGGGCGGACGAAAACCCGCCCAGATGAGTTGAATCACAGCCCGGCGCAACACCGGTGGCTCTAAGACAATATTATATCCCACAGAAAGCCAAGCAGGTTACAGAGTTTCTAAAAAGAAAGCACAAATATGCAAACACAGTGTAAAATACCTGGGATTCCAGTTAACAGGTACCAAACGTGCACTGAGGGCAGTAAGAAAAGAAGCAGTGTGCCGCATACCCAACCAAAGACCAGGAGACAAGTCCGTGAGTTCTTGGGAGCTGCAGGCTTCTGCCGCCTGTGGATCCCCAACTTCGCCGATATTGCCAAGCCGCTTCATCAGGCCACGAAGGGGGGGGGGGAACAAGATCCCTTTCATTGGGAAGAAGAGCAAACAGCGGCGTTCCTGAAATTAAAGACTCTGCTGATGGAAGCTCCTGCACTGGGCCTGCCAGATCACAGCAAGCCTTTCCAGCTGTTCGTACATGAACATAATCAAACAGCGACAGGAGTATTGGTCCAGACCTTTGGCTCATGGCTGAGGCCTGTGGCCTACCTCTCCAAGCAACTCGACCCTGTGGCCTGCGGCCTACCCCCATGCCTGAAAGCAGTGGCTGCCACCGCAATGCTGATAGCAGAAGTAGACAAGCTGACCCTTGGACAAGTTCTTTATGTCAAGATGCCCCACGCTGTCAAGGCTCTGCTGGATGTGAAAGGAGGTTACTGGTTCAGTAGCAGGCTGGATTTGAAAGACGTACCCCTAGACAAATACGATCTACAGCTATTCACTGATGGAAGCAGCTACATGGATGATGGGAAGAAAGTCTCCGGCTATGCAGTGGTCTCAACAGAAGAAGTCATCGAAGCAAAGCCACTGCCAGGCCATACATCTGCACAATTGGCCGAAATAACAGCTTTAACCAGAGCCCTTGAAATCTCTGAAGGCAAAAGGGTAAATATCTACACAGATTCCAAGTACGCTTTTATGACAGTCCATGCACAGGGTGCACTCTACAAAGAGAGAGGCCTACTTACGTCTTCAGGACAACAAATCAAATATGCGGCTGAAATCGCGGCCCTCCTGGAAGCAGTGTGGAAACCAAGTGCTGTCAGCATCATGCACTGTCGTGGCCACCAAAAAGGCCGTGATGAAATTCCAAAAGGTAACAGACGCGCAGACCAGGCCGCAAAAGCAGCTGCAAAACCACCACCGCCAGCAGAAGACCAAGCTAAAGTATTGATCTGCAAGCAAGAACCGCAATCCTCCATGCCAAATTACGAGTTCTATATGAATTTGAAAAAGTTTGAACCCCATGGCGAGTTCATTGAAATAATACGGCACAAATGGCAAGATGATTATGAACTGTTAGAACTCAATCATGATTATATTCAATGGCTTTTCCCAACTCGGACACAAGGCCGAAATTTCTACTCTACTCCCCTAAATCCGCAAGAGACACGCCTAATGGTTAACACCTCAGAAGTTCAGCAAAGACTGCGCAGAGCCTACAAGATGATGCTGAAATTCTTCGGCGTAAAACTAATGGGGGAGGAGGAAGACAAAGAAATAACTGAAGTTGAACGAGCAGAAAATTTCGCGTCACGTTTTGAAACTTTGACAATCAATCCTCACAATAATCTACGAATCACACGAATACTGCACAGTCTGGGAGAATTGGGAGCAGAAGAATATCAAGTTCCACTGGTGAGGTTCTTCCTCAAGGAGATCCTTATCAAGAACAGACTGCCAAGAATGAAGAAAAGTGCAATGAACTTTTTCATACCAGCAGTAAGAGATTCACAAGACAGACAAGATTTGTTATTTTTCGCATGGCGATACTATTTCCCAAAAGTATCCAGAACTGTTTGCAACAACTTGCCGGCTACTGGGCATCACCTGGAAGCTATATACCGCCTACAGGCCCCAAAGTTCGGGAAAAGTTGAAAGAATGAACCGTACCCTAAAGACTTTGATGTCCAAACTGTGCCAAGAGACGTCATTGAGCTGGTTGGACTTGCTGCCGATAGTCCTTTTGCACATTAGGTGCAGACCAACCCCCCAATTGAAGCTAAGTCCGTACGAACTTATGTTTGGACGGCCAACCCCTCTAATTAATGGACTAAGGGGGGACCTTCGGGCATTGGGAGAAACTAAACTAAATGATCAGGTAGTAATGCTGGGTAAATCAATGCAGAAATTAAATACTTGGGTGGGGGATAATATACCGCATTTTCTGTATCCTTCACTGCATAAGTATTGTCCGGGTGACTCAGTATGGGTAAAAGAGTGGAAAAGTGATCCACTAGGTCCAAAATGGAGAGGTCCTTATCTTGTCCTGTTATCAACCCCCACAGCAGTAAAGGTTGCCGAGGTGGTCCCGTGGATACATCACTCCAGAGTGAAAGCAGCTGCAGCCAGTCCTGAACCAGCATGGAAGGTCGTTACCAACGAGACCAACCCGCTGAGGCTGAAGCTGACAAAGACCACAGCCATGAGCACCTAAATGATCCTAACCCAGATAATACAGAGGATCAACAAGTGGGTGTTTTGATGGGCACAGGTCCTGACCACCCGCCAACGGGGGATACCCACAGGGTGCTTTTTAGGGGCCCGGCCCCCACCCTTGATTATCCAGAAATGTTTTTTTTTACTTTTGAAATTCCGGTGGGGAGGGATTGGGTTTATGTGACTGTGAAAAGAATTGCCCAAGGAATTCTGACATTCGGGGCATTTGTGGTGCTGATTTTATATCTTGCTAATTTGATTTATGGACTCTCGCGTGGTGTATGCTCTAATTGTACGGGCAATGTGGGGAAAGTGGATATTTCCCATATCTGGAATGGTACGCACCCGGTGATGGAGAACCGTACCATGTGGAGACAAAGACGAGAAGTCTCATCCGAGATATTGCCAAGAGGACATTTACTTGTGCAATTTAAATATGACTATGCTAAAAAGTCTGGGCAAACCGCATGCTGGGTGTGTAGTAGACTGCACCCAGAGACAATTCATATACCATTTGCCTCTGTTCCAATGAATTTGAGTATGTTTGTATCAGGGAATGTCACAATACATGCTGTCGATGCACCAAGGGAAAAGACAGAATCATTCAGTCCCGGGTACCCCATAATAGGACCAGTGTATCCACCAGAATGGTGTTTTCAACTAGGACTAGATAAAGAAACAAATAACGAGAGTGGGTTATGTAACTCAAGTCAGTTCAACTGGACATCATACATTTATATATTCAAAACAGGACAAAAGGTGAATTATTTATACATACGATGCAGGCAACTCACTAGAGACCAAGAGGCGGTGATTAGGAATGTGACCAATGGGAGGCAGGGTGCAGTGGATATGATGAGACGGCTGAGACAACTTGCGATAGAGATATCAAAGGGAACACTACATTCATCACCATTTATAGTGAAAGGAGGGTACCAGGTGTGCTGTGAAAGGGTGTGTTACACATGGGTACCACCAACAATAACGGGAATGTGTTATTTGGCTAAACTGGTCCCAATCCAGAGACTAAGGGGAGAAGACACAAACACAGACACAGAACTACACCCTAGGTACCCACTGGTGTTTGAAAGACCAAAGAGAGAATTGTTCGCGAAGATGGATCGAATATGGACATGGTTGCCAGCATGGACTGGATGGGGAGGAGAGATGATGAGGAGATTGAATAGCTATGTCAATTTGATGGATGAGATTCTGAATAGAACCAGTATGGATATCCAGCTGCTGAATCTGGAAATGCGTGAGTTACGAAAGGTGCAGATGATATATGATATGGCGCTTGAGCAGATCAGTGCGGCCTTGAATGGATTGTGTGAAATGACAATGCACTATGAATGTTGCACCTTCATCAGAAACACTACACATGAAGTCCCAGATTATTACCAGGTAATTCAAGATCACCAAGAGAAGGTAGCACAGTTGCAGGGTATAGCCAGGAGGATTGCTGCCGAAGGCTGGAATCCGCTCCGTGGGTTTGGAGCAATGGGAGAATGGTTTGGTTCCATCTTGAGATTTATCTCACGGATTGGATCCATGATACTCATGATAGTGGTGATCTTGATCATAGGGATACTGATATACCGCATAGGGCTATGTTTATGGCCACTGTGCAAAACAGCACTGACACCTACACAAACACAGAAGATACCACTGATAATCCCACAGGGTATGTTCCCAGTGAAAGAAACCCCCCCCAGTACAAGGAGTTTCAGAATAGTGGAGTGTAATGGCTACAAGTGCCAGGAAAAGATCCTGACACTTGAGCCAAGGGGGAATGAAGTGGAAATAGGCTGGAAGATGGCCGCCATTGTACACAGGCGGCCATCTTGTTCAGAATATTGGTTCACTTGTATATAACTAGGCAGGTTTGTAGCTGAAACTAGAATGAGGTATACGTAGAAATTTAGGAATGCGTTTAGATTAGCAGAAAAGCAATTAAAGCTTTATGAAAGATCTCTGCTGTTCCTGGCACGGAGGAGAAAAGCGAAGTAGATCCTCCAAGGTCGTTGGGGCCCGCAGAAAGACAAAGGAGTAGAGATCAGGCCAGGTGCCATCTGTAACAAGTGATTGTAGGCGCAAGGGAGGAGGGCGCAGCCCGGAACAGTAAGAGCAATTAATTATGATTTACTGAAACTAACACAAAGTTTGCCAATTTACAGCCAATTAATGGAATGTCTTTGTATTAGCCAAAGGGAGGTATTAACCCACGTGGGGTGGAATAAAGTGTCATTGGGAGGTGGGGTAACTGGGATGTACCTAATTACGTATTTTTGGGTATAAGATCCCTTGCACGGGTGAAAGGGGGGGCTCACTCTTTGCGATTCAATCCTGTGTGGGCACTTGTGTGACGACACAATAAAGTTTGCCTTTCCTGAAGAGACTCGTGTTCTGACAATCCTTACTTGTGCCCGGTCCGGCGCCGTCTTGAAAGTGAATCTGTTTTTGTCCGCCTACAGTATAGCATGTCCACATTCACTGTATGGCATGTCCACATTCACTGTATAGCATGTCCACATTCACTGTATAGCATGTCCACATTCACTGTATAGCATGTCCACATTCACTGTATAGCATGTCCACTTTCACTGTGGGCATTATCTGGTCTGAGGTCTATATCTGTGGGCATTATAAATTATGTGCACGCTGTTATGAATAAAGACCTCTAAACACTATTTTGTTGAAATTATTTTTCTTATCAGGACAAGTAGATCGGACTACCGCTTAGTCCGTTGGACAAGTAGATTTTTAAAAAATTTCCACACCCCTGTTACACATACACACACACACACACACACACACACCAGACATAGAGCATTCGGACAGCTGCTCTATCGGCATTCAGGAAGGCCCTGCAGCTGCTCTCCGCGTTCATACTTACCTTCCTGAGCAACGCCAACAAAGTCTTTGCGCGTGCGCTCGTTGGAAGGCCCCCAGCCGCGATCGCCAGCTTTACCGGCGTCACTCAGGAAGGTAAGTATGATCGCGGAGAGCAGCTGCAGGGCCTGTCCGAATGCCAATAGAGCATTCAGACAGCCGCCCCAGCCCCTCGGATGCCGGCAAGCCGGCTCAATGCCGGCTTCCGGTATTGGGGAAAATATCGGGGGTACTGCACGAGTACCAAGTACTCCTGCAGTACCCGGTATCGGCACTGATACCGATACTAGTATCGGTATCGGTGCAACCCTATTAAAACATCAGTTACTTATTCAAAAAATAGTAAAAATCAGCACCGTTGGCACAGATGGCACTGCTTTCGTGGCAAACTTGCCATTGGGCCAGGCTGAAGACAATGGTGTTTGATAGAGGGCATCCAACTTTATATAAATCCATGTTGAATTCAGTGGCCCAATGGCAATTAACCCTTTGAAAACATCAGTTACTTATTAAAAACAGTAAAAATCAACACCCTTGGCACAGTTGGCACTGCTTTTTCTGCCCAAATTGCAGTTGGACCAGGCTAAATTTGACATTGTTTGGTAGAGGGCATCCACCTCTATATAAATCCATGTTGAAATCATTGACACAATGGCAATTTACCATCTAAAATCAGGTTTTTATTGAAATTTTACAAACTTAGAATTCAACCGAATCAGAAACCAACTTCCACGAATAAGTAACCAGCCGAATAAGAAACTAACTTCAGGCTGGTCCGGGATGTGGGGGATATGAACCCAGGATGCAGATTAGCACAATTAAACAGGTTGATAGGGGTGGAGGAGGATGAACGGATGAGTAAACTGACCAGGTTGGATTGAGTAAGATGACGGGAAGCGTGGAATAGTAGCAGGAACCAGGAAAACAAAAATAAACAGGATCAATAGTTTTTTTTTTTTTGCAGAGCAGCAGGTAAACAGAACTTCTCTCTCAGAACACAAGAGCTGTAATGAACCAGCAATGTTGTAGTGGGGGGGGGGGGGCAGAGCCCTTTCTTCTGTGAGTCACATGTGTTTGTCATTAACTGTTGCATTGCTGGATGTGCTGGTTGCGGGATGCAGGTTACAGGGCAGGAACAGTACAGGAAATGTACCACCAGGGAGGTGTCAGGATGCTTGCAGCCATGGGGCATGACACTCCTTTACTTTGGCCTGGCTGTGTTTTCACACTCGGTGCTCGCTTACTTTGGCCTGGCTGTGTTTTCACACTCGGTGCTCGCTTACTTTGGCCTGGCTGTGTTTTCACACTCGGTGCTCTGTTACTTTGGCCTGGCTGTGTTTTCACACTCGGTGCTCCCTTACTTTGGCCTGGCTGTGTTTTCACACTCGGTGCTCTGTTACTTTGGCCTGGCTGTGTTTTCACACTTGGTGCTCTGTTACTTTGGCCTGGCTGTGTTTTCACACTCGGTGCTCTGTTACTTTGGCCTGGCTGTGTTTTCATACTTGGTGCTGTTACTCTGACCTGGCTGTGTTTTCACACTCCGTGCTCTGTTACTTTGGCCTGGCTGTGTTTTCACACTCGTTGCTGTTACTTTGGCCTGGCTGTGTTTTCACACTCGTTGCTGTTACTTTGGCCTGGCTGTGTTTTCACACTCGGTGCTCTGTTACTTTGACCTGGCTCTGTTTTCACACTCGGTGCTCCCATACTTTGGCCTGGCTTTGTTTTCACACTCGGTGCTCCCTTACTTTGACCTGGCTGTGTTTTCACACTTGCTCCCTTACTTTGACCTGGCTGTGTTTTCACACTTGCTCCCTTACTTTGACCTGGCTGTGTTTTCACACTCGGTGCTCTGTTACTTTGGCCTGGCTGTGTTTTCACACTCGGTGCTCTGTTACTTTGGCCTGGCTGTGTTTTCACACTCGGTGCTCTGTTACTTTGGCCTGGCTGTGTTTTCACACTCGGTGCTCTGTTACTTTGGCCTGGCTGTGTTTTCACACTCGGTGCTCTGTTACTTTGGCCTGGCTGTGTTTTCACACTCGGTGCTCTGTTACTTTGGCCTGGCTGTGTTTTCACACTCGGTGCTCTGTTACTTTGGCCTGGCTGTGTTTTCACACTCGGTGCTCTGTTACTTTGGCCTGGCTGTGTTTTCACACTCGGTGCTCTGTTACTTTGGCCTGGCTGTGTTTTCACACTCGGTGCTCTGTTACTTTGGCCTGGCTGTGTTTTCACACTCGGTGCTCTGTTACTTTGGCCTGGCTGTGTTTTCACACTCGGTGCTCTGTTACTTTGGCCTGGCTGTGTTTTCACACTCGGTGCTCTGTTACTTTGGCCTGGCTGTGTTTTCACACTCCGTGCTCTGTTACTTTGGCCTGGCTGTGTTTTCACACTCGGTGCTCTGTTACTTTGGCCTGGCTGTGTTTTCACACTCGGTGCTCTGTTACTTTGGCCTGGCAGTGTTATAAACACTCGGTGCTCCGTTACTTTGGCCTGGCTGTGTTTTCACACTTGGTGCTCCGTTACTTTGGCCTGGCTGTGTAATAAACACTCGGTGTTCTGTTACTTTGGTCTCCATTGTTTTCCTTGCCCCCCTGTAATGTGATTAATGGCATGGCCAGCCCCCCCCCCACTCTATAGAAATGTATTATCCCCAGGCTGTGACAGACACATTCTGCACTCTATTACTCTCCCCTTGTCTGTATTCGCTTCTTGTTATCTGTGCTCTATTACTCTCCCTTATCCGCCGGTAACTAATGGCAACCTGACCCCGCCTCGGTGCTGCGATTGGTTGGGGGTGTCGGAGCGCGCAGAGCATTGTGGGAAGATGGAGGAGAATGTGGGGAGGCTGCAGGAGCAGGCGCTGAAACGGAAAGAGAGGCTGAGAGAGCTGAGGAAGAAGCGGGTGAGACACAGAGCCCCCCCGGGTGGAGGTTCCGGTGCTTGGCGGGGGGCCCCCCCGGGTGGAGGTTCCGGTGCTTGGCGGGGGCCCCCCCGGGTGGAGGTTCCGGTGCCTGGCGGGGGGTCCCCCGGGTGGAGGTTCCGGTGCTTGGCGGGGGGCCCCCCGGGTGGAGGTTCCGGTGCTTGGCGGGGGTCCCCCGGGTGGAGGTTCCGGTGCTTGGCGGGGGGCCCCCCGGGTGGAGGTTCCGGTGCTTGGCGGGGGTCCCCCGGGTGGAGGTTCCGGTGCTTGGCGGGGGTCCCCCGGGTGGAGGTTCCGGTGCTTGGCGGGGGCCCCCCCCGGGTGGAGGCTCCGGTGCCTGGCGGGGGGCCCCCCGGGTGGAGGTTCCGGTGCTTGGCGGGGGGCCCCCCGGGTGGAGGTTCCGGTGCCTGGCGGGGGGCCCCCCGGGTGGTGATTATCAGGCGGGCATGGAAGGGGTTAAAGCTGTCTGCGTGTTTCTGTGTTGGTCGCAGCCGGATGATGTCATGTCTCCTTTCTATGATGTCATGGCGTGCGCCGCATCACAGCATCTGAGACCCCCCCCCCCCGACACCGGGAATGCAGCCGCTGCTCAGGAGCTCTGCCCGGGCGGCCATCTTTCCCTGGTTCCTGATGTTTCCATGCTGATGGGTGGTGCATGAAAAATGCTGCCCCGCAACATGTATAACCCATACACTGCAGGTGAGGGATCACAGATGACCTGATTTCCTTCCTGCAGCGTATGGGTTATACATGTTGCAGGGCAGCACTTTATGTGACTGGGAAAACATGGCTGATCTGGTGACACTAAAAACTCCATGAAGCTGAAGTTAGCTTCTTATTCAGGCAGCTTCTTATTCACACACTGAAGTTAGCTTCTTATTCAGGCAGCTTCTTATTCACACACTGAAGTTAGCTTCTTATTCAGGCAGCTTCTTATTCACACACTGAAGTTAGCTTCTTATTCAGGCAGCTTCTTATTCACACACTGAAGTTAGCTTCTTATTCAGGCAGCTTCTTATTCACACACTGAAGATAGCTTCTTATTCAGGCAGCTTCTTATTCACACACTGAAGTTAGCTTCTTATTCAGGCAGCTTCTTATTCACACACTGAAGATAGCTTCTTATTCAGGCAGCTTCTTATTCCCACACTGAAGTTAGCTTCTTTTCAGGCAGCTTCTTATTCACACACTGAAGTTAGCTTCTTATTCAGGCAGCTTCTTATTCACACACTGAAGTTAGCTTCTTATTCAGGCAGCTTCTTATTCGCACACTGAAGTTAGCTTCTTATTCAGGCAGCTTCTTATTCGCACACTGAAGTTAGCTTCTTATTCAGGCAGCTTCTTATTCGCACACTGAAGTTAGCTTCTTATTCAGGCAGCTTCTTATTCGCACACTGAAGTTAGCTTCTTATTCAGGCAGCTTCTTATTCGCACACTGAAGATAGCTTCTTATTCAGGCAGCTTCTTATTCACACACTGAAGTTAGCTTCTTATTCAGGCAGCTTCTTATTCGCACACTGAAGTTAGCTTCTTATTCAGGCAGCTTCTTATTCACACACTGAAGTTAGCTTCTTATTCAGGCAGCTTCTTATTCACACACTGAAGTTAGCTTCTTATTCAGGCAGCTTCTTATTCGCACACTGAAGTTAGCTTCTTATTCAGGCAGCTTCTTATTCACACACTGAAGTTAGCTTCTTATTCAGGCAGCTTCTTATTCGCACACTGAAGTTAGCTTCTTATTCAGGCAGCTTCTTATTCGCACACTGAAGTTAGCTTCTTATTCAGGCAGCTTCTTATTCGCACACTGAAGTTAGCTTCTTATTCAGGCAGCTTCTTATTCGCACACTGAAGTTAGCTTCTTATTCAGGCAGCTTCTTATTCGCACACTGAAGTTAGCTTCTTATTCAGGCAGCTTCTTATTCGCACACTGAAGTTAGCTTCTTATTCAGGCAGCTTCTTATTCACACACACTGAAGATAGCTTCTTATTCAGGCAGCTTCTTATTCGCACACTGAAGTTAGCTTCTTATTCAGGCAGCTTCTTATTCGCACACTGAAGTTAGCTTCTTATTCAGGCAGCTTCTTATTCGCACACTGAAGTTAGCTTCTTATTCAGGCAGCTTCTTATTCGCACACTGAAGTTAGCTTCTTATTCAGGCAGCTTCTTATTCGCACACTGAAGTTAGCTTCTTATTCAGGCAGCTTCTTATTCACACACTGAAGATAGCTTCTTATTCAGGCAGCTTCTTTTCACACACTGAAGATAGCTTCTTATTCAGGCACAGCTCTTATTTAGTGTGAAATTAGCTGCTTATTCAGGCAGCTTCTTATTCGCACACTGAAGTTAGCTTCTTATTCAGGCAGCTTCTTATTCGCACACTGAAGTTAGCTTCTTATTCAGGCAGCTTCTTATTCGCACACTGAAGTTAGCTTCTTATTCAGGCAGCTTCTTATTCGCACACTGAAGTTAGCTTCTTATTCAGGCAGCTTCTTATTCACACACTGAAGTTAGCTTCTTATTCAGGCAGCTTCTTATTCGCACACTGAAGATAGCTTCTTATTCAGGCAGCTTCTTATTCGCACACTGAAGATAGCTTCTTATTCAGGCAGCTTCTTATTCGCACACTGAAGTTAGCTTCTTATTCAGGCAGCTTCTTATTCGCACACTGAAGTTAGCTTCTTATTCAGGCAGCTTCTTATTCGCACACTGAAGTTAGCTTCTTATTCAGGCAGCTTCTTATTCGCACACTGAAGATAGCTTCTTATTCAGGCAGCTTCTTATTCGCACACTGAAGTTAGCTTCTTATTCAGGCAGCTTCTTATTCGCACACTGAAGTTAGCTTCTTATTCAGGCAGCTTCTTATTCGCACACTGAAGTTAGCTTCTTATTCAGGCAGCTTCTTATTCGCACACTGAAGTTAGCTTCTTATTCAGGCAGCTTCTTATTCGCACACTGAAGATAGCTTCTTATTCAGGCTTCTTATTCGCACACTGAAGTTAGCTTCTTATTCAGGCAGCTTCTTATTCGCACACTGAAGTTAGCTTCTTATTCAGGCAGCTTCTTATTCGCACACACTGAAGTTAGCTTCTTATTCAGGCAGCTTCTTATTCGCACACTGAAGATAGCTTCTTATTCAGGCAGCTTCTTATTCACACACTGAAGATAGCTTCTTATTCAGGCAGCTTCTTATTTAGTGACTGAAATTAGCTTCTTATTCAGGCAGCTTCTTATTCGCACACTGAAGTTAGCTTCTTATTCAGGCAGCTTCTTATTCACACACTGAAGTTAGCTTCTTATTCAGGCAGCTTCTTATTCACACACTGAAGTTAGCTTCTTATTCAGGCAGCTTCTTATTCGCACACTGAAGATAGCTTCTTATTCAGGCAGCTTCTTATTCGCACACTGAAGTTAGCTTCTTATTCAGGCAGCTTCTTATTCGCACACTGAAGTTAGCTTCTTATTCAGGCAGCTTCTTATTCGCACACTGAAGTTAGCTTCTTATTCAGGCAGCTTCTTATTCGCACACTGAAGTTAGCTTCTTATTCAGGCAGCTTCTTATTCGCACACTGAAGTTAGCTTCTTATTCAGGCAGCTTCTTATTCACACACTGAAGTTAGCTTCTTATTCAGGCAGCTTCTTATTCACACACTGAAGATAGCTTCTTATTCAGGCAGCTTCTTATTCGCACACTGAAGTTAGCTTCTTATTCAGGCAGCTTCTTATTCGCACACTGAAGTTAGCTTCTTATTCAGGCAGCTTCTTATTCACACACTGAAGTTAGCTCCTTATTCAGGCAGCTTCTTATTCACACACTGAAGATAGCTTCTTATTCAGGCAGCTTCTTATTCACACACTGAAGTTAGCTCCTTATTCAGGCAGCTTCTTATTCACACACTGAAGATAGCTTCTTATTCAGGCAGCTTCTTATTCACACACTGAAGTTAGCTCCTTATTCAGGCCAGCTTCTTATTTAGTGACTGAAATTAGCTGCTTATTCGCCCAGGATCTTATTCCTCAAAGAATAATGTCAATAAAAAGTATATCGACCAATTGGACAATTCTAACACAATCATATGAGGAAATAAATTTATCCAAATAACTGCCCCCCCCCACTCCACTTGTTTCAATGGTAAAAAATGAATAAGTAACTGGTGATTTTCTCTATGAAAATCATCTCGGCTCACCCCAAACTGACTAGTTTTTTATCAGACTGTTCTGTATCAGAAAAAACATAATCTGGCCCGAGCCAAACTATTATTATTATTATTATTATTATTATTATTATATTTATTATTTATTATTTTTTATTATTATTTATTTTTTTTAAGTACAAAAGCCAATAGTATTCAGCATGGATACAAAAGAAATTGAAGAAATTATTAATCAGTATGAAGAAGATCAAAACTCCACACAATAAAACTGCAGCCAATCATCTTGAGCCATTTGTTTTCAGTTTTACAAACAAAGATGATATGCATTTATTTTTATCAGAAACAAGAGACCAGCAAAATCTTCTTGTCCTGCCAGCTGTGAATCACAAGGTTAAAATGATTGTTTGTGGACGTGTCCAGATCTCAAGGAGAGCAGCCACAATCCTCAGCCGCGTTCACTACCTCAGCCGCTGCAAGTGCTAAGTTAGCAACTTGCATTGAACACCGTTCAACCGCTCAGCGCTCAGCACTGCTAACCTAGCACTTGCAGCGACCCGAGGAGATGCTGCGTGTAGCTGAGTGTGACATATTAAAGATGGCCGCCGCCATGAAGCAAGTAACAATGCCATACAGCAAGATGGCCGCCGCCATGAAGCAAGTAACAATGCTGTACAGCAATGTTAATTTTGAGGTTTTTGTTCACCAAAGCACAAAATATTTATTTATTATTTCCCCCTGCACATAGACATATATTACAGTTCAATTTATATATTGTTTCAGAAGTAAACATAACGTTTATTCATTAAAAACTATCATTTTGTGGTGTGTGCGTACAGAATGGAATTGTGCTGACTGCTTTTATCATATTTTGTCCGAGTGATCCGAAAAACAATCTGAATTTTTCATTAAGAAATCGTCGGCCATTTTGGATTCAAAATTCACATCCAAAGCGTTCAATGACACTGCTGCAGCAAACTGAATTGCTGCGCTGCAGCAATTCAGCAGCTTCTGAGGTATTGAACGGGGCTCTGTTGAGCTCCATGCCGCAGAGCCAGATATCAGGTCCTGAGGTCGTTTTTATTGCCTGAGATCGGCACAATCTCCTCAGGGCATTTGTCTGGAACTCTGGCACCCGATTGACTCACCCTGTGGCTGTGGGAACAGAGGGGAGCACCGATTCACACTCCTTTTCTTTCCGACTGGCTGAGGCGGCGGCCATCTTGCGGCCTGTGCTTGGGGTTCCTTCCTGTGTGCACCATCCTTACCGGCATGAGAAAGAAATCCAGGAAATCTGGTGAGACAGAGGGATCATATCTCCTAGATATCAGGGTCTCGCTGGGCGTTGGGCGCGAAGGAGGGATGCGGGACCGCTTTTGTGGGACCCCGGCGTACTCCGAATCCTCTGACCCCATTGACAGGGTTGAGTGTCGAAGCTGCATAGGCGCAGGTCCGGGCTCCGCCACTCACTGCAGTTGACCTTCAAAAGGTCATGGATGACTTTCGGGGTTTGTGGCACAGCGACCTGAACGAGATATGCTCTGCTGTGGAGTCCATGCAGACTCGGGTTGCTGAGGTCCATTCCCATTCTCAGGAGATGGTGGTGGTGGTGCTGGGCACAACGGATGCTACAGTCGCAGATCTCCAGATGCAAGTTGTCCGCTTCAGCTCTGCGGTCCTGGCCTTGGAGAATCGGCACCGGCGCTGGAATATCCACTTGCGGGGGATCCTGTAGGATGTCTGTGATAAGGGGCTCCTCGCTTATCTGGGCAACTTGTTGACTCCCCTTCTTTCAACACTGCGACCTTCCTGGACTCCCCTATTGTTTCAGCTATGCGTGTTCAGAAGGCTGCCACTGCCAGGATCCCCCCGCATGATGTTATATTGACCACCAGAGATGTGCTTACCCAGTCTCGGATCCTTGCAGCGGCTGGCCCCACTTTTAAGGTCACTTTTACCTCTACTTGTATCACCTTTTATTGAGGCTTACCATTTTTGGCGTTGGCTGCATGGCGCGTTTTGGCGATGTCACAGCTCTGCTACGGGGCTGTGGGATTCGACACCACTGGGGCGCCTCAGGTTCTCATGATGTTACCTGGGAGGGAAAGGCCTACTCTGCCGCAACCACAGAGGCGGCGCAGGCCGTTTTGACCATCGTGGGGCTCTTGGCTACTCCACATGGTCCCCCAAGGGTCTACCTTCAGAGCCCGGATGAGTGACTCCCCTCTACATCTGTTTTTCCTTGGGATAGCTGGGACTGTTCGCCCCATTTTTTTCTGAGCCCGTGCTGCTCATTTTTGTCTGATTTCACACCCTCCACCATTTCCCCTTTTTTCTTTTTTTGTTTAAGTAGCTTGACTTATGCTGAAGGCATTTTTTATTTCTCCTCATTTGCTGTGACATTCTGAGGAGGTTTTTAGATTTTTTTTTTTCCCATTTTTCGCCCTCACCGCCCAACTATTTATGCGGGGTTCCCTGTGTGACCCTTTTATCCAGGATTGACGTGGGAGTCCGGCTGGGGGTGGTGAATCCCCCTTTTATTTATTTTTTGGTATGGGACACTGGGTCGACACCTGTGCGAGCCGCTAGGCTCGGGCCTCCCTCCTGGCCCCAGATCTCCCAGCCTTGTGGACTCTTCCCAGGCCCCCGGTTTCAGTTAGGTAGCTTGGGTGAGCAGGGTACGCCATGATTTACTGGGCAGTCCCTTGCCTCCCCCCCCCCCCTTCATGATGCCCCCGCCCTGCCAGACTACACCACTTTTTTTGGTCTGCCCCTCTCGATTTGTTTGGATTTGTTTTACTCCACTTACTCCTTTACCCCCTTCCCCTCCATTTTATTTTTACTATTTGATGACTCTATAGATGACATTTTATGGTCCTGCGTGGCCATTGTTCATCGCTTACTTTTCTTTTTACTATCTGTATTCAAATTCTAAAATAAAAAATAAAATAATAAATGAGTTTTCATTGAAAAAGTCATTGATTTGATCATTTTAGTTTAGCATTTAAAAGAATTAATGTCAGGGTTCGAGTTGTCTCAATATTGTTTGGCTCAGGCAAAATTTATTTATTTTTTTTCCCAACGGAAGAGAAGCCACTTAATAAAACAATTAAATCTTGGGTGAGCCAAAATGATCGTCATTGAACAGTTGTTCCCAAAGTGGGATATGTGAGAAGACCAAGGAGTACACAAACTGCAGATGGGTGAGCCAGTGAGTTGGGAGAGTTGGTGACATGGAAGAGTCAGTGAGAATGCTGGCTTACGTTACCAGCCCAGAGCGGTGCAGCCATTAGTAACCAATGTTGATAGAATGCTGGTGTCTCTGTCCGTATGCTGCCCGCATTTGTGATGAATAAAGCAAGATGCCAAAACTGCAATGCAAGGCAGTTTTATTAGTGATTCTCTACCTCATTCCACCCTTTTCTCCTTCACTACTAATCAGGACTCCATTAGAAAAGTTGGGATCACTTTCTGGACCACTGTCTGGGCAACCTGACCGCCAATTCGCCCTCCTCATTTTAGCCCCTTTTACGACCTTGGGCTAATCATATCCCAGTCATCAACTGGGATCCACAATTGGAAAAAAAGCTGCATGATTTTATTTTCTATTTGTGGCTCACCATTAACGGTGCTATTCTGGCTTGAGCCAGCATATTTTTCAGCTACTGATCCATAAAAGCAGTGCCGCTCTCACCAGTATCGGCTCCAAGAGTGCAATGGACTCCAAGGAGCTCAGGGCAATCCTGCAAAAGTCCTGCATGTTCACTTCAGTGGGGTTGCGTAGAACCAAAAAATAATGCTGAGGAATATTTGTTCACAATTGTCTGTTGATAATGGCCAGAGAAAGCAGCCGGTCACTCCACCCCCTTCACCTATCGATCTTAGGTAAGTGAGCGATATTTATTTTTTATTTTTTTTTATTTTTTTTTAGCTCTGTTGATTGAAGTATCAAATGTTTGGTGCAAAACAAAAATCACTTAAAATGACACTCTATTGAAAATAGATTATACCCTTTTCCATAAAATAATTGGGCAAATGCTGCCGACAGCCTCTGCACAATTATTTCATTTTTTTATTTTGGGGTGATTTTACTCTCCTTTTGTCCCTCGATGTGCACAGCTCCTCCTCTTCGACTGCGGAGCTTCTAAGGGTTGTAACGGATCCCCGCTACCCTGCACGGGTAGATCCGCGGTCAGCGCTGAGCTTGTCTGGAGGTGTAGAGTCAGGGGTAGCGGGCTGTATGAATTCGGCAGTGATTAAGCACTTTTGCAGGATCCTTGAAGCGTCGCGGTTCCCCAAGCCCTGTTATCCCCAATTACTAGCCGAGGCAGGAGTAAAGGTTCAAACAGGTACCAGTTTATTTAACATGGGGGATACAGGGGTATTTATGGGGAATGAAACCATTGTTCTCCCCTGGCCCGCACTCAGTCCTCCTGCGGTGATCTTTGCCTCGAGCCCTTGCCCAATCTGCCTTTGGTTAACCTGGGGGATCCCTGCTGTGCGCAGCCCTTATCTCGGATCTCGGCGCCAGCTCGTCTGTCGTCCCCCCCCCTCTAACAGAACCTCTCCCTGTCCGGGGAGCGCCCGGCCCCCCCTGTGGTGTGAGCGTTCCTTTGTCCTGGCGGCTCCCTGTGGCTTTCAGCCCGAGTTTGGGGTTTTACCAGGGATTTCGGGGTGATCCCCTGGACGGCGTTCGGGCTTCCCGGGGCGCTTCGTTCTGAAATTCGCACCCCCGTAAGAACCTATTTTTAGGAGCCTACTGGACAAGAAGCGCTCTTCTGCGTGGTTTCCATGCTGCGGGGCAAGTTTGGGCGGCTTGGCAGAGACAGTTAGCGGCGGCTCGAGGCATTCACAGACCGGGCGTCTTCCCGGGGCTGTGGACAGGCGGGGAACAGGTCAACAATGGGGAGAATTACAGGGGGAAATGGCACCAAACAATGAATTTCCCCGTACGGTGCATTTTCGGGGTCATTCAGCTATTCAGAAAGCAGGCAGTTCGCCAAATTTAGGCGAATTGCCAGCAAATATGTTGCCTGTTCGACAGTGAAATCCCCCATAGAGAAGTAATGGTTAATCTATTCAGACACCAAACAGCAGAGAAATGTCCGTGAAATGCCCTGCTATTCAGTGGTTTCAGTCGGCAGGTTTATTCAGGCGAATCCTATAGGTTTCAATGTTAAAAATATTCCTGTTTTGATTCAATATCTAATAAACTGTTTATTCCTTTTAATCTGCAGCAAAAAGTCAAGCTGTGGTAGTGAGCCGGCGTCGGGTCCCTTGCTGAAAGCTAGCGAGTCAGCCATAGGAAATACCTAGCAGATAGTTCCTCTTATCAAATACTCGTTGAGGTGTAGTGCAGGTTGGTTTATTTTTGAACAATACAGACACATTTATATGATACAGTCCCATTGTTCTCTCCCATTCCTGCCCTCAGACATCCCGGCGCCAGTTTTACCACTGCCACCAGCCATAGCCCTTTTGGTATACTTCACATGGGCTGCCACTCCCCCTAGCTCGAGCTCTGCTCTTGGTGCCACACTGTCTGGCCCACTCTGGGCTGTTCCTTGCCCGTGAAATTCCACCCTCCTGGAGTGCGGGCTCTGATTCCGAACCCAAGATTTTATCTGCACCTGGAAGCCCGGCCTGAGTTTAGCAGCTGATTGAGGGGTGATTTCAGTGGCGCTCTCATTTACAACTCACCGCACAGTGGCACCATGTTCCCAGGGCCCTTCTGACCAAAAAGCACTCTGGTGGCATGTACAGGGGCTGAGAGGTGCAGGGTGTAAGGCATGTCGGCTGTGCTAGGTCTTGGCTGGTGGCAGCTGTATCAGGGTTGCGCTGGGCAGATAAACCACCGTGGCTGGGCAAGGCAGGGGTGTCAAAGAACTTAATAAACATCAGGGTCATACAAGCACTAAATTGTGCAAATGAATTATAAACTTGGGTGAATGAAAACTGGGCAATTTAGGTGGTATTAAATTGTGAGGGAATACAGGTGCGTTTGGTGAGGGGAAACACCATACACACAGGGATCATATAGACATAAATTGTATAAACGAAATTTAACATTGAACCAACGAACTTTTAACGTTTTATGTGCCAATAACTTGAAAGTGACGGCTGTTTTGTCACACTAACGTTAGCGCTCACCTGCGTGAGCGTTAGCCTTAGCCCAAGTAGTTAGCGCTTGAATTGTAATTTGCGTTAACAGGTTAAGTAACCCGTTTGCGTTTGGTATCTTGTGCTTCTCTGCGCGAGGTTACTGTACTTTGCGCTCCCTATACTTAACATGGGGAGCGCAAAGTCCCAGCGCTGATTAACGTCTGGCTGCGATTAACAAAAAGTTAACCAGAGCAAGGACTTGGTGCTAACGGATTCCACTGATTCCACCTCCTGGTCCGCGGCGAAGACTGCGGCTCTGTCCGCCTCCTCAGTACGGCGGGAGCAGGGAAAGACTGGGGAAAAGGTCCCCCCAGTCTCCCTCTGCGTATCACTACGCTGACCGGCTGGATCTCGCAAGACGAGCTCCAGCAGGTCATGTGACCACCGGCGTCTGTTTCAATTGAGTCCTATGGAGAGGATGCGTGTGGCTGAGCTTAAAGCCTGAGATACACTGAGCGCGTAGCGACGCACAGCGTAGTGAAGCAAAGATTTTGCAGGCTTGACTTCACTCCGCTCCGCCTCGCAGCCAGGCTACACTGCATGATGTTTGCTTCTCTCCGTACTGGACAGGAATCCAATAACTAAATTAAAATGTACACACAAAAATCTTCTGTTTTCACAAAAGTGCATGTTATATAGGCAAAAAAGTTTCTATTGAATAAAATACATAAAAATTACTGCCAATTTAATAGGAATAGTATAAAAAAGGTATCCCTGATCATATAGCAACCCCATGTGATATATATAAATATATTATAGGAACGCAGGGAGCGCTATGTATAGAGTAGGGATGCATCAAAACCAAATGCATACCACATAATTAATAGAAAACTAGTCAGTTTGGGGTGAGCCAGGATTATTTTCATAGAGAAAATCACTAGTTACTTATTTATTCTCATTGCATTTAATGGAGCGGGGGGGGGGGTGGTAGGTTTGATGCCAGTTTGCTTAATCGATAAGGTTTGGCTCGGGCCAGATTATGTTTTTTCTGATACAGAACAGTCTAATTAATAAAAAACTAGTCAGTTTGGGGTGAGCCAAGATGATTTTCATAGAGAAAATCACCAGTTACTTATTCATTTTTTACCATTGAAACGAGTGGAGTGGGGGGGGGGCAGTTATCTGGATAAATTTATTTCATCATATGAATGTGTTAGAATTGTCCAATTGTTCGAAATACTTTTTATTGACATTATTCTTTGAGGAATAAGATCCTGGGCGAATAAGCAGCTAATTTCAGTCACTGAATAAGAAGCTAACTTCAGCTTCATAAAAACTCCGCCATGTCACCGGGCGGCAACTTACTGTACTGCCTGGGGGGGGGGGCTGTGTGGCCGCTGTGCGCTCCCTCTGCAGGGGGGGGGGCTGTGTGGCCGCTGTGCGCTCCCTCTGCAGGGGGGGGCTGTGTGGCCGCTGTGCGCTCCCTCTGCAGGGGGGGGGGCTGTGTGGCCGCTGTGCGCTCCCTCTGCAGGGGGGGGCTGTGTGGCCGCTGCATGTCTGTGTGTCGTGGCCCCCCCCCCCCCCGGGCTTGTCCTGTCATGCAGACAGATTGATTTCCTGCTGTAAATTAACCCTTTATTCCTGAGCCGCGGCTGCTCAGTTCATGTGATTCTCCCCGGACGCTCCGATGCAAATGCGGCTTTACCTGGGGGTTCAGAGCAGCGGCAGTGACAACGTTTCGGCAGCCTGTGTCCGGCAGGAGACTCACAGGGTTATTCAGAGAGCGTGAAAAGCAGGAGAATGACTGGAGAATGAAAAATTCTAGGTCAAAATAGCCAAACCAGAAAAATTCTCCCTTTCATCTCACTTTCCAAATCGGCTATTTTGACCTAGAATTTTTCATTCTCCAGTTATTCTCCTGCTTTTCACGCTCTCGGAATAACCCTGTCAGTGTTAACGCATGGTGTGCTGGTTCATGGCGTATTCTTTCATGTTGGATGTGGTAGTCGTGTGGATTTCCACGCCGAGCTCTGCGGCCCTGACACAAGCTCTGTTTCCTTGCAGGAGCGGGATGACGGCGAGCCGGAGAATAAAATGGTGACTGGAGAGGAGGAGGAGGAGGAGACGGCAGAGGAAAAGCACACGTAAGAAGCTCTCATGATTCCCTTTCATTCTGTGTTTGTTGTTCTTTTCCCTCCTGTGTCTGCGCTCAGTGACGTTGCGCTCTAATACTCGCCTCCTTTTCTTCCAGCGAGTTGAAGCTGAGGAATTACACGCCCCTGGACGACGATCTGAAACAGCGGCAGGTGCCGCAGGCTCAGCCCATCTCAGGTGAGCAGCGAACGATTACAATACAATTCCTTTTACCGCAGATTGCGCAGCGCTACGGGACTCGCACACTCTACGTACATAAGTTGCGTAGCGCCTGCGCGGAGCGATGGATCGGAGCTGCATACACAGATCTGATCCATCGCTGCCTCTCTGAGAATGCTCACTACAGCGATTGGTCTAACAGGGTGACGTCGCCCGCTCTGTGTGTGACATCACTAGTGACCTTGAGACCAGCAGCAGCCGGGAAATTCAAAATCCTGGTAACGCTTCACCCAGTGGATACATCAGATTCGGCGGTGCGTTGCGAAACTTGCTCTTTTTATTGGGGAGCGTGTGCCTAGTTTGTTGTAAATTGGGGGACCTTGCCGTAACGCTGGGGTCAGCAACCACGGCCCTCCAGAGGCGCGTTCAATACCTCAGCCGCTGCAAGTGCTAAGTAAGCAATTTGCCATTGAACGCCGTTCAGCCACTCAGCGCTCAGCACTGCTAACTTAGCACTTGCAGCGACCCGAGGAGATGCTGAGAGTATTATTATTATTCTTTATTTATAAAGCGCCAGCATATTCCGCAGCGCTGTACAATAGGCACAGTATAGACAGGGTTACAATACATTGAACAACATTTGACAAACAGTACAGGAGGAGATGAGGGCCCTATTCCCGTAGGAACTCACAATCTGGGAGGGTTGGGGTTGGAAACAGGAGGAGAGGACTGTAAGGTGAGAGTGATTGATGGTTGCGTCAGTGAGAGTGGGAAGAGGTGATGCGGGGAGAAGCTAGGCGCAGGTCACTGTTTGACCTTAGGGAGCGGGCTGGGGAGTATTTGGTGATTAGTGAGGACAGGTAGTGGGGCGCTGAGTTAGTGAGGGTTTTGTAGGTAAGGATAAGGATTTTGAACTTAATTCTGCAGTGGATGGGGAGCCAGTGAAGGGACTCGCAGAGGGGAGCGGCAGAGACAGAGCGGCGGGTGAGGTGAATTAGCCTGGCGGAGGCGTTCAGGATGGATTGTAGGGGGGAGAGGCGGGACAGAGAGAGGCCAGATAAGAGATTATTACAATAGTCGAGTCGGGAGATTACCAGGGCGTGGATGAGTTGTTTTGTGGTGACAGCGGTAAGAAATGGCCGAATTCTGGAAATATTACACAGTTGGTATCGGCAGGAGGAGGAAAGAGACTTAATGTGGGGGATGAAGGAAAGAGCAGAGTCTAGTGTAACTCCAAGACAGCGAACTTGGTTTGATGGGGAGATGGTGATACCCTCCACCGTGATAGAGAAGTCAGGAGGTGGGGAGGCATTGGAGGGAGGAATAAGTAGGAGCTCAGTTTTTGACATGTTGATCTTTAGGTGGCGGGAGGCCATCCAGGAGGAGATGCCAGATAAACAGTCACTGACTTTTGAAAGGACAGGGGGAGAGAGATCAGGGATAGAGAGGTAGATCTGAGTGTCATCAGCGTAGAGGTGGTAATTAAGCCAAAGCTGTTGATGATTTTACCCAGGGAGGTGTAGATGGAAAAGAGCAGAGGACCAAGGACAGAGACTTGAGGTACACCAACAGATAGAGACAATGAGGAGGAGTTACCAGCAAAGGACACACAGAAGGACCTGTTGGATAAATAGGAGTCAACCCAAGCAAGTGCAGTGTCACCGAGACCCAGAGGTTGAGGGTCTGTAGAAGGAGGGGGTGGTCAACAGTGTCAAAAGCAGCCGAGAGGTCAAGCAGGATGAGAATAGAATAGTGGCTGTGTTTTTTAGCAGTTAGGAGGTCATTGGTGACTTTGAGGGCAGTTTCAGTTGAGTGTAGGGGACGGAAGCCAGATTGCAGGGGGTCAAGTAGGGAATTGGAGGACAGGAAGAGGGAGAGGCGGTTGAAGACTAGTTTTTCTAAGAGCTTAGAGGTGAAGGGAAGCAGGGATACAGGGCGGTAGTTAGATGGAGAGTTGGGATCTAGGGATGGTTTCTTTAGTAAAGGGGTAACTAGCGCGTGTTTGAAGGCGGATGGAAAGGAGCCAGTGGAGAGAGATAGGTTGAAGATGTGTGTGAGAGCAGGGGTGAGGGAGGAGGAGAGGGGAGGAATTAGATGTGAGGGAATGGGGTCGAGTGGGCACGTGGTGAGATGTGAGGAGGACAATAAGGAATTGACTTCCTGCTCAGTGGCTGGGAGGAAGCGGCAGAGGGTGGCAGAGGGGACCTCTGGGAGTGGAGGTGGCAGATAACTATCTTGTGTTGGGATGTTGCTTCTGATAGTTAAGTTTTACTGAGGAAGTAGTCTGCCAGGTCTTGAGCGCTGAAGGCAGCTGAGGGGGGAGGTGCAGGTGGGTGGAGGAGGGTGTTGAAGGTGGACCAGAGCCGTTTAGGGTTGGAGGACAGCGTAGATATAAGAGATGAGAAGGATTGTTTGGCCAAGTGGAGGGCAGAGGTGTATGACCGGAGAATAAACTTGAAGTGAACAAAATCAGCTTCAGAGCGGGATTTCCTCCAGGCACGCTCTGCGGTGCGGGAGCATCTTTGCAGGTAGCGAGTCTGGAGGGTGTGCCAGGGCTGAAGCTGGCGGCGTGGGGCCTTACAGAGTCGAAGAGGAGCAAGAGTGTCTAGAGCAGAGATAAGAGTAGGGTTGTAGTGATTAGTGGCAGCATCAGGGCAGGTGAAGGATGAGGTATGAGGGAGGTGGTGAAGTAGGTTGGAGAATTGATGGAGGTCCACAGCATGTAGATTTCTGCGAGTGTGTGTGTGTGCGGGGTGGGGGAGCAGGGTGTTTAGGAAGTCCAGATAGGTTGAAAGAGAGAAGGTGGTGGTCAGAGATGGGGAAAGGGCGACAGTTGAACTCAGAAATGGAGCAGAGGTTGGAAAAGACCAGGTCAATAACGTGACCATCGCGGTGGGTAGGGAGGAGGGATGATTGTGTGAGTCCAAGGGAGGACGTGAGTGAAAGAAGTTTGGAGGCAGCAGGGGCGGAAGGATCGTCAATGGGAATGTTGAAGTCCTCGAGAATTAAGCATGGAAGATTAGAAGACAGGCAGTGAGAAAGCCAGGTAGCAAAGTGGTCAAAGAACTGGGAGAACAGAAGAAAAGTGGCGATTCTCTGCACTTCCCTCTTTGGTGTTGGATTTTTTTTTTTTTCCCCCCCCAGTAAAAGATCTTCTTATGATATTATAAATCGCTTTTCACAAATGGTCTTCAATCCTCAGGAGAAAGGGGATAAATGGCAACATAGTGTAATCCATAACATCATAAGTGCCCCCCGATAGTTATACAAAGGTTAAACTCACATGTGGAGGTGTCACAATCTGACACTAGATGTACTGCGCAGACGGTATTTTGAGGAGATACCGGACTCCCCTTTGAGGTCTTCGTTCCCAGGTACTCCTCCAAGAAAATAAAACAGCTGCAGGACCTTGAGTAAAGGTTAATGAAAATTTATTCTTTAAAACAATTTAAAATAGTAAAATTTCAACGCCAAAACATGTTTCGCGAACCAAGTCACTTCCTCAGTCGGCAAAAGGTAAATCATTTAAATCATGGCACCCTGAGAGCCAGAGGAGCGAACAGGCGGATGCAGTGTGTCGAGAAGGAGAGGGATGGGGGTGGAGGGAGATGCTGGTAGGTGCAGGTGGGAGAGAGCAGGATTCCGACCCCGCCACCATTTCTCTCACCCGGTCTGGGGGTATGGCTCAAGTGTAGACCGCCATGTGAGAGAGCAGCAACGGAGGCCGTGTCAGAGGGAGTTAGCCAGGTTTCAGTTAAAGCTAGGAGGTTGAAGGAGTTTGAAAGGAAGAGGTCATGGATTGCTGTGAGTTTGTTGCACACAGAGCGAGCGTTCCAGAGGGCGCAGGAGAAAGAGGACAGGCGCTGAGGGATTATGGGAATGAGGTTGCTGGGCTTGCAGGGAGGTGATTTATGTGCGATGGAGATAGGATGAGAGGGAAGTATTGTCACCTGAATAGAGTAACAGCAGGAGGGTGAGAAAGAGAAGGTGGGAATGGGATTTGTGGGAGTGGGAGTGATTGGCAGCACGAGAGTTAGAGGGAGACCATGTTCTGAGGAAACAAAGGAGCTCATGCGAGGCCATCATGTGGGACGAGAGGAGGGAGGGAGAGATGCAGATAGTGTAGGGGTCGGTGGTAGAGGGGCAGGAGTTCCATTTAAGGAGAAAGGTAGAAGTAAAGAGCAGAAGCGTGAGAGAAAGCATGATATAGACGTGTGTTTACCAGAGTAAAAAGTGGGCCTTGCAGTTTCTTCCTCCAGTCCCGCATCTCCAGGAATCAACTCTAAACGTCCACTTAAGAATGCCACTTGGATGGCACAAGAGCCAAGGCTCACTGGAGCCAGTCTTAGCTGAGTGTGACGTAGTAAAGATGGCCGCCGCCATGAAGCAAGTAACAATTCCGTACAACAATGTTAATTTTGAGTTTTTTGTTCACCAAAGCACAAAATATTTATTTATTATTTCCCCCTGCACATAGACATATATTACAGCTCAATTATATTTTGTTTCAGAAGTAAACATTATGTTTATTCAATAAAAACTATCATTTGCGCATACAAAATGGATTGTGCCGACTGCTTTTCTTTATCATATTTTGTCCGAGTGATACGATAAACAATCTGAATCTTTCATTAAAAAATCGTCGGCCATTTTGGATTCTAAATTCGCATCCAAAGTGTTCACTGACACAGCAGACTGAATTGCTGCGCTGCAGCAATTCAGCAGCTGCTGAGGTATTGAACAGGGCTCAGGTGTTTTGCAGCTACATCTCCCATGATGCTCAGGTGTTCACTAGGTTGGAGCATCATGGGAGATGTAGTTCTTAAACCTGTGGAGGGCAGAGGTTGCTTCTCATGTTGTACGTGACGCGGCCTCATTCAGTGACCGGTCACAGAGGCTTCTCGGACGGTTTGGATTGAATTTCTAAAGTTAATGAGTAAATGTGAACCTGTGCCGCTAACCTCTGCGCTCCGGCATATGCTGGCGCTTTATAAATAAATAATAGCCTCATCCTGTCCTGTTTTCTGCTCCAGTGGAGGAGAAGGTGAAGGAGCAGCTTGAAGCCGCCAAGCCGGAGCCCATCATCGAGGAAGTGGTAAGTCGTCGGGGTTTGGTGCCGTGGGAAGGGGTCGCTCTGGTTATATACAGTGGTGTTCAAAATTATTCAACCCCCAATGCTGTAAAGGGTTTTAGGGAATTTAGTGACATTTGTAATTGTATTCAGAATGAAATCCTACAAGGACTTTTTAAAGAACCATATGCAACTAAAGACATCAATTGGTTTTGTAATACAGTAGTAAATGTTTCTTTTTGTGATTCTTCATTGACACAAATTATTCAACCCCTTAAAGACTACCACTCTGAAAGAACAGAGGTTCATTCAAGTGTTTTCAATCAGGTATTGAAAACACCTGTGGATGTCACGGAGCAGCAATAAAGCATAATAAGCACCAATTAGGCAGCTTTAAAATGACTGTGATACTCAGCTCCTTCTAGACATTTACTGGTGTGGTTACAAACATGGTGAAGTCAAGAGAATGGTCCAGGAAGACAAGAGAAGAGGTGATTACTCTTCACAGGAAGGGCAATGGCTATAAGAAGATTACAAAGATGTTAAACATACCAAGAGAGACCATAGGAAGCATCATTCGCAAATTCAAGGCAAAGGGCACTGTTGAAACGCTACCTGGTCGTGGCAGAAAGAAGATGCTGACTTCGACTGCTGTGCGTTACCTGAAGCGTAGAGTGGAGAAAAGTCCCCGTGTGACTGCTGAGAACTGAGAAAAGATTTGTCAGATGTGGTACTGAAGTTTCAGCTCAGACAATACGGCGCACACTGCGTAATGAAGGCCTCCATGCCAGAACTCCCAGGCGCACCCCCTTGCTGTCTCCAAAGAATAAGAAGAGTCGACTGCAGTATGCCAAAAGTCATGTGGAAAACCACAGAAGTTTTGGATAGTGTTCTGTGGACTGATGAAACAAAATTAGAACTGTTTGGGCCCATGGATCAACGCTATGTTTGAGGAGAAGAACAAGCCTATGAAGAAAAGAACACCTTGCCTACTGTGAAGCATGGCGGGGGTCAATCATGCTTTGGGGCTGTTTTGCTTCTGCAGTACAGGGATGCTTCAGCGTGTGCAAGGTACCATGAATTCTCTTCAGTACCAGGAGATATTGGATGACAATGTGATGCAGTGCGTCACAAACCTGAGGCTTGGGAGACGTTGGTCCTTTCAACAGGACAATGATCCCAAGCATACCTCCAAGTCCACTAGAGCATGGTTGCAGATTAAAGGCTGGAACATTTGGAGTGGCCATCGCAGTCACCTGACTTAAATCCGATTGAGAACCTCTGGTGGGACTTAAAGAAAGCAGTTGCAGTGCGCAAGCCTAAGAATGTGACTGAACTGGAGGCTTTTGCCCATGACGAATGGGCGAAGATACCCGTAGATCGCTGCAAGACACTTGTGTCAAGCTATGCTTCACGTTTAAAAGCTGTTATAACTGTAAAAGGATGTTGTACTAAGTACTAAGATTGAATGTCACTTGGGGGTTGAATAAAACTGATAATGATGTGAGCACAGAAAAGACATTTGTGGTTATTTCATTATAAATGTTATGTTATATTTGTCTGACCTACACGTGCCTCTTTGATTTAATTGTAAGCAAGATGACTGCATGATCAAAATCAATGTCAAACTGGCCAAAACACTCAATTTCAGTGGGGGTTGAATAATTTTGAACACCACTGTAGTATCGACGTCGCGGCTTTATGTATTTAAAGGATGGGGGGAGGGGATGGTATGCAGCGCTGCCACAGAGGCCATAAATTAGTGTATTCTTTGAACGTTCTCAGACGCCGCAGGTTACACGATGTGTCCGTGGTGTTATGTATGGGCGAGCGTGCGCTCCTGTGACGTGTCCTCAGCCCATACAGCAATGTGTACGAACTCACTGGAGCGTGGCACAGAGCGAAGTGTATCCTGTGCACCAGACGTGTGAGAGGAGCTCTCTGTGCGCGTCTTGCCGTGTGAGAGGAGCTCTCTGTGCGCGTCTTGCCGTGTGAGAGGAGCTCTCTGTGCGCGTGCTGCCGCGTGAGAGGAGCTCTCTGCGCGCGTGCTGCCGCGTGAGAGGAGCTCTCTGCGCGCGTGCTGCCGCGTGAGAGGAGCTCTCTGCGCGCGTGCTGCCGCGTGAGAGGAGCTCTCTGCGCGTGCTGCCGCGTGAGAGGAGCTCTCTGCGCGCGTGGTGCCGCGTGAGAGGAGCTCTCTGCGCGCGTGGTGCCGCGTGAGAGGAGCTCTCTGCGCGCGTGGTGCCGCGTGAGAGGAGCTCTCTGCGCGCGTGTGGCCGCGTGAGAGGAGCTCTCTGCGCGCGTGGTGCCGCGTGAGAGGAGCTCTCTGCGCGCGTGGTGCCGCGTGAGAGGAGCTCTCTGCGCGCGTGTGCCGCGTGAGAGGAGCTCTCTGCGCGCGTGGTGCCGCGTGAGAGGAGCTCTCTGCGCGCGTGGTGCCGCGTGAGAGGAGCTCTCTGCGCGCGTGGTGCCGCGTGAGAGGAGCTCTCTGCGCGCGTGGTGCCGCGTGAGAGGAGCTCTCTGCGCGCGTGGTGCCGCGTGAGAGGAGCTCTCTGCGCGCGTGGTGCCGCGTGAGAGGAGCTCTCTGCGCGCGTGGTGCCGCGTGAGAGGAGCTCTCTGCGCGCGTGGTGCCGCGTGAGAGGAGCTCTCTGCGCGCGTGGTGCCGCGTGAGAGGAGCTCTCTGCGCGCGTGGTGCCGCGTGAGAGGAGCTCTCTGCGCGCGTGCTGCCGCGTGAGAGGAGCTCTCTGCGCGCGTGCTGCCGCGTGAGAGGAGCTCTCTGCGCGCGTGCTGCCGCGCTGGCACCTTTGCTATAGAGAGGAGCGTTTCATTCTTGCAGCACAACACCGGGAACGATCTATAGCGGCTTCATTGCGTGTTTGTTACAGTTATCGCTTTCTTTTTTTATTCCAGGATTTGGCTAATCTCGCTCCCAGGAAACCAGACTGGTGAGTGCGCCCGAAAACCAGCAAGTTACATATCGAAACGAGTCTCCATGCGCCCTGTACTAACCCGCCCCCTCTCACATGCAGCCCCCTTACATGCAGCCCCCCCTTGCATGCAGCCCTGCCCCCTCGCACTCGGCCCTGCCCCATAGGATTCCTTCATATTGGGGGTTATTTACACGTTCCGTCGAGCCATTTCCTCCTTTTTTATTCGTTTAAATTAGTAGTTTTCATCATTTATATTTTTTTAAACATTTTCTGAAATTTGTTGGATCGGGTTTGTTGTTGTTGTTGTTGTTTTTTCCCAGGAATTCTGACCAAGCAGAGACTCGTTTCATCAGGCGTCGGCCAAACCGCTCAATTAAAGATCCTTTTTACTTTTCCCAAAAAAAAATAATCTGTATAAACTCGCTCTTCTCCTGCCAATTCTCCTGAGTTTCACCTTTCTTTGAATAGATCTGCATGAATGTTTTGTCGGTGTCTGTGTACGGTGACACACGGTTCTTGTGTGTCGTTTCAGGGATCTGAAGCGCGACGTGGCCAAGAAACTGGAAAAGCTGGAGAAAAGAACCCAGCGAGCGATCGCGGAGTTAATCCGTGAGTGGGGGGGTTAACACCGGGTTTTACTTCATTTCAGACACAGACTGATGTAAACGCACACACTGTGACACAGCGCGGTTTGGATCGTCTGCATCGCTTCAGGTTTGCTCCCTGTATGGCTATGATCGGGGGGGGCTTCATCATTAATGGAACGATGGGGTTTAATCCTCTGCACCTCCTTACCCCCAGCCCTGGGATGTGGACGTGGTGACAGTAAATAGGGGTGAATCCCTACAGGTTGGGGTTTTAAGTGTATGGAGCGTGTGATCGGCTGCTTTGGTCTGGGAGGTCCCTGAATACTCGACACCCCCAGCAACATCATCATTAATCAATGCCGGTCATTCATTAAAAATTTAGAATTAACGGGCGACGAATTTGTGTAAAGATCAGAAAAGGTCAGCGCGGGGGATTTTCTGTTACTTTTTACCCGAAACGTTGCATTTCCCGTCTTCTCTCCCCCCCCCCCAATCAGTGAATGACCGTCATTGCGTTGCTTAAATCCCAGGTTTTGGCGTCTTCGCTCTGCGCCTCCGTCGTTTTGTGATGTAATTTATTTTTCTTATTATTCGTCAGGTGAAAGGTTAAAAGGTCAGGAGGAGAACCTGGCGACGGCCATGGAATCCGTGACGCAGGAGGATGCCGACTCGGACTGATGATGTCACTGCTGTGTCCCGCTTGCACGGCTAAATGGACGGTGACGGGGAAGAGCCGGCAGCGATAATAACCGCACATGTAACCATATCCTCCACTGGCGTTTCGTGACGACACCAGGCAGTGTTGGAGAATAAGCGGGTGCCGGATGCCCAGGACTGTGTAACGGATCTGTCAGCCGGTGTGTGAGCTCATAGACCCAATAGTGAGCACGGCCTCCTCAATGTAGGGGATCTTTAACCCCCAGGGTCCTCGGTCTGCTGCAGTGCATTGTGGGAGATGAATTTCCGGCACATCTGGAGAGTTACCGGCTCGCTCCCCTGGACTTGGGATCTGCTCATGTTCTCTGGATCCCAGTGAGTCACAAGCCTCTACAGAGCTGCAAAATAAAGTGCGCATCGAATCGCGGCTCAGAGAATCCGGCGGAATCTGTTGCCTTGGGGTAATTTTTATTAAAAATATTTCCAATAAAGTGACTATTTTCCCAGACACTTATTTTTTTTTCTGCCGTTACTCTGGGGGTTCATGGGGGGGGGGGGGCGGTGTTTGTGGTGCCAGTAGCTTATGGGCAGAATTTACTTAAAATAAGATTTGCATAAAAACTGTATTTTTCTGAAGCTGCAGACGGCAGGTTTGTTTTTAGATGGTTTTATCCCCCCCCCCCCCCCAGGAACTCACTGATACCGAGTACCGATACTTTAATGTCATGTGACTGCTTTCCAATAAATAATCTTACATGTTTATTAGGGATGCACTGAAATTTCAGCCACTGATTATGTATCCGCCGAAAGGAAAATTCGTCTGAAAATCAGGCATCCGAAACTGGGCTTGGAGGCTGGCCGGGCTGGTTACTGGGGACTCACACACAAGTGGTGCCCCCCCCAGACTTCACCCCTTGGCACTCGTCATCCAGCTCCAGAGTCTGCTGACGCACCGCAGACTCTCTATCTGCACAGTGAAGGTGGAGGCCAGACAGGGAGCCCACATCCTGTAACCTCATGCAACCCCGTGCAGCACACTCTGGTGGACAGGGGAGGCACTGCGTGCATTGGGCAGTCCTCCAGGAATTGGGTGAGGGGTGTGCTCCTGCTGATGCTGAATTTTACTACAGGACTCGGAGGCTCCTATTTTGCCATCTCTTTCTTAACTTTTGCTGCTGTGAAGAAAGTAAACAGTATGTAAAAACAAACTTCCCCCACAACAGGGGATAACCACACCCCCACACCCTCTCTCAGCCAATCCATATAGTCCCGCCCAGGTATAGACTCCTCCTCTTTCTTTGCTGCTCTTCGTGCAGATAAGTATCATTTCCTTTTGCTGTGTAAAATTTCTGTCTATTATATTGTGTGTATTTTAGGTTATTTTGATTTCCTTTGCAGCGTCTTTTACTTCAATCTGCACTGCTTGTTGGGGCGCCGCTACCCTCCGGTTCTAGCCGTGGGGGTCGGTGTCCCCACCGGACCTGACTTGGGGACCACGGTACCCACATTCAGATCTGGCCTTTTTCTCCTATCTGCGCTGGGCATACCTCTACCGCTGTGTGCGTAGCACTCGGAGCGCGGCGTTCTTCCCGTGCACACCAACTGAGATTCACCTCACGCGCCGGGGTACGCCCACTTCCTGCGCGCGCGGCTCCACTTCACCTCAAACGACACCGAGAATATATCCAAGTAAGATGTCAGATTCCCACCGCAGCCCCTCTCGTTCCCCCACCCGGGTCGGAGGGTCCCTCTGTAAATATTACATCTATATCGGAAGGGACTTCCCCCTCCCCCCGCAAACATAAAAAATCAGGGAGCTCCGCAAGATTCGCGGCCCTTGAAGCCTCCCTCAGATCCTCCATCACGGAGTCGGTCTCGACGGCTGTCGCTGAACTCCATTATTCGTTCAGACGATCTATGGATGGGGCTGTCATTTCCCTTCAAATACCCCCAAAACCGGTAGCTGCATGCTCTGCAACATTACAAAAAACTTTATTAAACCAAACACGTGAACCTCAGGAACTATCACAGGACGCCTCCCCTCACAGGGTTTTAGACCCGCTGGCCTCAGGGCCTAGTGTTTCTTATTTATCACATCCCCCAGGTGCTTATGGAGGGGCTGGCATCCCCGCAGCACTGCCGTTACTGACTCGCGAGCCAGACTCTCGCAAAAGAGCCCCTGACCGCGGGGCAACCAATGCGGCCGAGATAAAGAGACCTAAGGCGGCCGCCTGGAGTCTCATCCCAAGAGGTACAAATGCAGGGGAAGGCGATCCTGAGGGCGATGACGAAGATGACTCCATTACTTTATATGCCCCGGTCAATGATGAAGACCTTATGGTGGAGCCACCCCCTATCTATGACCCAGCGGGAAACCCCATGTTTAATCCCCGTGAGATTTCCCACCCAAGCTCCACTGCTTGGTCCCCTCAACCCCATGTCGAATGCTGGGTCGACAGTGTTATGCGCTGCCCTCTTGATAAGGGTACTCGATTTAACCTGCGGACAGAATGTCCTAGGCCCACCACAGCTGGCAAGACGTGCATCACACCTGAGGTGGATGAGGCCTTCCAGCAGTTTGTCGCCAACAAAGGTTGGTCAGCCAAAAAGGGCATAGATTTTGCCATGAAAACATGCCAAGATAAATTACTTGACACTACTGGCCCTCTGGTAAAAGCCTTAGACATCGTCACCCATGCTAAACTGTCGGATACCCCCTTAGACCCCTCGGACTCGGAGTGGCTCCAACGATCCCTGTGCCTACTGGGAAATGCCAATGCTGCGCTAGCAGCAGAACGCAGGAAAACGATCCTACTCAAAATGGATACCAATCTGACCCACATGGCCGCCACTGACCTGGGAGTCAAGGCAGACGGCCAGCTCTTTGGTGACCTGTTTGCAAAGAAACTTAATACATACGTGGGGTCCTTCTCCATGCTGGACAAGGCGGAGGCCACAATGAAAAGGGTTTTCCCGGGTCGGGTCTCTCGCAGGGCCGGTAGAGGCAGGAGTCGCTCTGTCGGCCGTGGGGGTCCCTTCCGCCCTTATGCCGCCGACAACCCCAGCTACGGCTCTCGCTTCTTCCCGTCCAGAGCCAGACCCTGGCGCGGCGGATCATACAGAGGAGGCAGATCCTCTTCCTACAGGAGATCCTCAGGTGAGCGACTTTCAGATTATCCCTCATTCAGGGACGAGGGTCGGGGGCAGATTAGCCAATTTTGCGCTCGCTTGGGCGCAACTCACTACCGATGCATGGGTCCTGGCCACTATACGGGGTTTCTCCATAGACTTTGTGGGCACGCCTACACAGACACGACCCCCAGCGCCGCTCCACTTTGCGCACGCGCAACATTTTCTGGTGCAGGCGGAGATTCGAGACCTGTTGGCCAAAGGGGCAATAGAACTAGCCCCTCCGTCTTCGGTAGGTTTTCTCAGCACATTATTCCTGGTAGCCAAGAAAGGCGGTGGTTCCCGTCCTGTCATCAATCTACGAGAATTGAACCTCTCGGTCGTCTAGCGACACTTCAAGATGGAGGGAATTCACACCTTGCGTCACGTCCTCCTGAAAGACGACTGGTTGGCCAAACTGGACCTGAAGGACGCCTATCTGCCGGTGCCGGTCTGCTCTTCCCACAGAGATTTCCTCTGATTCAAGTGGCAAGATCAGGTCTGGCGTTTCACCTGCCTGCCGTTCGGCCTGTCATCAGCACCATGGTGCTTCACGAAACTGTTAAAACCAGTGATTGCTTCCCTACGATCCAGAGGCGTCCGCCTCATCATATACCTGGACGATATACTCCTGATGTCCAGTTCCAGAGACACGCTCCTGCTACACCTCCGAAGGACTATCTCCCTCCTTCAAGAACTGGGATTCCTAGTCAACGTGGAGAAATCCTTATTGATCCCGTCACGCCGCCTCGAGTTCCTGGGATTCCTCCTGGACTCCCGGGACCTGCTGTTATACCTGCCTCCATCCAAGATTCGGGACATCCGAAAGGAGGCTTCCTCTCTCCTCCGACACTCAGCGCCTACTCTGAGGATGCTGGCCAGGGTCGTCGGACTTATGGCAGCGGCGCGCTTGGCAATAGTTCCAGCTTCTCTCCACTATCGGGCCCTCCAACGCCTGAAGGCCTGTTCCCTCCGGGCGGGTTTGGATTATCCGGATGTGATATCCCTGAAGGAGGACGCCAAGTCGGACCTGTCGTGGTGGCGTTCTCAGATGATGTCGTGGAACGGCAAGCAATTATTTCCTCCTTCCCCGACTCTCACCATCGACTCCGATGCCAGTGGCCTTGGATGGGGAGCCCACTGCGAAGGCGTAGAGACGGGGGGTCGGTGGTCCCCCTCCGAACGGACCCATCGCATCAATGTATTGGAACTTTTGGCGGGGCTGTTCGCGGTTCGGTGTTTCACGAGGAACTCCTCACATCGCTGGATCCTCCTACGACTGGACAATTTCCCGGCGGTACTCTACATCAATGCCATGGGAGGTCCTCGATCGGAACTGCTAGCTCTCATGGCGGCGGAGTTTTGGCAGTACTGTCTCCAACACGACCTCTGGGTCCAAGCCCAGTTTATCCCGGGTCTATCGAACCAAGTCGCAGACTGGAATTCCTGTCACCTGTCGGATCCAGGGGATTGGCGGATACCACCGTCAGTGTTCGAAAACATTCACTCACTCTGGGGACCCCTGAGATGGGATTTATTTGCCTCGAGGTTGAACACTCACCTTCGGGAGTTCTTCAGCTGGAGACCGGACCCGGGCACGGATGCCTTCCTTCAGGATTGGTCCGGGGCGCGCCACTATGCCTTCACTCCGTTCGCCCTGATTGTGCGAACAGTGATGCAGATCAGGACTCAGCTGGCGACCCTGGTGTTGGTTACCCTGCTCTGGATGGCTCAACCTTGGTTCCCGGCCCTTCTGGAGATCGCGATCGATGCACCCAGGATTCTACCCCGGCGACCGGATCTCCTCATGGACGCGGAGGGTTCACCTCACCCCCTGGTATCGGACGGCAACCTGGACCTACTAGCGTGGCTGGTTTCCGTTTCGCCTGGCAAAGCCAGGACATCTCGGTCCGGGCTGGGGAGCTGCTCTTACAGGCATGGGCCCCCGGAACCCAGGGAGTGTACAAATCTGCCTGGGTCAGGTGGTCCACTTGGTGTGTGGGACGGAGTCAAGATCCCGTTTCAGCCTCTCTGAGCACGGTCTTGGACTTCCTGACGGTTTTGTTTGACTCTGGTCTGGCTTTCCGCACGCTGAACATCTATCGCTCGGCGCTTTCCGCTGGCCATGTGGGCTTCGCTGGTGTGGCCTTGGGGCAACACCCTCTGGTCTGCCGTCTGTTGCGAGGTGCTCGTTTCGAACGACCCCCCCCCCCTTCCTCGGTATTCAGTGTGGTGGGATGTTTCCCTGGTGCTCTGTTTCCTGGAGGATTGGCCGGACAATGGAGATCTGTCCCTTCGGCAATTATCGGCGAAACTGGTAATGCTATTCTGTTTGCTCTCTTGTAAGCAAGTCGGAGATGTTCGGGCGCTGGATTATCCTTCTCGCTCCTTCGGTCCTGATGGTGTTGTTTTTGACGTGACTAGACGTACCAAGATGTCCCTTTCTTCTGTGTTTTTTCCGGCCTATCCAGATCGGCCGTTGTTGTGCCCGGTTCGATGCCTCAGGGTATACGAGAACCGCTTGATGGGGTTCCGAGTTACTCCAGTTTCTCCTCTGTTCCTGTCGTTCCGTGTTCCCCATCGGCCTGTGTCTTCATCGACATTGGCGCGTTGGTTACTGGGTCTGATGGGGGTGGATACCGCCTCCTTTGGGGCCCATTCGGTCCGTACCGCTATGGTCTCCTCGGCGGTAGCCGCTGGTTGTAGACTGGAAGATGTTATGCGATCCGCTGACTGGTCCAGGGAGTCTACTGCTCGCCTTTTCTATATATGTCCCATGTGACACTGGATGGAGACTGTTATTGATCAGCTTTGAATTGGCAAAATAGGAGCCTCCGAGTCCTGTGGTAAAATTGGGGAATTTTCCTAGTCCATGACGGAAAGTTCTAATTTTAATAAGGACTCGGAGGCGAGTATTTCCCCCCCCCTGTATTCCCTCCCGTTTGTTTCTCTTCTGTCTCCACAATAAACTTTGTGTGGTTGTCCGTGTCTTATTTTCTGCGCCAGCCTGCGCTTTGCGTTGTAATAGGATATGTAAGCATGTTGCTCGAATAAACTTTTCGCCTCTGCGATCTCTTGTACTTTATCGCCTGCGCTCTTGCGTTGTACGCAGCTATGTATGCGCGCATGTTACTGATTGAACGTTTCGCCTTTGCGATCTACTGTGTTATCGCCTGTGCGCTTGCGTTGCACGTGGGTGATGGTTCGGTTCTAATTCCGACCCGTGTTTGTTTTCTTTCAGCTTCGCGCTGATCGTCCTGCCTTGATGGCGTTTTTTGTGGCTTCCCCACGCCCGGCCATATTTGGTTTCTACGCTTCCCCGTTGGGTAGCTGCGTCTCGTCCTGGAGGTTCTGACTTCTGGATTGCAAAGAAAGAGGAGGAGTCTATACCTGGGCGGGACTATATGGATTGGCTGAGAGAGGGTGTGGGGGTGTGGTTATCCCCTGTTGTGGGGGAAGTTTGTTTTTACATACTGTTAACTCTTTGCTGCTGTGAAGAAAGTAAAGAAAGAGATGGCAAAATACTCGCCTCCGAGTCCTTATTAAAATTAGAACTTTCCGTCATGGACTAGGAAAATTCCCCAATTGTAATGGGAATGAGTGGGGGAGTATGGATTGGGGGTGTCTGGAGAAAGGCGGCAGTATTTGTGTGATTAAACACTGCAGGAGGTGCTGGGGTTACAGGCTGCTTTATATAAAAGCTGCAGGCCAAGAGGAAGGTGAAATATTACCCCCCTCCGCATCTCTATTCAGGAGGGACAGTCCCTATTCTGTGCCTCCTAAACTGAAAATGCAGGATGAGCTCGGCTGAAAATCAATCTGGGCCTGGAGGCCGGCTGAGCTTCCAGGTTCCGGTGACTGATTATTTTTTTTCGGTTTGCGGCCGAGCTCATCCTGTAGTTTTGTTTTCGGTTCCAGATTTTCATCCCATTATTAACACTTCAAGGCAAATCTTTGACAGGTTGGAAATGGGTTTTTAAAGTGTAGAAAACAGAAATCCCGAGCAACGATTCAAAGGTTTTCTTTGCTGAAGATCATTTAGAAGTTGGGGGTTATTGTATTGTGGATCCTGAAGGAGGACCAGACCATACTTTAAAAGAAAAAAAGCTTTTAGGTTGTCAGGACAAACTAAACCATAATACATGGAGGGGGGTTGGGGGGGTTCAGCGGCAACAAGAACCGACGGAATATACAACGATTTGTTAAGAGGTGTCTTGGTTCTCGCGCCCGACGAGGCAACTAGAGTCCACATGCCTTATAGATCTTGTGCATGTCCCAGAGTCACCATGGGTCTGGTTTAGGAGGGCGAAGACCATCCGCTGATTCATTTAAATAGATATGAAAAAAATCGCAACTCGCGATATTGGTCCAATAGATCCGAGTGGGAATTGTCGGTCGTCCAGTTCGGTGCCAGCAGCAGGGCCTTTGTGGAGATCAGTATGAACAGCATACGCAAGTGGTTCTTGGGAGTAATAGCACTTCTTCAGGGGCGTAATGGGACCAGCTTGCCCAAGATCTCCGTTGCCAGTCAGACAAATACGCTTTAATTCAATAATTGTGGAAAATTGCCTGAATGAGAAAAAGTCTGTTTATTCCAAACATACCGTCTCTTTGAAAATACTGTGTGAGTGATGGCAGAAGCCGTTTAGGGGGACACAGCGGCTACAATCTATAGGTTCGACTGAATTGTAAGGTCTATTATTTTTCACCTGACAGATCTAAAAGAAATCTTTAGGGATTATTCACTAAGCCCTGGACTTGCCATCGAAGCGCACCAACCCGTGAATTTCCCCATTCAGGGCAGTTAGTCTATTTGCTAAACTGTCAATTCTCCAAATATTGGCGAATTGACAGCGAAAACGCTGAGCTGCACCGACTGGTCACTGAAAGGACCTGATTTTCAGTGGTTCGGTGATTTAAAACAAACACCTAGGATTCAACGTAATAAACTTTATTTAAAAATATTACTTGAGTTTGATTTTTTTTTTTTTTTTTTTTTTTTGACGAAATTTGCTTCCAAATTTTTTTAAAGGTGTGTTTTCTCTACCTTTTTTTTTCTTCAATAAAAAGGACTTTTTTTTATTGGTTTACACATCTATTCGAACTATGGGAGAGTTCAGTGGGGGGGGGGGTTCTTGCAGTGGGGTGGAATACGCCATGGCCACTTTGCACTCTGACGTTCGCCAACTTTTTCTGGAGGCTTCAGCGACTCCATCTTTGCTGCACTGTGGCGACCCTACAGGGAATAGTGAATTCACTGTAGTTTTGGTGAAATGGAAATCA
The DNA here is from genome assembly GCA_009667805.1 of Leptobrachium leishanense. Lineage (NCBI taxonomy): Eukaryota > Metazoa > Chordata > Amphibia > Anura > Megophryidae > Leptobrachium > Leptobrachium leishanense. The sequence goes on along the minus strand of CM019067.1, from coordinate 337,976,955 downwards.
CCAAAGTGAGAAGCACTGACATTTCAGTGCTTTGTGAAAAAACCCTTGAATTATAGACGTTTTGATTTTATATTGAGCAAATTCTTTCAGTTAAGCCATAGACCCATTCCAAACTAGAAGGTCATTGATGTAACCCCACCATCAGCTTAGATTTTGGCTATTCATCACAGAATAATATCTAAGGGCCCTATTCCACAGTTGTTGTAAAACGTCATAGCCTATGAGTGTTGAATAAACAAACCACTCAATATTCCTATTCATATTTACCAAACAAGCATCCCAAAAACACTTCTGTATTTTCTCATAGGTGAAGAAAAATCACAGATTTCGTACTTCAAATATCTGACGTGTCTTTGCAGCCAGTTATTAAAACCAATAGGATTGTCGCAACAGATAAATTACCAGTCAAACCCACAAACATATACAGTGACAGGACAAAAAAAAATTTTTATTTTCTCTGGCGGGCAACAAGGGTGTGGTGTTTTTTTTTTTTCCTGCTCCAGGTTGTTTCTGGTTACAATTAACATTCCTGAGCTAAGGGAAGCTTTCATATGTGCTTAAAGATACAAGGAATTAAAAGTTGTAATCCTAACAGTTCCATGTAAAATAAACAACAGCTCAAGTTAAATTTCCACCAACCTCGGCACAGGTCCCTAAATGTTTTCCCAAAAACCCCATATAATTAGTCACGTATTGGAGTTAATCTGGTTCCCATGGTAATACTGGCAATTGGTGGAATTTCTTGTCCTATCCGAAAAGGAAATGAAGACCTAAGAAAGTGATGACATACAGCCAATATGTATATATAAAACACACACACAGTCTGGGAGATTCATACAGATCAAACTAATTAAAGTATCTCTAAATTTGAGCCCATCACAGAATGTGCTGGAAGTGAACGACAGGTGGCAGCACAGCCCATGGCAAAATAAGAACGGCTTCCAGAGCAGGCTGGTGTGATGTGATGTGCCACACGTCAAGTGCTGCAATGGTCTCAATCCAGATATTTTTGGAGGACTTCCTTTTGTGTGGCTGATGGACCAAGTGTACTGCAACATCAAGCACTGCATGACCGGTGATTCCGTGGATTACAAGAGGAAGGAGAGCCAAAACATTGATGGTGCCAGGTGCAACATTGAGACGAGTTTGCATTGACGTGCATCGATAAGGAAAACTTTGTTGTTTTCTCAACATTCCATATTCCTTGGGGGGGGGTGTAGTGTCTTATATTCGGCACCAATAATTCGGGTGTGGGGCCAATATAATAAAATTAGTACGTTACGTATACTTATACGCTCTAATCTTAACTTTAATGGTGGAAAGGTTTGTCTATGCACAGGATTCTAGTGCCCTCTTGTCCCTGGTGTATTTTGGCCTAGGCCGACTAGGCCTAGGGCGGCACTTTCCAGGGGGCGGCGGCGGCCCGCACTAGGTGGCTCCACCCCTAAAAAAAAAATAAAAAATTATTTTTAACTTTTGCAAAGTATTTTACCAGGAAGGATACATTGAGATTTCACTAATTTACACTTTCAATTTCACTTTCCAGGGGGCAGCAAAAAACCTCACCACTAAATGGGTTACTCACAGAGCACAGAAATGACGCCAACTTTTTGGTGTTCTGTAGTTCCCTGCACTTAGGAGAATAAAATTTCCCCACCCTGCAGTGAATTCACCATTCACCGCAGGGTCCCCAAAGTGCATGGAGTCGGCCGCTGAATGCTGCCACCGCAAACCCGTGGCCTGCTGTTTTCAAAAGAACTACTGAACGAAAATGTCTGGAATTTACATATAAAATCCTATGATTGATAATAAAAAGTTCTGTTACAGAAAAAAAGAAAAACTGCTATTAAAAAAAGGGGGGGGGGAATTTTGCCCAAAAAAAATCTGAAAAATGACTAAAAGGTACTAAATAAAATCAATAAGAAAAGACTTTTTACTGCAGATTAAAATAATAAATGGTTTATTAGATATTGCATAAAAACGGGAATATTTTTAACATTGAAACCTATGGGCTTCGCCTGAATAAACCTGCTGATTGAAACCACCGAACATCAGGGCATTTCTCTGAGTCTCAGTACCACATGACTGGCTGAACCACGTGAAACGCATGCGCGCAGCTGCCCGCCCTTTCGTTAACACAGACTCTATTCTGGACTGAACACCCACCGGGAAGGGAATCAAAGCTACAGTGCACCCTCTGGTAGTGGCACCCCACTGCTGACAAGATGGCTCCACAGCATAATTGCTGTGTGCTCATATACACTCGGTTTGCTGGGAGTTTTACTGCAGTGGATTCTGATGCACTCATACACACCGCACATTGCATTGCTGTGAGTTTTATTGCTGTGGATTCTGTGATACACACTGCATATTACTTTGAGTTTTATTGCCCTGGAGCTCTGGGATACGCTCATACACATTGCACATTACTGTGAGTTTTATTGCTGTGCAGTTCTGTGATATGCTCATACACACTGCACATTTCTGTGGGTTTTATTGCTGTGCAGCTCTGATATGCTCATACACAGTGCCCATTTCTGTGGGTTTTATTGCTGTGCAGCTCTGTGATACGCTCATATGCAGTGCACGTTTCTGTGGATTTTATTGTTCCACCAATTAGAGCGGCTGTGATCCCGTTTACTTGACATGCGTGGCTGTTCTTTGTAAAAATGCTTGAATTTAAACATTTCATAATTTTATTTATCTCAATAGATACATTTGAAATGGTATACACAATATACAAGTAGGCACTTGGTATCCACTTTTAATATAAAGAGAGGAAAAGGCGGAGCTCTAAGAGGAAAAGGTGGAGCTTAAAGAGGAAGGGTGGGGATTAACCAGGAAGAGGTGTGCCCTTGACAGGAAGGGGTACATCAAAATTTAAATTAGGGGGTGCACGAGTTTAGTCAGGCCTAGGGCAGCACAAAACCTAAATACACCACTGCCTCTTGTGGCTATGAAAGGGATTGTCCTTGGGATAACTCAAAGTAAACGTTTACTTGAACAATCGGTAAAGTACATAGATTAGGTTGTGGTGCCCTCTGGTGGTCACATTGTCTTAATGCTTCTTTGGGATTTTAAAGTGCAAGGAAGAAAACTTTGTTGGGGGTGGGGGGAGAAAACAAACGGACATACCAACAGAATTTGGTGGACTTCTTTTCCCCTTTGTCTGTTTGGGACATGTACCTCAAAGATATAAAAACAGAAAAACACAGGATTGAGCAGATTATCTTTGTTAGACCACTACTCACATTGCGTGGTGTCTAGTACCCGTCCTAGACACTAGCCGAAGTGCCTTCAGTGTTTTAGTGGATACACTGTCTTCTTTGGTATTTTCTCCCGGTCCACAGAGGTCATAGCTCGTCCACAGAGGTCATAGCATGGTAGAGAAGGGGGGAGGGGGGCACTCAAATTGCATATATAATTTTAAAAAGATAATCTGCGCAATCTTTAATGGTGATTAATGGAATAATACACATGCTGGTGCCTATATCCAGACAACGTCTTCAGGCAAATCAGTGGATTTAGGAGCATACCAGTATTTTACAACAAAATTAAGCAATATATGCTAGAATTCTGAATGAAAAGCATTAATCCCTGAAAGGAATCCGAAATATTGTGATATTTAAAGAATAATGAACACAAGTAGTACCTGTAACTTGAGGCTCTACCCCTTACAAAATCACAACAAAAAAATCTTGCTGGATCTCCCAGCAAGAAAAAGGTGTCTAGCTGTAATTAAAACTTGCCTTTTAATGCCACTCTATTAAAATAATATAAATGTCAAACACAAAACATAACACACAATATCACTTTCACATGAACACAAAACCACTTAATCTCCAACAGGGTAACAATTTGAAGCTCTGCCCATATCAGAAATAATTCAATAGTAAAAAAGCCTGATGAAAATTCTTATGATTTATTACAAACTCTATAATTTAGTGGGCTAGCATAAAGAATGTGTGCAGAGACTAATCAAAAATACAAATAAGCGTAGGGACCGCCAACCATTAAGCACAAAAAAACATCAGGTCTGAAAATCACACTGGAAGCAAAAAGTATCAATATGTCAGTTAATACTGCTAGCTAATCCACAACATTTCACCAATTATTTTAATTAGGCATTCATTCTAAATTAGATTGCTGCATCTTAATACGATAAATTACTACAAAAAAAACGGTCCCTAACAACTAAAACGCACCCGACGCACATTTTGCCCTCTACGGCTCGTCAGGAGTGCCTAACCTGATGGCAAGAGACTGCCTTTTAAACCTTCATAGATAAATCGCTGCAATTAGCTCATCAACCAATGGGAGAACCTCACAGTTTAGCACATATCCTTGTGATGATTGACAATACAACATAGCATTACAATATCAATATAGCAACACTTCAATGATATTTTAATTTCAGCTATAATTAGCCCGTTTAACCAATAAGGAGGTTTAAAAATAATCCTCCTAGTCTGGCCACATGTTCCAAAGGTGACTGGAGGTACATTTTGCCAATCACAAGGTAGTGAAGTGGAAATAGGCTGAAAGACGGCCGCCATTGTACACAGGCGGCCATCTTGTTCAGAATATTGGTTCACTTGTATATAAATAGACAGGTTTGTAGCTGAGACTAGAATGAGGTATACGTAGAAACTTAGGAATGCGTTTAGATTAGCAGAAAAGCAATTAAAGTTTTATGAAAGATCTCTGTCTGTTCCTGGCACGGAGGAGAAAAGCGACTCCAAGGTCGGTGGGGCCCGCGGAAAGACGAAGGAGTATAGAAGACCGGGCCCCAGGCCATCTGAATAAACATAGCCGATAGGGAGGGAGGCACTGCCCGGAGAAAGACAGCACAAACAAATCACAGACTGTCAAACTAACGAGAAGTGTATCAATTTATAGTTATATGTGGAATGTTCTTTGTGTTCGAATTAATGATGGGAGGTATTAACCCACGTGGGGTAGAATAGAGTGTCATAGGGAGGTGGGCTAATGGGGATGTATCTAATTATGTATTTGGGGCATAAAACCTCATGTCTCTGTGTAATCGGGGCTCACTCTAAGCGATTCAATCCTGTGTGAGCACTTGTGTGACGACACAATAAACTCTTGCCTTTCCTGAAGAGACTAGTGTTTGGACAATCCTTGCTTGTGTCTGGTCCGGCGCCGTTAATGAAGTGAACCTGATTGACTCCGGTTACAGTAGCATTATGGAATCACTGTGGTAACGCTTAAGTATTGTGTTAGTTTCGATTTCAATACACCGTAGTCAAGAATCATGCCAACAATCAAATTATGCCTCAATCCAATATCATGACAACTAAATACATTGCGTTCTTGCACATATATAACGGATCAGTCCAATAGAAGTTCAATCACATAGTCTGCAATGACGCTTGAGTGTTATAAGTACTTGTAACTGTAACTTTGTATTTCTGTAACTATTCTGACTCAGATCGTTGTATAGCGATTTATCCCTTGCAGAGACCTCTATGCCTGGCCTGTATAAGTAGATGCAATCACCGAGGACAATCCTTATCAGATAGCTGAACTCACCAGAACACCGTTTATTTCCACGACTTGCTTTATTCCATATATCAGGTTACAGCAGATCACAGGATACAGCAGATGATGGAATAAGATGTTCTTTGCGGTCAAAAAATGATTCTGTCCTAACTGAGGATGAATATACATGTGCTGCTGGATAACTACACCATGCTGCAGCTCTTACAAGAAGGAAGGGTGGAACTAAACACACACAGGAAGTGCATCATCATAAGCGAGGGAAAAAAGAAGAAGCATGTACAATACAGAAAGACCACTAGGTGGCAGCATAAGGCAGCATAAGGATATCTATACACTATAAATCCCTATCTAAATGAATAACTGTAACAGCACACTCCCCGTCTGGCATTGAAAATGTCACTATATATACATCATAACGGTAGTTATGCAAGTGCAAATAACGACAGTGTAATTTGCTAGATGTCTTGAAACCTACGTAAGATCAGTCTCCAAGCGGTAAGAGCAAAATAAGTTCCGTGATAGGTCTGATAAAAGTCTTTACAGTTCCTTGTCTTGCGACCTTCACCTCCACCTTACGTACCTTACCATCATCGCTAGAGATGCTCTTTTTAATAAGTCCCATAGGCCACTCTATCCTTTCGGCTTGCTGGTCCTTGAGGAGAACGAGATCTCCAACTTGAACGTTCGGGTTCAGGCATTGCCATTTCCTGCGTCCTTGCAGAGTGGAAAGATACTCCATCTTCCAACGATTCCAGAAGCAGTTGGCAAGGTGTTGTACTCGCTTCCACTGGTCGTAGCACATTTTTCCTGCTTTAAAGTTTCCAGGTGGAACAGGAACAGTCCCGAGTTTCTGGGTAAGAAGAGTAGCTGGAGTAAGGATGGTTGGGTTCTCTGGATCTGTAGACACTGGAACAAGTGGTCTAGAATTGATTATGGCAGATGCTTCTGCCAGGAAGGTGATTAGAATCTCATGGGTGAGTCTTGTGGAGTTCAAGTCCATAAGCATTGAGTCCAGTATTTTACGTGTAATGCCTATCATTCTTTCCCATGAACCACCCATGTGGGAAGAATGAGGAGGATTGAAAATCCATGTACAGCCCTTTTCAGCTAAAAGGTCTTGGATAGGCCTTGTGTTAAGCTGCAACTCTCGACAGGCTCCAACGAAATTAGTTCCACAATCAGATCTCAATGTCTTGACTGGACCTCTAATGGCGAGGAATCGTTAGGGCATTAATGAAACTTGAGGTATCCATAGATTCTATTACTTCGATGTGTACTGCACGCACACTCATACAGGTGAACATCACTGCCCATCGTTTACTATTTGCTTGGCCACCTCGAGTTCTGCGGGCTGTTACCATCCATGGTCCAAAGACGTCCAGACCAACATGAGTGAAGGGTGGGTCAGTGCTTACCCTGTCAGCTGGCAAATCTGCCATTTGCTGTTGCTGCTGTTTCCCTCTCAGTTTGCGGCACTGAACACAGCTGTGCAGTGTAGCTGTAATCTGTCTTTTTGCTCCTACAATCCAAAAGCCTGCAGCTCTTATGGCACCTTCTGTGAAGTGTTTACCTTGGTGCTTAACCCCTTCATGGTAGTGCCGTATGAGCAAAGTGGAGACGTGGTGGCGAGCAGGTATAATGAGAGGATTCTGTTCTTGCTCTCCCAACTTAGCCTTGTTTAAACGTCCACCGACCCTTAGCATGTCATTACTGTCGATGAATGGGTTCAAATTAGCAATTGGACTGTTTCTTAGAACGTCCGTCTTGTCACAAATGCATTTAATTTCTGAGCCGAAGACATCCTGTTGTACACTGCGTATTATGATCAGTTCGCCTTCAGCAATATCCCTTGCAGAAAGAAACCTTTGGCACGTTGCCCACCTTGACAGTGAGCCTCTGCGGGCTTCGTGTGGAAGCAGTGTGCAATATGGACTAACCTCGTGATGGTGCGTACAAGCCTTGTCCACTTGGAGAAACGTTCAAAGCGTTGACAGCCCAAGACGAGTCTTTGTGCAGTTCTGGTGAGAAGAGTCTTAACCTCAGGACGAATATCTGGATCTTCGTCAGGATTTTGAAGACCAAAGACGTCAGCTGTTGTTTCTTCTGGATGAGCCAGCAGGAAATCAGGACCTGTCAACCAAGAAGAATTTGCGAAGACACTTGTGGACACTGGCCTGGTGGCATGATCTGCAGGATTAAGTTCGGATGGAACATAATGCCATTGTTCAGGCTTAGATGTTTTCCTGATTCTTTCTACACGGTTGCTGACATAGACATAGAAACGTTTAGTCTGGTTGTATATGTAGCCTAAAACGACCTTGCTATCTGTGTAGAATTTGATGTCGTCCATCTGAACGTCTAGCTCTTGTAGTACGAAATCTGCAACTTCTACGGCTAGCACAGTCCCACAAAGTTCAAGCCTGGGAATTGTGTGTTCCGACTTAGCCTTCCCAAACAGAAATCCTATGTGGGTTTGATTGGAGGAGTCTCTTACCTTAAGGTAGGCGACAGCTGCTATGGCCTCTGTAGATGCATCTGAGAAGATGTGAAGTTCCTTTCTCTGACTTGTGGCAAGAGAAGCTGGAGTGTAGCAGCGTGGTATGTGAATTCCATCTAAGGCATGTAGAGATTGCTTCCAGGAATTCCACTTTGAAAGCTTGTCTATTGGTAGTGGAGCATCCCAATCTGTAATAGTCTCTGAGAGCTGTCTAAGTAAGGATTTACCCTGTATGGTAATGGGAGCCACGAATCCCACTGGGTCGTATAAACTGTTCACCACCGACAGAACACCACGTTTGGTAAATGGCTTGTTCTGCAGAGCCGACTTGGAAGCCGAAGGTGTCCTTTAATAAGTCCCACCGCAGGCCTAGGCTTCTCTGTACGGGTGGCATGTCCATTCCCAGATTTAAGTCCTTAAACCCTGTGGCATAGTCACCAGGTTGAAAGGCCTTCATGACAGCAACACTATTTGAAGCGATCTTTGTGTAGTCTGAGGTTAGCTTCAGAAAGCATACCTTGTGTCCTTTGGAGCAGGTCTATGGCTTCTTCATTTGTGGGTAAGGATTTAAGTCCGTCGTCCACGTGTAGAAGTCTCTTTCAACGAAGTGTCGAGCATCTTCTCCATACTCCTTTTCTCCGTCAAGAGCAGTCCTTCGTAGACCATATGTTGCAACAGCAGGTGAGGGACTATTTCCGAAGACGTGTACCCTCATGCGGTATTCAATCATCTCATTGTCCATGTTGTTTGTCACGGTGCCACAGAAACCTCAGGAAGTTCCTATGGTCTTTTTGTACAATAAAACAATGAAACATTTGTTCAATATCAGCAGTTATGGCGACTGGCTCCCTTCTGAACCTCATGAGTACGCCTACGAGGTTGTTGGTCAGGTTAGGACCAGTGAGAAGAACATCGTTCAGGATATGCCTTGATGCTTGGCACTGAGTCAAATACTACCCTGATTTGTTTTGGCTTACGTGGATGATATACTCCGAAGAAAGGCAGGTACCAGCACTCCTCATGTTCTCGAAGAGGTGGAACTGGTTCAGCGCGATTATTGTCAAAGATCCTTTTCATAAAGGCGATGAAATGGTCCTTCATTTCAGGTCTGTTCTTTAGTGTTCGTTGTAGTGACTTGAGTCTGGATAAAGCTTGTTCACGATTGTTTGGGAGTTTGACCCTTGCAGCACGAAGAGGTAATGGTGCTACCCAGCTGTTAGACTCATCCTTGAAGAATTCTTTGTCCATTACTTTGATAAATTCTCTGTCTTCAACTGATAAAGCTGTTTTGTTGTCATCGCTTGTAGTACAAAACACTGTGGTACCTAGGTTGTCATCATAGAGGATAGGAGTGACGTCGGACACGCAGATAATGTCAAGAGGCTTCTCCTTTACGTCATAATGGTGAGGACACGGTTTGAAGTGGGATACACGTCCGTTCCCTAACACGTGAGTTTTGAATGAGTGGATCTCAGATGACGTGTGCATTTTATCCAAGCATACATTGCCCACTATTACCCAGCCCAGGTCAAGTCTTTGTGCATAAGGGGCATCGTCAGGTCCGTTGCACTGTTCGCGTACTTTATGTACTCTGAGAAAGTCTCTTCCTAGCAGGACCAAGATTTCAGCATTCATGTCCATTACTGGAATCTCATCTACAAGATGCCTTAAGTGCGGATGATGATATGCAGCCTCTGGAGTAGGAATCTCTTCCCTTTCGTCTGGTATCTGGTCACGTTCAACTAATGTTGGTAGGAGTATTCCCTCTCTCCCCTTGACGTGAGAGACCATAAACCCGTTGGCCTTCTGCCGAAAGTCTCTACACGACCAGAACAGGTTCTGAGAGATATACGGTGTTGCGTGTCCCTTTATGCCGAAGATCTCAAAGAATTTAGGCTTAACAAGCGATCTGTTGCTCTGTTCATCTAATATGGCATACATCTTCGTGGCTTTCTCAGGTTGACCCTCTGGGTATATCTTGACTAGGCATACCTTGGCACAGCATTTGTAATCTAAGCCTTCTCCACAGACCTCCGTGCATGAAGAAGAAATATCCCTATAGTCGGAGCATTACCTTGTTGCTCCCTGCCATGATTTGAGACAGGTGCAGAGGTAGGTAGCTGCTGTGGGTTGTCTGGAAGTGGAGTGGGGTGCATAGCTGTAACATGTCTGTCGCTGCTGCATTCTGTACACTTGATGACAACTTTACAGTCTTTAGCAAAATGTCCGTAAGAGGCACAGCACCTGTAGCATACCCCAAGTTTTTGAAGAATCTCCCTGCGCTCTTGTAAAGTCTTTGCCCTAAGGCCACGACATTTCTTTAAAGGGTGAGGCTTCTTGTGAATAGGGCACTGACGATTAGGGTCTTTATCGCTATCACCTGAAATCCCTCTGGTTTGCACGAGAGGACACAGGTGGTGAGATGTCTGTCCTTTTAACAGATATTGTTCTATTAAAGTCTCTACGTGTAGCCGCTGTGTTATCATACCTTGATGCGGATGCTGGTGATGATGATGAAGCTGGCAAGTTGGTTTCGCTGAAGCTGAAGCTGGGATCGTTTCTTGTCCAGGCTTGTTCGCTGATGAACCTGCAAAAATATGAGAATGGAGGGAAGGATACGTTATAGTCTCTTTGTATCTTGAGCCGTGTTGCGCCCATTTCTCTTGCAGGCCGTATGGCAGTTTAGACGCCACTGGATTGACACCATGAGCAGTGTCCAGGAAGCTTAGTCCAGGTAGACGTGGGTCTGTCTTTGCCAACTCTAGCTCCATGAGGAGATCACTCAGTTCTTGGAGCTTGCGATAGTCCTTGTTACCTATTTTTGGGAAGTTTTGCAGTCTCTTGAACAGAGCGCCTTCTATGGCTTCAGCGCTGCCATAAGCTTGCTCAAGTCTTGCCCACGCAGCAACGAGACCTGCATCCGGGTGGTCAACATGTACTGTTCTCAGTCTTTTAACACGATCTGTGGATTCTGGCCCCAGCCACTTTATGAGCAAAATCAAGTTCCTCCTTGGTAGTAAGGTTCAGATCAGCAATAGCAGCCTTGAAGGTTGATCTCCAGGCCCTGTAGCTCTCTGGACAGTCGTCGAACTTTGAGAGGCTTGTGTTAATGAGCTCTCGGCGTATCATATATCTGGCGAAGTCAGTCAAGTCTGATCTCTCACTCTTTGGTGCCAAAGTAACTTGAGGAACCGCTTGGGTGTTAAAGTTCTCTGGTGATGAAGGGTGAGGTTTACCAGGATAAAATGACGTTGCAAGAACGTTTAACTTTGGTGTAGCCTCTAAGGCTTCTGCTTGAGCTGCGGCTTGTCACTGGGTTTCACCTTGCTGGCAAACTGAGTTGTTGTGATTTGCTGCGTAGATGTTCTTGTGTTGTGGACTGGAGGAGGCTCAGGCATTTGGAGCTGAGAGATCTCTGCGTTGAGAGTCAGAACAGTGTTGGGAGGAGGTACAGGAGATGACTGTGTATTGTTGCAAATGTTATGCTGTAAAACGTATTTGCTAGTGCATTCGACTGGGTCTTCCTGTTCTGCTGGGATAGGGCAGTCTGCATTAGTACTTTGTCCCATTGCTTCTTCGAGGACCTTCAGCCTCGCTACGGCAGCTGCTTCCTCCTTTTCCATTTGCAGAATCTTGATTTGGGATTCCGTCTCTGCTTGGCGGGCTTTGCTGTGAGCTTCTAACTCTGCTAACTCTGCTTGGCGTACTTCTAACTCTGCTTGTTTTTTAGCAAAGGAGCCTTGCACTTTCTTTGACTCCGCTTCAGCGCGGGCCTCTATTAGCTTGTCGCTTAACGTTGAATGTCTGGAGCGAGAGGTTCTGGAAGAATGTGCAGTGAGCTTGGTTGATGTGGATCTGGTCTCTTGCAGTTGAGCAATGCGGAATTCTGCCCTTTCTTTGGCAACTTGCACTAGGAGGTCTCTCTGTTGATTTAGTGCATCAGTCTTGGTCAGTTCTGCTGAAAAGTCTTTCATATTAGAGTCCTGCAAGAAGTCTGTGTATTTTTCTGACAGCCTCTGGTAACGTTTATATGCAGCAGACAGACGATCTATAGAGTCTCTTAATTCAGCTGGGTGATTGTTAAAGTGTGGTAAAACTGACATGCATTGTGACGTTCTGTCCCACAGGTCAGACAGATTGCTCGAGAGCTCATCTCTAGTGTATTCATAGTTTTCTCTGAGTTTCTGTGTCGGTTTTATTGTGCGTTTGGGTTTTACACTCTGTTCGACAAACTCTGCAGAATCTGCTCCTTGTACGTCTGCGGGTTCAGGGTCATGATGAATCTGCGTCGGTTCAGCCATAATAGAGTGCACAGAACCTTGTCTGGACATTTTATACGTTTTTGCAAAAATAGTACTGTCTCTTTAAAAAGATGTACGGCAGCTTAGACAGGCAGGTAACACAGTTAAATGCAGAGAAACCGTTTCAATATTCAGTCAGATGCAGTAGAAGTGAGATGCAGTAAGCTTGTGCGATCATGTGCTTCCCCAAGATGGCTGATGGCACTGAGCTTGATTGCAGATTAAACACACACACATGTGCTTCCATAAAATGGCCGATGACACTGAGCTTGATTGCAGATTAAGCACACACATATATAATAGCAGTCTGTAGGATTCTACACATTTTTTGACTATTCTGACTCAGATCGTTGTATAGCGATTTATCCCTTGCAGAGACCTCTATGCCTGGCCTGTATAAGTAGATGCAATCACCGAGGACAATCCTTATCAGATAGCTGAACTCACCAGAACACCGTTATTTCCACGACTTGCTTTATTCCATATATCAGGTTACAGCAGATCACAGGATACAGCAGATGATGGAATGAGATGTTCTTTGCGGTCAAAAAATGATTCTGTCCTAACTTGAGGATGAATATACATGTGCTGCTGGATAACTACACCATGCTGCAGCTCTTACAAGAAGGAAGGGTGGAACTAAACACACACAGGAAGTGCATCATCATAAAGCGAGGGAAAAAAGAAGAAAAGCATGTACAATACAGAAAGACCACTAGATGGCAGCATAAGGATATCTATACACTATAAATCCCCATCTAAATGAATAACTGTAACAGCACAGTAACCACTCAATGTTCTTGAACCCAGGACATACTTCAAAAACGAGAGAAATCTCAATGTATCCTTCCTGGTAAAATCCTTTATAAATAAAAATAAATAAATTTTAATTGCAATTTCAATACACCAAGTTCAAAAATTATACTGCAATGTTTCCTCTCGAGGCTGGTCAGCGGGGTGATTGAAATAGATATCCTGTGTTAACTTAGAAATGCCCACAAAATCTTTGTTACATGATGTAGAAATGTATCTGCTCTGATTGGCTGTTATATCACATTCCTATGTATGTTAAGGAGTGGACAGGAAGCTCTTTTCCATAACGAACATTTCTATTGGATGTTGAAATAATAAACGGGTCTGACAGACCACGAGCTAGTCAGATGTTGATCTACCATATCTCTGTGGTTGTTTTTATCATCTCCTCTGATGAGAGTCGCGCAGCGCCTTACTTCATCTTTGATATATGGGAAGAAAACGGTCTATTGAAATTTTATATATGGGAATTAGGAAATTTGTTATTGCTTGATTAAGCTCATAATTTAAACACAATCCCATAACATGACAATAAATCAACTCAATGTAAATTCAACCACATAGGCTGCAAGAGCAGAATGATGATTAAGTTGTAGAGCGAATCATAAATTTATTTGGTCTTACTTTGCTTTTTATTTTATGTCTATATTGACTCGACCTACGGCGATTGTAAGTAGCTTAACAAACCACATACTCAATTTTGTGCTCTTTTCATGAAATATAAATACCAGATCTAAAAAAATTATTATTTAATTTTCGATAGTATTACATAGTTATATAGGCTGAAAAAAGACATGCGTCAATCGGGTTCAGCCTCTCCCACATAACCTACTGCTGTTGATCCAAAAGAAGGCAAAAAACCCAGTCTGAAATATGCAACATACTGGGAAAAAATTCCTTCTTGACCCCAGAATGGCATCAGATTTCTCCTTGGATCAAGAAGCTTTTACCCACATATTAAATATTATAACCCTTAATATTCTGTGTCTGCAGGAAGTCATCTAGTCGTTTTTTAAAAGTCTGTACAGACTCTGACCCAACCACCTCAACAGGCAGAGAATTCCACAGCTTTATTGTTCTCACCGTAAAATAACCCTTCCTATGCTTTAAGCTAAATTTTCTTTCTTCCAGTCTAAATGGATGACCCCGTGTCCTGTGTATAGACCTGTTAATGAATAGGTTATCAGACAATGGTTAATAATGACCCCGTATATATTTATATAAGGTTATCAGATCCCTCTGAGGCCCCGTATATATTTATATAAGATTATCAGATCCCCTCTAAGGCGCCTTTTCTCTAAACTAAACAGGTTTAAGCTTGTTAGTCTTTCCTCATAACTTAACCCTTCCATCCCCCGTATTAATTTAGTTGCCCGTCTCTGCACTTTTTCTAACGCTATAATATCTTTTTTTAAGACCGGTGCCCAAAATTGCACGGCATATTCAAGGTGCGGCCTGACCATTGATTTATACAGAGGCAAAATTATGTTTTCATCCCGTGAGTGAACTCCCCTTTTAATGCATGCCAGTACTTTGCTGGCCTTGGCAGCTGCTGTTTGACATTGCACATTGTTACTTAGTTTGAAGTCTATGATTATTCCCAAATCCTTCTCCTGCTTGGATTTCCCTAACTCCGTACCATTTAGGGTATAAATTACTTGTGTGTTCTTCACTCCAAAGTGCATAACTTTACATTTATCTAGATTAAATTTCATCTGCCATTTAAGTGCCCAGTCCCCCAATCTATCTAAATCCCTCTGCAGCGAAGTAACATCCTGCTCACATTGTATTACTTTTCCTAGTTTTGTGTCATCTGCAAACACTGATACATGACTTTCAATGCCTATCTCAAGGTCATTTATAAATAAATTGAATAGTATTGGTCCTATAACAGACCCCTGAGGGACACCACTTACCACTGGTGTCCATCTTGAAAATGTACCATTTATGACCACTCTCTGTACCCTATCTTTTAGCCAGTTTTCTATCCAAGAACAAGTATTTTCATCTAGACCAATTTTTCTTAATTTAAATAGTAACCTTTTGTGTGGAACTGTGTCGAAAGCTTTGGCAAAATCTAAGTAAATCACATCCACTGCGACCCCCTGGTCTATACTTCTACTTACTTCCTCATAGAATGTAATTAGGTTAGTCTGACATGATCTGTGTTTCATGAAACCATGCTGATTTTTGCCAATAACATTATACCTCCCAATAAATTCCTGAATATTATCCCTTAGTAACCCCTCAAATACTTTCCCAGCCACAGATGTTAAGCTCACAGGTCTATAATTCCCAGGCACAAATTTTAAACCTTTCTTAAATATAGGGACCACGTCAGCTTTTCTCCAATCCTCTGGTACTATTCCTGAAAAAAAAGAATCTTGAAAGATTAAGAACAGAGGTTTACATATTTCAACACATAGCTCTCTTAGTACTCGCAGGTGAATTCCATCTGGCCCTGGGGCTTTATTCACATTCACATTGTTTAATTTCTGCAAAACCTTGTCCTGAGTCAACCAGTCACTTTGTATTAGTAAGTTTTTATTAATGAATTTCATGTCTCCTGATATAGGTTTCTCTTTGAATGATTATTTTTCTTCAGTATTTATCAAAGTGATAGTATGAATGGCCAACATCACATTAGGATATGTGATCAATTTGGAAATCAATGGACATCTTTCCAACCAATTGTTGATTTCTTCCATAAGGTATAGCAGCTCCAGAACATCCTTTTTGAACTTTAAAAAAAAAAAAAAAAAAAAAACTGTATCATGTTAAATTACGATGGTTTCCTTCAAATATAGCAAAATAATGGAGGTTTCAAGATTATTATGAACCAAATCGATATGCTGGAGAATACGACGTTTAAACGGTTGGATGGTCTTACCAACATACACAGGTGACCAAATAAACCACAACTTTACTTGAACGATTCATAAATTGCTTTATATTATATTCTTTGTAGAGTTGCTGAAAGTTGCTTTTTGAGCAACTCTACAAAGAAAGAATATAAGAATATATATGTTTGGTGTGTTTATGACATTTATATTATTTTAATAGAGCGTGGAATTAAAAGCCAAGTTTTAATTACAGGTACACACCTTTTTCTTGCTGCCAGCAAGACTTTTTGTTTAAAGAATAATGCCCACTCAAATACAAACATTATAACAAAGATATTCTGCGCAATCCTGCGTTTTTCTGTTTATATATCTTTGAGGTACATGTCCCAAACAGACAAAGGGGAAAAGAAGAAGTCCAGCGAATTCTGTTGGAAAAAAGCAGACACCCCAACTAAGTTTTCTTCCTTGAACTTTTAAACCCCAAAGAAGCATTTAAAGAGAGTTATTACTGTGACCACCAGAGGGCACCACAACCCAATGTATGTACTTTACTGATTGTTTAGGCTAGGGTCAAACAAAAGCATTTTTACACGCAAACGTAAAAAAGTGCGTCCGAACGCATTGACGTATTTTTTCACGGAATACGCGACAACGGTCATACGATGCGCATTTTCGTGCGTGATTTTTTACGTATCCAAACCAGGAAACTGGGTGTCTGGACGTTATGTTGGCCGGACACGAGCAGGGTCTGACGTCTCCAAATCACACACACACGCCGCTAGCGGGCGCAGCGCACTCTGTACGTCCATACTAGAGGTTCTGCGTTCTCGAAAAAATGCGTTCATTTTCCACTTGCGTTGCGCAGCCGGACATTCGTGCGACCGTACTTCGTATATTGGCTGTCATTTGCTGCTAGTGCGGCCGTAATTAAGTGCGCCAGAACGCACGTTAAAAATGCGCTGGTCTGACCCCAGCCTTACAAGTAAAGAAAAAGTTTACTTGTTTGGACTTATCCCAAGGACAATCCCTTTCATAGCCACAAGAGGGCACTAGAATCCTGTGCATAAATAACGGAGTTTTAATGGTGAAAAGGTTTGTCTATTTAAGAGTATAAGGAAACGTAATGTATTTTTACTCGTACTAATTTTATTGCGCCGCAAGGAAGATTTTTTTCAATTCCATTTTCTTTGTTACTTGTTATTTCACGGCAGCGCCTTTCAATAACGAATACATTCTTAATAAAATGGAGCCCATTCTGCTGCTGATCGGTCGCTCAGGGACATGTCTTTTTATAAACATGAATCCCATAATTCCGATACAGATGACGCTGCAGTTTGAAATGCTCGGCCCGTCTCATTAATACTAAACCAGGCTTCTACGGATCTTACCGTACAGGCTGGGGCCACACTATGTGCATCTGGTGTGAACCCCTCCCAGCACCTGTCGAAGCATTTCAGCTGTGAGGTCCACACAATGTAACGTGCGTACTTTTTAATGCATGTTACAGACTGGGATTTTAACCCCCTGCCGAGCAGCTACGACAGCCATGTTTACAGAGCGTAAACCTACATAGGAGGCTGAGGCTTTGTAGATATGTGTGCAGTGAGGTGGCCATATGGGCATCAGTGCGGAAAGAACATGCGCTCCTCCATACTCCTGTTTGTCCGTGTGGCCCCAGACTTAATGCTTTGTTTATAAAGGATTTTACTAGGAAGGATACATAGACGACGTATTCGTTGCATAATCGATTAATCAATTCATCAGGTGGAAAAAAATATTTTTTTGCTTAATATTTCTTTCATGTAAAAAAAAATAATCACCCCTCCTTTTTTTCATAAGCAATTTGCATCGTGTATATTACTTTCGTATGTACATATGTAAATTGCTTATTTTTCGCACACCGAACACGAGCACCTGCTACAGTGATGGATCGATGCTGCGAGCGCAGCTTAAGCCCATGTCTGCTTTCTCCCCAAATGAACACTGCTACACGCGCTCAGGTAGACATCATGTCGGCACGGTGAGAAGGGGGGGGACACTACACGCAGCCTGATCACTTTAGCCTATTAGAGTGTCCCTTTACAATAATTTCATGAACTAATTGGCTGGACGGTCCGGGAGGTGGAAGAGAAGGAGTTCGGGGCAAGGGACTTTACCTGAGTATGAGAGGGAGTGGGTTAGGGCAAAAGACCGGATCTGAGTTTGGGAGGGAGTTTGTGGGAAGAGCCTGGACCAAATGGAGAGAATTGCAGCTTCAGGCCAAAGAGGGGGTGGCAGGCAGGTTGGGGCAGTGGCACAGGACTCCAGTATAAAACACCAGCGGTACAGCGCCCAGTGAAAGTATCCCAGGGTGTGTGTTATAGCGCTGTTAAGTTTGTTTTTATTCTGTTTACAACTCTATGTCTGATATAACCCTAGAACTCCTACAGAGAAAGCACCGGCGCCTCTTCTGCAACCGGCTCCGAACGAAGTTATAACGTTTAACTCCGTCTGACTCTAAACTGTGTGCTGCGCAGAAACCCACTAAATCGACGACTGATTAATCGATAATGAGAATAGCTGTCAACGATTCTCCTTTATCGATTAGTTGTTTCAGCCCTATGTAGAAGCGCAGCCACAGACGTAGTGATGTACAAAGCATAGTTAAAAGATTGTGCTGTGAGATCACGGTCTGCAAAATTCTGTGAAAAACTAAGATCTCATGTTTTCCATCTGAAACGATCATGTTAGCATATAACGAACCTTCCCCCGCCTGCCGACGCACGGTTACTTTTCCGCGCGTGTTTGGTAGAGGTTTGTCTCGTCTTTCAGTTGTATAAAAGGTTACTTAGTAATATTTAATTCTCATTACTGATAAACCATTGAACCGTTTACAGTCAATCCGCATCGGGGTCATCTTAGAAGATGCACGTCTTTAAATCTGAGCAGTCGCAGGTCCACTGCAGGGACATTCCTGCCACGTTGCAGCCGGTGTGCAAAAAGATTGCATGTTTGCAGCGGAGGAGGCCCCCCCCTTTCCCCCCAGTCACCACTTCTACCTTAAGGCTGGCCGTCCACTGGAACCATTTCCATGCGATGGTGTGATCATCCGAGATCGTCTGTCGTCGTTCGTCCGCTCCTGCAATAAAGCTGGTGGAGCTGCTCCTGTTTCTTGGAAACCACATCTCGTTCACAATAATGTGTTGCAAAAAAAAAAAAAAAAGGAAAGTGGTTGTGTCCAATTGGGTTTTCTGGCTCAATTTTAAAGACTTTTCGTTTGTTCAAGATAAGCGGTTTTGTGGACGCGGATTCCTTCCAGCACCATCTTGGACAACTTGTGAGGCAGCTTTTGAAGCTCACATTCGAGCGCCTTGTTCTGCGAATGGCCAAGATCTCCCATGTCCCCTGGGCAGGATTAAACGTTAATGACTTGCTTGGGCTCGAAAAGAAGCGAAATCTGCGCGTTCTGAAGCCTGTCAGGTCTATTCACAAAAAGGTGAATCTCAGGAGAAGAGAACAATCTAGACCAAAGAGCCGATTTGGAAAAAGTGGGACAAAACGGGAGAATTTTTCTGGTTTGACATTTTTCCCCCCACTTCTCCGGGGTTCCTTTTTTTTAATACATATTGTTTTCCTTTATTTATATAGCGGCACAAATTCCGCAGCGCTTTACAAGATCAGCGTACAGGATTGGTGGGAGCCGCTCAGGGGATTCAGACAAATCTAATGAACGAAGCTCGTCAGCTTCATGTCCAAAGTAGAAGGAAACACATCTTCCCTTTCTTGTTGCATAAACAGTGGAGTTGGTGGGAGAACATCAAAGATAGCGCCTGTATGGAGCTCTTCAACCACCACTCCTGAAAGAGAGTGGTCTCTTCAACCACCACTCCTTGGTCAATGCCCTACTGGATACACAGAGTAGCAACACTTTTGTAGACCAAGAGATATGTGAAAAAGTGGGGGCAATGTTAGAGCCGGTTAAGATAAAGCTTCCCACAATGATGGGAAAGGATTCCGTCGTTCAAAGCGACGGAGTTAATGGACATAGAGTTGGGGGGTTTTCTTCTCATGGTCCAATCATTTTGCCACCTGCATTTACCAGAGACTTCATTCCACTTGAACAGTCTCACATTCCTACTCCTGAAACCGCCAGCAGGTGGAGTCATCGGAATAAAATAGCAAAGGAAATATCAAGCTCTTTGATTGTAAGGTTGGACTCCTGATAGGTTACGACTGCTCAAGAGCTTTGGCACCACGACACCTAATCACAGAAGGTGATGATGAACCATATGCCATCAAGACAGATTTGGGCTGGAGCATTGTTGGTGGTTCAGCACCAGGGATGGCAAAGTTGACAGACATTACAGGTCTGTGCCATTGTGTGTCTATTAACCTCCCTGGCGGTCTAATTTTTTAAAAATTTCGTGTCTAAAAGCGACTCAAATTGTTTTTAAAGGAAACGTGTTTTTGTACATAATTAGCCTGTAATAATTAGGAATCACGCACTGAAATCCGTGCAATCAAGAGTCCTTACTGGTAAAATCCTTTATAAATAAATAAAATAAAAAAATAGTAAATACACTGAGTCCGATAAAGTTTGAAACACGAAATAATAAATTTATTATCCCAAAAATAATTATCCAAAATAATGCAAATAAATGATATTCAATAAAATAAAAAACACTGAAATCGGTCTGAAAACAAGGGTAAGAGGATGTATGGTCTATTTCTTATCCTGTAGTGCCACCCAGTGGCCGTTCATAAACATTGCACTTTGGATTACAGTATTTTATGAATTGTTTATAAGTTTGCTGATGGTTCCCGCCCACCCTGCACCATGTGACTCGCAGGGAGTCTTCCAGGAAGCAGCTCGCCGCGATCACACTGCGGGGGACAGCAAGGGAGCCAGGAGGTGAGTAAACATCCAGCCCGAGTGTGGCTCGGGGTTACCGTACACGGTATTGAAATTTAACCCCGAGTCACACTCGGGAATACCAGCAGGGAGGTTAAGGAACTTCCAATATGGACACCTGCCTCTGGCATCAGAGCCCTTGAATCAGACTTTAGAGATACAAATCCAAGGGAAAGGCGTAAATCACAAGGCGACATACAGCTCATGCAATTATTGAATGAAAACATTCACCAGAATTCAGAAGGAGACCTTGAGATGCCCCTTCCATTTAAGACAAGCCCACAACTACCAGAATACAAGAAGCTGGTGCGGCTGAACAGGGGCGTACCTAGAACCTTTGGCACCGGGGCGGATCCTATATTTGGCACCCCCCAACTTTAAAATGTAAATAAAAAATAAATTAACCCTCTCGCTGCTGAGGCTTTTCCCGCCCCTGTGCTGAGGTCATTTTTACCGGTTTTGCTCATCATGTTTAAACGTGTTTTGAAGGCTTATTTTAGTATATGACTCAGACATATTATATATCGTTCTTTCCGTCAGACTCGGTAGATTCATAATATGTCATTATTATATGTATACGTTATGTCATGTCTGTATATTATAACAAAAAATGCAATAAAATATGTATTTTCAATAATTTACAATGTGTAAAGTGTTTTTTTCACATTTTAACATGCGAGCAATTGCGGTTATATTTTGTATGGGGTGCGCTTGTAAAAAAAATTAGAGATGGGGTCTCGTTACATTTTTTTTTGGGGAAAATTACACTATTTTTAACAAACGCACCGCATACAAAAATCGTTAGTGCAGCATCATTGTTCACATTATAATTGAAATGGGAACAATATTGCTGCATTAACAAACCAAAAAAAAGAAAAAAAAAGTGTTTATTTTTTTTTTTATAATTTTTGTTTTTAATTTTTTTTTATTTTTATTTTTCCTTTTTTTTTTTTTTTTACAACATTTTTTCACTTTCATGTTTGGTATCGTTGGAACGGCCATGCTCTGGCCGATCCAACCATACCAAAATTTAACCCCTAACTGCCACGGATCGGGAGATAGGGAGTTCATTGGAACTCCCTATCTCCACCGTTGGTGGCAGTTAAGGGTTAACTCTAGGACTGGCGTCATCGTGCTATGCACGATGACGCCAGTCCTCAGGGGGAGTTCCAGCTCCGGGAAAGGATCGCGAACCGGCGCTTTTCAGCGCCGATTCGCGATCCAGCTCCCCAGGGGTTAATGCCAGGCATCATTTGGAAGGGCAGGCTGTGCCCTTCCAAATGATGCCTGGGTTAACCCCCGCAGAGCCGCCGATCGGGAGGGAGAGAGGTCCGAAGGACCTCCCCCCCTCCCTTTCAGGCGCCTCCTCCGCACATGCGGGGGGGGGCGCCTGAATTAGGTGTCATCGCGCTGCCGCGATGACACCTAATTCCGGCGGCTGTGGTCCCGGATGCGCGGCTGACATCCAGGATGTCAGCCCGCACCGGGGGGGGGGCCAGCGATCGGCCGGAACCCGGCCGAACGCTGACCCCAATGGGAGGATGCGCTGAGCGCGTCCTCCGCATACCAGCGGGAATGCTGAGGACGCGCTGAGCGCGTCCTCAGCATCCAAGTGGTTAAAGAAAAAAAAAACACGCACTTTTTTGAATGTTTTCAAAAATATTTTTAGTTACAGCATTCTGGCAGGACATGACGTATACTTATGATATATTATGAATCTGCCGATGGTGGGTCATGTGTCCTCTGTGCTGTGCAATAAGAGGAGAGTGTAGATTTGTTTGTTATTTTTAAGTGATTTTTCAAACTCACAACATATCAATCCTCATGCTATGAACAAAAGTACACATGTGGCTGGTTTTGTTGATGGGAGTTGTGTGTGTGTGTTGGGGTGGCTTATTTTGTGGGATAAGAGTTGTGTGTTGGTGGCTGGCAGGGGCAGATCCAGAGGGGGGGGGGCAACGGGGCAATTGCCCCCCCCCCAAGAAAATCACCGCCAGCGTTCTCCTCTTCTCCCTACTGACGAGTGGCCGCTGCACTGACACGCAGCCTGGTCACTCGCCTGGGACGAGAACCACCTGAACAGCCGTGTGATCTCGCGAGAACACGGCTGCGCGGCTGGTCAGGTGGTTCCCAGCAAGCGGCCAAGCTACATGTCAGCGGCCACTCGCCTGTCGCCTCGTGGGGGGCCGGGGAGAAGAGGAGAACGCCGGCGGAGCCTGGCCTGGACCAGCAAAGAGGTGAGAGCTGGGGGCAAATATACCCATGAAGCGGGGGGGGGGAAATATACCCATGGAGCTGGGGGCAAAAATACCCATGAAGCGGGGGCAAATATACCCATGGAGCTGGGGGCAAATATACCCATGGAGCTGGGGGCAAATATACCCATGGAGCTGGGGGCAAATATACCCACGGAGCTGGGACAAATATACCCACGAAGCGTGGGGGGCAAATATACCCACAGAGCTGGGACAAATATACCCATGAAGCGGGGGAATATATATATGGAGTGGGGGCAAATATAGCCATGGAGTGGGGGCAAATATACCCGTGGAGCTGGGACAAATATACCCATGGAGCTGGGGGCAAATATACCCATGGAGTGGGGGCAATATATACCAATGAAGCGGGGGGCAACATATACCCATGTGAGCTAAGGGCAAATATACCCATGTGAGCTGCCTGGGGGCAATATATATATCCATGTGAGTTGGGGCAATATATATATATATCCATGTGAGCTGGGAGCAAATATCTATATCCATGTGAGCTGCCTGGGGGCAATATCTATATCCATGTGAGCTGCCTGGGGGCAAATTATCTATATCCATGTGAGCTGCCTGGGGGCAAATATCTATATCCATGTGAGCTGCCTGGGGGCAAATATCTATATCCATGTGAGCTGCTTTTGGGGGCAATATATATATATCCATGTGAGCTGCTTTTGGGGGCAATATATATATATCCATGTGAGCTGCCTGGGGGCAATATATATATCCATGTGAGCTACCTGGGGGCAATATATATATATATCCATGTGAGCTGCCTGGGGGCAATATATATATCCATGTGAGCTGCCTGGGGGCAATATATATATCCATGTGAGCTGCCTGGGGGCAATATATATCCATGTGAGCTGCCTGGGGGCAATATATATCCATGTGAGTTGGGGCTAATATATATCCATGTGAGTTGGGGCTATATATATATACATACATACATACATACATACACACACATGTGAGCTGGGGCAACTATCTATATCCATGTGAGCTGCTTGGGGGCAATATATATACCATGTGAGCTGCCTGGGGGCAATATATATATCCATGTGAGTTGGGGCAATATATATCCATGTGAGTTGGGAGCCAATATATCTGCCGGTCACTGCGAACCCAACACCAGCTCTTGGCCAAAACTGGTAGAATGCCCCCCCCCCCGAAACCTGTTTCTGGATCCGCCTCTGGTGGCTGGTGTGTGATGTGGGTTGTGTGTTGGTTGGTTTTGTGTGATGGAGTTGTATAGGTGGCTGGTTTTGTGTGATGGGAGTGGTGTGTGGGTGGCTAGTTTTGTGTGATGGGTGGCTGGTTTTGTGTGATGGGAGTGGTGTGTAGGTGCTAGGTGGCTGGTTTTGTGTGATGGGAGTTGTGTGTATATGCTGGGTGGCTGGTTTTGTGGATTGGAGTTGTGTATGTGTGCTGGGTGGCTGGTTTTGTGGATTGGAGTTGCTGAGCAGAGAATGGGTGTATGTTTTGCAGGTATGAGATGCTGCTATGGTCTTTTTGCTTTACTATTCAGTTTAAGACTCCCTCTTCCCTGTCCCTGTTTACCCTGGTCTGCCTATTCAATGATGATGCAGTGAATGTAGCCTGGCCCCCTCTATGCAAGACCTCACCAAGAGCCAGGCAGCTCAGTGACAAATTTCTGATCACTGCAGTGCTGGTTAAGGAAAGGTCCACTTTAAACAGCAGTAAGCAGACAGGGCTTCATATTCTGCTGATAAACCCCCCCCCTTATCTGTCATTTATGGTCATCTTCTCTCTCTGCACACAAATCACATCCCCCTCCCCTCGAGCTGCTGCGGGGCAGGGGAGGAGAGGGGGATTTTTATTCTATTATATTCCTAATGCAAATGCCCTGCTCCACTGCTCGTTGTTTGAGAACACAGCTCAAAGCTGACACACAGTGACAGTGGCACCTCCTAGTACCCCCTAATGACACCCCAATAATCACTGGTACCTGGGGCGACCCACCACTCCCCTAAGTACACCACTGCTCTGATATGCTCACAAATTTTGGCGAACAAGTACGGTGCTGTTTGAAGGCATTGCAAATCCCCATAGAGAAGTAATGGTTAATCTATTCAGAGAACACCAAACAGCAGAGAAATGGCAGTGAAATGCCCTGATGTTCGGTGGTTACAATCAGCAGGTTTATTCAGGCGATTCCCATAGGTTTCAATGGTAAAAATATTCCTGTTTTTATGCGATATCTAATAAAATCGTTTATTATTTTAATCTGCAGCAAAAAGTCTCTTTATTGAATTTTTTTTTGTACGTTTTAGTCATTTTTCAAAAAAAATTGGCAAAATTTCCCTTTTTTTTTTTTTTTAAATAGTGAGTTTTCTGTAACAGACCTTTTTATTATCAATCATAGGACCTTATATGTAAATTCCAGACATTTTCGTTCAGTAGTTTTTTTAAAAACAGCAGGCCACGGGTTTGCGGTGGCGGCATTCTGTGGCCGAATCCCTGCACTTCGGTGACCTTGCGGTGAATGGTGAATTCACTGTAGTGTGGGGAAATTTGAGTCCCCGAAGTGCAGGGATCTACAGAACACCAAAATGTTGGCGTCATTTTGGTGCTCTGTGAGTAACCCCTTTAGTGGTGGGTTTTTTGCTGCCCCCTGGAAATGCCAGCCTAGGCCTTGCCTACCCAGAACATACCTGAAAATTAGTGAAATCTCAATCTATCCTTCCTGGTAAAATACTTTGTAAAAGTAAAAAAAATAAATTTTTAGGGTGTCATCCTAGGGGTGGTGCCACCTAGTGCGGGCCACCCCCCTCCATGCCCCTGAGGCTGAAGCATCGGAGGAAAATTTGACCAAAACCCCAAATTCAAGGATGACTATGTAAAATTTATGGAAGGTGTCTTCAAGGATGGTGATGCAGAGGGTGATTTTCTCCCTCTGAATTGTTCTTGCAGCGCTGCCTCCAGCTGCGGAAGATTTGCTTTGCTGGTATAGGTTACAGTGGCATCTGCGTACATGTGTACAGTTGAGGCTTTGCTGGTATAGGTTACGGTGGTGTCTGCGTACATGTGTACAGTGGAGGCTTTCCTGGTATAGATTACGGTGGCGTCTGCGTACATTTGAGGCTTTGCTGGTATAGATTACGGTGGCTGCTGCGTACATGTGTACATTTGAGGCTTTGCTGGTATAGGTTACGGTGGCATCTGCGTACATGTGTACAGTGGAGGCTTTGCTGGTATATATTATGGTGGCTTCTGCGTACATTTGAGGCTTTGCTGGTATAGGTTACGGTGGCATCCGCGTACATGTGTACAGTGGAGGCTTTGCTGGTATAGGTTACAGTGGCACCTGCGTACATGTGTACAGTTGAGGCTTTGCAGACATTGGGCAGATCATTTATGAATATCGTGAACAGCAGGGGGCCGAGTATTGAGCCTTGGGGTCAGTGGCGGAAGTACCAGGGTTGCAGATGCGACCGGGCCCTGGCATTCCGCCACTGGAGGGGGGCCCGGCCCCGCCCGCCAGATTCCGGCAATCAGCGCCGGAATCTGGGAGCCGCGCGCTGGCCGTCCCTCTCCCTGCGAGCGGCCACTGACATACAGCTTGGCCGCTCACGTGGGATAGGAACCACCTGACCAGCGCACGAGATCCTCTCGCGAGACCTCTGCGCTGATCAGGTGGTTTCCGGCGAGCGGCCAAGACGCATGCTTCCAGCGGCCGCTCGCCTCGGAGAACAACGGGACGCCGGCGGAGCCTGCCCTGGGGCCAGCAGAGGTGAGAGCTGGGGGCCCTATATACCCATGAGAGCTAGGGACCCTATATACCCATGAGAGCTGGGGGACCTATATACCCATGAGAGCTGGGGGACCTATATACCCATGAGAGCTGGGGGACCTATATACCCATGAGAGCTGGGGGCCCTATATACCCATGAGAGCTGGGAGGCAATAGGTAAACTAAAAAAAATGGTCTGAGTTGTGGCAATTGAGTTTTAATGTGGATAAGTGCAAGATAATGCACCTGGGACGTAAAAACCCAAGGGCTGAATATAGAATATTTGATACATCTGAGGAAAGGGATTTAGGGGTTATTATTTCAGAGGATCTAAGGGTAAGTAGTCAATGTAATAGAGCAGCAGGAAATGCTGGCAGAATACTTGGTTGTGTAGGGAAGGTATTAGCAGTAGGAAAAGGGAAGTGCTCATGCACTGTACAGAGCACTGGGGAGACCTCCTGGAGTACTGTGTGCAGTACTGGAGACCGTATTCCAGAAGGATATAGACATCTTAGAGAGAGTTCAGGAGGCCTACTACAAAATGGTGTACGCTTGAGGAGAAAAGTTACCAGGAAAGGCTTAATGATCTTAACATGTACAGCTCTGGAAAAAGACGGACAGAGGAGATTGATAGAAACATTTAAATGTAAAGGGATCCCACAAGGTAGAGGAGGGGAGTAATTTTAAAAGGAAACAAAGTAGCAAAAACAAGAGGACATAGTCTTAGACTTAGAGGGGCAAAGGTTTTAAAAGTAACATCAGAAAGCATTACTTTTTTACTGAGAGGGTGGTTGGATACATGGAACAGTCTTCAGTTGAAAGTTGGTATGAGGCCAAAGACAGTGAGTTGAAATTTAAGCAGGCATGGGATAGGCATAAGTGTAGTATATCATAGTGTTATATCTATCCACCACTAGAGGGCGCATGTTGTAGGTATTATCTGTGTTCCTGTTCATTGTAAATAAAGTTTCCTCATCACATGGTAGAGTTCTAAGGCAGCATGCAGACGCTGTGTGCAGCTCCTGTAAATAAAGAATAAGAACCTTCCACAGCCTGTCTCTGCTTTCAAAGATATGGAGATATCACATTGGCGACGAGGGTAAACAGGTTGTACTGTGGAACGTGTATGTGCAGTTTCAAGGTCTGCAGAGCAGAAAGAAAAAAAATAAAGAAACAGAAGAGACTACAAGGACGTGAATTGCTGAGACAGAATGGCTGCTCTTGTGGGAACAGTGAGCCCCTTTGACTGTGAGTTGCAATCGTGGGACGAATATATTGAAGTGTTGGACTATTTCTTTCAAGCTAATGAGATTACTGATGCCGGTAAGAGGAAAGCAGTGTTATTAAGCGGGGTCGGCGCGTCAACTTATAGTTTGCTGAGAAGTTTGCTGTGTCCTATGACGCCAGCAGAGAAAATATCAGGAACTTGTCGTCGTGCTCAAAGCCCATTATAATCCAAAACCAAGTGAAATTGTGCAGAGATATAAATTTAATTCACGCACACGGCATACTGGCGAGAAGGTGGCTGATTATGTGGCGGAGTTGAAAAAGTTAGCGCAGTATTGTGAATACGGGCCTACACTACCACAAATGCTGCGGGACAGGCTGGTGTGTGGAGTAAATGACGACAGGATGCAGAGACGGCTGTTGTCAGAAGTGGATTTAACCTTTGAAAAGGCTCTTACTATGTGTCTGGCGATGGAGTCGGCTGACAGAAATATAAAAGATCTCCAAGGCTTCTCTGGGGATGAAGAATCACAGTCTCAAAGGTCTCATCAGGGACAATCGGTGGTGCATAATGTGGGTGCAGTGGATAAGAGGGGGGTGGAAGACGGACTATGAGTGTTTCAGGTGCAAAGGGAATCATGCACCCCACGAATGCAAATTTATAAATGAACTGTGCCACCATTGTCAGAAACGTGGACACATCAAGCGGGCGTGCAAATCCAAGCACGTGATGCAGAGTCACAAAACCCCATTTCAAGGACTGAGGGGGAGAGGAAAGGAAAGGAGAAGGCTGGGAGGTCGCATTTAGTGAAAGAAGAAGACGTTAGTGAGACAGAAGATGCAGGTGACATAAACACGATATACAGTGTCTCACATAAAATGCCTAAAGTGGCTCCTATTCTACAGAAGTTAAAGGTGAATGGCATGAACATCGAATTTGAGGTGGACACAGGTTGTGGCATTACAATTATTAGCAAAAAGCAATACTCTAAGCTATGGAAAAACACCGACATACCAGAGTGGGAACCATGCAACCTGACATTAAAAACATATACAGGTGAGAAGATGCTGGTGTTAGGTCAGGTTATAGGAACAGTGCAGAGTCAGATGGACAACAAGAAACTTACTATGGTAGTGGTTGAAGGGGCGGGCCAAATTTATTGGGACGAAACTGGCTGAAAGACTTAAGAGTGTTGCCACAACTGGTGAATACAGTAACAGCCAGTCCAACGCTACATTTGGCTGACCTGCTAGATCGATATGCTGAGGTGTTCAAAGATGAGCTAGGTCAGCTGAAAGGCACCACGGCCAAAATTCATGTGAACTCAGAGGCCCAGCCACGATTCTATAAGCCACGACGGATACCTTTTGCTGTCAAACCTCTGGTGGAGGCAGAACTGCAGAGACTGGTAGATGAGAAAATTATAGAACCAGTACAATTTTCGGAATGGGCAGCTCCCATAGTACCGGTGAGGAAGCCGGATGGTTCAATCCGCATCTGTGGAGATTACAAACTCACAGTAAACCGAGCATCCAGTGTGGAACAATATCCTATTCCTAAAGTGGAAGACTTATTTGCTCAGTTGGCGGGCGGCAACAAATTCTCCAAACTGGATATGAGTCATGCGTATCAGCAGATCGTGCTGGATGAAAGCGCCAAAAAGTATGTGACTGTTAATACACACAAAGGACTGTATACTTATGGTAGATTGCCGTTTGGAGTGGCGTCGAGTCCAGCCATTTTCCAGCGCACTATGGAGGGCATCCTACAAAACATGCCGCACGTCACAGTCTACTTAGATGACATTTTAGTTACTGGGGTCAGCGAGGACGATCATTTAAGAAATCTGGAGGAGGTCTTGTCTCGGCTAAAACAAAGTGGCCTGAGACTGGGAGCAAGTGCAAGTTCCTGGGAACAGAAGTGGTTTTTCTGGGTCACAAGATCAGTCAGTGCTGCGGGTGTGCAGCCAGTCGCAGAAAAGGTCCAGGCCATACAAGAGGCACCCACACCGCGGTCTGTGAGTGAACTAAAGGCTTACTTAGGCCTATTGAACTATTACCACAAATTCTTACCGAGCCTGTTTACTGGCACCGCTGCATGCACTATTGAGGAAAGAGACTAAATGGACCTGGAGTTGTGAGCAAAAAGAGGCCTTTGAAAAGTCCAAAAATCTTCTCCAGTCGGATGCCTTGTTGGTACATTATGATGTCAACAAACCTATTATCCTGGCTTGTGACGCTTCACCTTATGGTGTGGGTGCTGTGTTGTCGCACAGGATGGGGGATGGATCTGAACGGCCAATAGGGTTCGTCTCACGTACACTGAATGCAGCTGAGAAAAAATTTCTCAAATTGAGAAGGAGGGCCTTGCGGTGATATTTGGGGTGAAGAAGTTTCACACATACTTGTATGGGAGACAATTCACCATTGTTACAGATCATAAACCACTGATCTCATTATTTAATGAACTGAAGGAGGTTCCACAAATGGCCTCGCCACGCATTCAAAGATGGGCTGTGACATTATGTGGATATGAGTACTCCATCGTGTACAAAGCAGGCAAGGATCATCAAAATGCTGATGGCTTGAGCCGGTTGCCAGTCGCGGAAACAGGGGTGGAGACGCCTGCGGAGGAAGAGAGAGTACTTCTATTGGAAGAAAATGGCGTACCATTGGTTAAAGCCGACCAGGTGAGGAAATGGACAGATAAAGATACCGTTTTAGCACGGGTTAGAGAGTTCGTCCTCAGAGGATGGCCAAAAAGAGTGGAGAAATCAGTGTTTGGAGCTTATGTGAAAAGGAAGGAGGAACTTAGTGTGGAGGCAGGTTGTGTCTTGTGGGGTGCCCGTGTGGTCATTCCACCCCCAGGTCGCACAGACCTACTGAAGCACTTACACACGACTCACCCAGGAATAATCAGGATGAAGGGGCTGGCGCGGAGCTATATGTGGTGGCCGAAGATGGATGCCGATATAGAAGCAATGGTAAAAACTTGCACCATGTGCCAAGAAAATAGAAATTCTCCCCAGTGTGCACCTTTACATCCTTGGGAAGTACCAAACCTTCCATGGAGAAGACTTCACATTGATTATGCGGGCCCGTGGATGGGCAAGATGTTTTTGATTTTGGTGGATGCTTACTCTAAATGGATAGAGGCGTACCCGTTAAGTAAATCCACCTCCGCAGTGACTATTCAATGCCTCAGACAGAGCTTTAGCCAGCATGGAATTCCCGAAATGGTGGTGTCGGACAATGGCACCAGTTTTACGAGTATGGAGTTTCAAGAATTCATGGCTCGAAATGGTATTAAGCACGTGACCACAGCGCCTTACCATGCAGCGTCCAATGGACTGGCCGAAAGGGCGGTGCAGACATTTAAAGGGCTGATAAAAAAAAGTTCAGGAGATTCCATTGAGGTCAAGATGGCCAGAGCGTTGTTTAGTTACAGGATAACTCCTCAGTCCACGACTGGAAAATCACCTGCAGAGCTCTTGTGTGGGAGGAAATTGCGTTCCACGTTGGATCTCATACATCCGGATTTTAAAGGCCAGGTGCAAGAAAAGCAGGTGAAGCAAAAACTTTATCATGATCAACATGCCAAGGAGAGACATCTGCGGGAAGGTGACAAAGTATACACTAGAAATTTTGGTGTGGGACCTTCCTGGATTCCGGGGACTGTTCAGACGCAGACAGGTCCTGTGTCATGCACTGTTGCACTTGGAAATGGCCAGATTGTGCGTCGTCACATAGATCAGGTGAGAAATAGACATGTTGCATATCCAGAGGATCTACAGAGTTTGGCGGAACCATTAACGCAAGATATGGAGATTTTGGCTCCCCTTTCCGGTGTTGTACTTGCAGAAGCCGGGGAAGAGGGACAGATGGAGGGGGAGCTTGTCACAGAGAAATCATCAGAGACTGCTCATGTGGAGGGGGAGCAAGAATTACGGCGATCCACCAGAACAAAGAAAGCACCAACTTATCTACAGGATTATACTTAGCTTAGTAGTGAGTTCCCCAGCCACAGGACAAGAATGCGTCCTGGAACTCACTGGGACGGAGGTAGTCTACCCAAAGTCTCAAGTTTAGTGGGAGTTTTTCTGTGCCTAGGGTCATGTGGATGGTATTTTTGAAACTAGTGTTATCAGAGGGAGGGGATGTAGTATATCATAGTGTTATATCTATCCACCACTAGAGGGCGCATGTTGTAGGTATTATCTGTGTTCCTGTTCATTGTAAATAAAGTTTCCTCATCACATGGTAGAGTTCTAAGGCAGCATGCAGACGCTGTGTGCAGCTCCTGTAAATAAAGAATAAGAACCTTCCACAGCCTGTCTCTGCTTTCAAAGATATGGAGATATCACAATAAGGCTATCCTAAACAAAAGTATCAGGTAAGTATCCATGTAATTGGGCGAACTAGAATGGGCCGAAGGTTCTTATGCCGACATTTTTTTCTATATAACCATGAGAGGGGGCCATAATAAATAACCATGTGAGGGGGCAATATATATCCATGTGAGCTGGGGGGGGGGGCAATATTAGTCTGTGTGTGGGGTATTATATATCCATGTGAGCTGGGGGAATACTATCTTTTGTTTATTTTGCAGTGAAAAAATAAGTAATAAATATAGAGCTTTTTTGGGGGGGGGCCTTCATGATTCTTGCACGCGGGGCCACTCAGGTTTCTTAGTTACGCCACTGTTGGGGTACACACAAGTGACTGGGAGGGAGAGGGAGGAGCTGCTAGAAATGGACACCTATTGCGATTGGTATAGGTGATCGCACGCTAACCTGGTTTCAAAGTTTTTGTAACAGGATGCCATGGTCAAACCTGTCCACCCGACCCTCAGCCAGGCCAGATTTTGCAGTTCACCTTGGGGAAATACAGACTGAAGGCTGAGGGTCCTAAGGACAGGTTTGGGAAACACTGGTCTACGTTGTCAAACACCTTGGAGAAGTCATGGAAGATGCTCCAGTTAGGTCTTCTTGTTCCATGCCAGCTTGGATATCATTGCAGACTTTTAAAAGGGCGGTTGTAGCTGAATGATTTGGACGAAAGCCGGATTGATCTGGGGTTAAACAGTTCCAATCTATACTATAAAACAGTAAGACGGCGGCGTGTCCGTCGCCACGCTGCAGTTTTCAAATGCGCGCGGAACTTGCACATTACGCATGCGCGCAGTGATTACTAGCCGGTGTTCCTGAGGGACACAAAAATCCGTTGGAGAGGCGCGCACATGGCGTCTCTCCAGCGGATCAGCTTTTTTGTGTCCTTCGCGGATCCCCCCTGCCCTGAGTCTCCCCCGGTGGCTGGCGGAGGGGAGGCTCTGGGCGCAGCATGCCGGAACCAGCACGGCGAAGACCTGGGGACTTGATCACGGCGCTGGACCAAGGTAAGTATTTGCCTCCCTGCAACTGGGCACCCCACCACCTTGAGCCTGTCCCCATGAGTTTACAATCTAAGGGGGTCCCATAAATTTACAATCTATCCCATGAGCTTACATTCTAAGGGGTCCCATGAGCTTACATTCAAGGTGGTCCCACAAGCTTACAATCTGAGGGTCCTGTTCCCGTCAGTTTACAATCTAAGAGGGAAGAGGAACCTGCTCTAATATATAAATGCCTTTGTAATGCGCTGTCAGCTGTGCGCGCACCCATCACAGCTGCTCACTTGGCCCTCCTGTTGCGAATGGGATGGTGACAGACGCGTTACAAATGCATTTATATAGAGAGATACTCTTGGATAGGACATTGAAAACCAATTATGTGGACATGAATTCTGAGCTGGCGACCACAATAGACTGCCCTCCGGGCAGGCTTAACAACTAGTATTGAGAATAATCACGTAATTGAATGCAAACACATTTTGCCAAAATTTTTGGCATTATAGGGAGCAATGATATCGGGCGGTAGTTGGATACCAAAAGTATTGTCACCAAAATTATGTATAGGTACCACTCTCGCACCTGCAGCAACACCAAAGGTTATGCAGCCAATTCCTGTCTGAACGAACCAGCGAAATTCAGATTTTGGACCTTAATCCTGATGAATTTCTAGTCCAGACATTGACGGGAGTAAAGTGAATGTAAATAGTGACACCTTTTCCTTTAAGGTTGCCCTGGATGAGAAACCAGCAACACGGCGAGGAATCCCCGGCGGTGGCGTCTGTGTTTGATCCATTAGGCTTCCTGGCTCCTATAGAGAAAGAAAGTATTACAAGAAACGTGCCATGGCATGGCATGGGATGAACCACTCCCCAAAGAGTTAATGCCACAATGGGCAAGCTGGCTGAATGAACTGAAGAATCTGCAAACTCTCCAGAGTTTGAGAGGTTTTGTGCCGGAATATCTAGGGAAGGTTCAGAGGATTGAACTCCATCACGATGCAGAGGCCAGCAGCCAAGGGTATGGTTGGTCATTGCTCACATACAAGAGTGTTGAGTGAAGATAGGGTGCGCTGCTCGTTTCGCATGCCGCAATCCTCCACCTCCTCCCTTCAGCCACTTGCTCCAGATCACTCAAGGAGCACCAGGAGCACAAGCCATGGGTTTGCTGGTTTGGAGAGACAGCAGGGCTGAGACGAGTTGCAGGTGCAGCTACTGTGGTGTCCCCGGCTCTTGCGCGAGTAGAGATGTGGACCAGCCTCCCCTCCCATTTTTAACTGACCTGGCAGAGTGCAGCTGCAGCGTCTGCTTGTGTCTTTACATGCTGGCTCTGCCCCCTCTATCCCAGCAGCAGGTCCTGATACACAGGCTGGTCTCTTCCCCATCGCCACTTCTAGTCCATTACCCCTTCCTCAGCTCTGCTTTTTCTCCCTGTATGTGTACAATAATTGTGGAGGTGGTTTTGGATTTAAAAATAAAAAAAAAAAGCCTGTTTTTTGGGCTGAATGAGGCGGATTTGTGGTTCAGGTGAATGGAGCTGAAATGGGATGTGAAAGGGAGGAACGTGTATATGTTTACGTGCGTCTGTGTGTATACCTGTGACCAACAGAAATATGTCACAGTGCGGGAGTGTTTGGCTTTGAGAAAAGTTGGCAAACCTAGCTGCGCCATGGGCCTACGGGTTGTTCTTGCCCCCTGGGTCAAAAGTTGCCAGTCAGCTGCAGAGATCTTTTCCGCATTCAGTAGTATGTTAAAAGGGGGAGCGCAACATTTAAAATCAAATGATATTTTTTGGATGGGTTCAAAAAGGTAATCTTGGGTTACATCAACAATCAAGCACATAGGTGTCATGTTTTTTTTGTAGCGAATGGAGTCCAAAGAATCAGAAGCAACCGACCCCGTGCACCATATAGACAGTGATCAAAATCCAGATGGTCAAGTTTCCAGGGGGCCTCAAGGGGTCACAGCGGATTTAGTCAAACTGGCTTACTGGACCCAAAATCGCTTTGGAAGAGAGAAATTACACTAAAAAGACAACTCCAGAGCTTCTGGTTGGAGATCCTGAAGAACAGCACAAGTACTACAAAAGGTAGCGAAAGAACAAATTTTTTGGAGCGATTTAACAGGTTTTCAAAATGGCAGCCGGCATTGAAAGTTGTCGCTCGTATCCATCAATTAGCAAGACAGAGTTAAACCTATAAATGAAGACGTACTCAAGGTCAGTAACGGGTTTGTAAATTTGGCACAAAACGGATTCCTTCAAAGATGGAATGCAAATGCTGAGTTACGGTAAATCACCAAAAAGTCAACGGCTTCAACTTGATCCAGTATTGCAAGATGGTGATCTCCGGGTAGGACGACGATTGGAAATGCCAAGCAATCCTCCCAAGAGATTGTGTTGTCACACATCTTATCTCTGATTACTGCCATGAAAAAAAAAAACTCAGCACCGAGGCAGAGGACAGACTCCTATGGAGAGCAAATGGTCACTGGATTGTCGGCGGCAAAGTTTTAGCAAACCACATTAAGCAATGTGTCTCAGGCAGGAGAGCTCGCTGGCCAACAGAGGCACAGATGGTGGATCTACTTTACTAGCAGTGTTGATCCTTCACTATTCTTGTACTGGTGGGATGGGATTGTTTCTGACCGTTGCTCTCCGGGCAAGTTCTTAAAAGAATGTAAGAGATATGGTCTTGTCTTACACAGAGGCGTTGCAAGATCAACTAAAATTTGATGCAATGGAACGAATCTTAATATTAAAAAAAGGGTCAAAGTGTAAAATATTTGTCTTAAGTCAGAAAACGCTGTATGGTTCTAGAGTTTTGAAGTGACAATTTATTCACATAAAAATTCATCATATAGTTATTGGTGGGAGTGTAACTGTCAAGGGACTTTTTAATAGCTCAGTGTGTTGTATAACCTCTTAAGAACTTCTCTATCGGCATGTGGTCTAGAGGCACACACGGCAATTTACCTCTGTTCTATATCCTGTATAAAAGGTTTTATATCACTTTATTCATGTAATGATGTAACTGGATTTAGTTCCTAGGAGAGACTTGAAGGACTGAGAAATGCATGTTTTGAACACAATCCTGGTTTATTCAGATAGGCGAAAAACAAGAGAATGACTGGAGAATGAAATATTCTGGGTCAAAATAGCCAAACCAGAAAAACTCTCCCATTTATCTCACTTTCCAAATCAGCTATTTTGACCTAGAATTTTCCATTCTCCTACTTTTCACCTCTCTGGTGTTTCTTGTAGTGTTCAGTGTCTAATAAAGGAGACCTCTGTATGAAGCATACAGTGGTAGACCTGTGCTAGTCTATTCTGGGTTCTCTATAAATATCATCCACGGACCTATTGAGAAAAAAGTGAAATTACAGAATAACCGAAGAGGTGTACCACAAGTATAGCATTGGAGTTGTAAACAATTTTGGGAGGACTCATTGCTTTTAACCTCCAGGAACAACAGCACATCCCATGAAATGGTCACAATATCAAATAATTGTGACACCACCACCTTTAGTCAGTTGATTGTGGGTATAGAGGCTGTGTTTGGTGTAGGTATCCAGTATTGTTTCCCCAATTTGATTTCCCACACTTTGAGGAAATGTCGGGGTAATTAAAAAGGTGCACAAGGCAATGCTCCAAGTGTAACCATATAATTGGTTGAATGCGGTGCTGGCGACTAGGTGCCAACACCCATAGAACGTTAACTGGTTGTGGGTAAATTCAAGTCTCGTTTTCAAAAATGCAACAGAAGGAAACGAGAGCAAAGATCTAATAAACATTTTTATATGATAAACAGCAGAGAACGAAGTCGTAAAAGGTACAAAATCAGAGAATTTGTTATGAAACGTCACCATAGCACGACGTGAAGAACAAGAGCCCCAAACCCTTTAACAAAGATCATCCCCAGCAGATCAGTATTTCTAGTTCACCCAGTGATATGACGTGGGGGGGGGGGGTCTACATTATTCCTATGAAACCAAGTTAACAAGGAGATCGTGTAGTCATAACCTGGATTTAAAGTAGTGCGTCGCCAACTCTCGACAGAATGGACGGAATAAGAAGGTTTAGCAGTACATTCCTTCATTAGGACCAAATCATAGAATGGAAAAAGGAGCCAAGACAAAATCCCCTAGAAAGCACATGACAGTGCAAAAAAAATGAAGGGAAGTAGAAAGAAAAAGAAAAGTCTTCAGAAATTTTACCAGGGATTCAGTGTATAGAAGTTTTTTGTATTGCAATAAGTCTTTCGTGGAAGGTTTCCGTTTGTTAAGTTACAGCTTTTGTTTTTCTGACGTTAAAGCTTCAATCTCGTCACTTGGAGCGCTGGTCCCAAGATCACCACAAACGGCCTGTACACGGATGGCATAGGAGGTCTTGGGTTTTAGCCCCGCGATGTCCCAATTCTTCCTTTTCTTTCCCGTCTTTGTTTCTAACCAGGTGGGATTGTCCTGCTTTCCCTTTTCTTTGTATTCAACTTTATACTCCGTTATAGTGACTCCTTCACCAATAACCTTGGGTTCCTTCCAAAGTAAATGGAGACATGTTGGTTCACTGGTGCAGGTTATGATCTCTGGAGGACTAGCTGGAAGGGTCTTCATGACTGTAATGTCGCTGGCTGCACTGAGTCCTACTTTACACACTGAGGAGTATCTGACCTGGTACGTTTTATTTGCCTGTAATCCAGTGAGATTTAGTTCCGGATCTTTATTCTCTGTTCTATGTGTTTTCCAGTTCTCATCTTGTTTTCTATAATCAATGCTGTAACCGGCTACAAACTCCTCACCAAAGTCTGAAGGCTTTAAGGACAGCGTCACCATGTCATGAGATATGGACACAGTAACAGGAGGAGAAGGTTTACCTGGTGGCAAGAAGCTATCACACACCAAAATGCCAACTTCATAGAGATGGATGGACACTCCAGGATTCTTTGGGTCTGGGGTACAAGAGATGATGTAGCGAGTGTCTTCTCTGGATGCGTTTGCCTGAGTGAATTCTTGAAAAGCCCTTACATATTTCCTCTCTTTTCTCAGGTCGTCAGTGTTCTTGAACCATGGTGTGACTGTGTTAGGCCGATAATACTCATTTTCTGATTTCTCTAGAATTGGCAGCCAATTGGTCATGTCGGAAAGGTAGGTTTCCCCCTCATTTAATGAAGTAAAATTATAGCACACTACGAAGTCAATCATGGGATCGG
Source organism: Leptobrachium leishanense (assembly GCA_009667805.1). NCBI lineage: Eukaryota > Metazoa > Chordata > Amphibia > Anura > Megophryidae > Leptobrachium > Leptobrachium leishanense. Next base: position 337,938,247 of record CM019067.1, on the reverse strand, counting down.
TGACAACTTTGCTCAGTTCATCTTCAGATGGCAGAACCTCAAGATTTTCCAAAACCTTTAGATAAGAACTCACAATATCCATCTCCTGCCTTCTGGTGCTCAGATATCCATCAACATGGAGCTTTGCAAATGGAGAGCGGCCTTTTCCAGCTAAAATGTTCACCAATGCCACCTCCTCCATCTCTCCACCACGAATGGAGGGCAGGGTTTGCGCAAGTTGCTTCTGAAACACGAGTGTAAATTGATCACAATAGTCTCTGAATTCATGCATCTTTCTCTTGATGTCAGGGAATATCTCGGCCACTGGATGCCTCATGAGATCATTACAATGCATGTTCACGTCTGTCATCTGCTGGAGGATATTTTCTGCTTTACTAATGAGGTTGTTGCTAATCTCGCGAACCAATTTAGCGGCTCTATTATCCAGTTTACTCAGTGGGTAAAGCCAGACCTTGACTGGAACAGCCTTTTCCTCTTCTGGGCCGAGAAGTTTGGGAAGGTTGGCATAAGTATTAATGGCCTCTTCATAAGTGACTGGATTTCTGTCGAGAGCGAAATCTCCATGAAAGGTACAATTAAATCTAGTCACACTTCCCTTTTCTGTGTCCGTCAATTTCAGTTTCCCCTCTCCTTCAATTGAAACGGAGGGGATTTTGTTAATCATCACCTGGAGATTTCCCTGTATATCCTGGATGTTTTCTGATGTGGACACCTTACGATCAAATATAAAGAAGGCCTGAGCACCGTATAAAATCCCAGTGACCACATGGGTGGCCGTTCCTTCAGGGTAGGTCACGTTTTGGGTACCCAAGCGGTTCATGGTGAGCTGGTCAAACCTTGTTGTTCGTGAGTATTTGAGAGTGACTCGGGCATGTTGACTGGAGCTCTTCTTATCGTTTATGTAGGTTGCAGATCCACCAACGTTTATCAGGCCACAAAGGAAACTAGCTTTCAACGATACTGAAATGTCTAATGCAGTCGCTTTATCAGAGATAGAATCCGATACAATCAGCTCAAATGAGGTGTTTTCTTGAGGCTTTGACTCCACGTCTGTCAGGATTAAGTTATCATTCCAAAAGGTGACCCCTGAATAAAAACAAAACATTGATAAATGTTAATCTAGTATTCAAATGAAAAAGTTCTATTAGACGTTACGTTGGGCTTTTTCTGGTCAAAAGTAAATTCTAAAAATAAGAACCTGTCCTGCAGTGTAAGCTTTAACACAAGTAGTAATTTGAATTATAATGTACTCAAAGTTAGTAATCTCGTAGTTTGTGGGAAGATTAGGACTCTGCTTCACTTTCTTGAAAAGGTTATGGATCCCGCGCATTATTTGAGGCCATTGAGCACCAGCCAAGAGGTCAAGGGTAAAGAGGAGAATCAGAATCAAACTTTGACTCCTCCAGGCAGATATGTGGCCTGGTTTGGTTAAAGGGGGGGGGGGGGGAAGAGAAAAAAAAAAAAGTGTAGGTGCGCTCAGCTCTATCCAAACTGAGGAAGAAAAAAGGTTAGTGTAACATGGGTGAACCCTGTCCACGTGCAGAACGCTCCCCTTGAAGTCAGTATTCTGTAGAATTACGGCTTCTGGTCCAGAACCCAAGCAATAAACACAGGAGATCCTTGTAGGTTGAAAATCCAAATGGAAACTGACTAGTTTATTCACACAGCTACCCAGTCAAGGAACAAACCCCTTCATGCATACAACCAGAGAACTACTCAGGACCTTCAAACAATGGGACCTCCTGGGAGAAGGGGGGGGGGCAGGTAAAACAAAAGGAATCTTAGAGAATGTACACAATAGACCTCTATTACTACCTGCTCTCTAAACTATACAGAGGATAGAGAGAATGTATATGGGCATAAACAAGAGACTCTACAATAAATACACAAGGGAATATTAATAGACATCAGAAATCTTTATATAGTTTGCTGGGGGATGTTTAACCCTGTCGCTGCTGAGCCTTTTCACACCTCTGTGCTCAGCTCATTTTTACTTGTGTCGCTCATCATGTTTAAACGCGATTTGAAGTCACATTTTATTATATGACCCAGACATATTATATATCGTTCTTTCCGAGAGACTCGGCAGATAACGTATACATATAATAATGATATAATATACAGATAGGACATAACATAAAATGCAGTAAAATTAGAACTTAATAATTTACAACGTGTAAAGTGGTTTTTCACATTTTAACATGCGAGCGTTTGCGGTTATATTTTCTATGGCTTGCGCTTGTTAAAAATAAATAAATTAGAAAAAAACGGGGAATCGTTACTTTTTTGGGGAAAATTACGTGTTTTAGTAAACGCCCCCCCATAGAAAAAAATAAATTGTTAATGCAGCATCATTGTTCACATAATTGAAATGGGAACAATATTGCTGCATTAGCAAAAAAAAGTAAAATTTAAATTTTTATTAAATTCTTTTTGTTACACTGTACATGGTCAAGTTTAGTATCATTGGAAAGGCCATGCTCTGGCCGTGCCGAGGATATCAAACATTAACCCCATTAAACAAATGGATATGTTGGCCGGACATGTGCAGCATCTGAGGTCTCATAATCATGCACACACACACGCCGCTATGCCAGCTCTGCATCAGTTCTAGCGGTTTGCCGTTCTTCCAAAAATGCGTTAGTTTGCCGCTTGTGTAAATAGTAAAGTAATAGTCCTTTGTATGTTGGTCATCATTGACGTCATTTGCTGCTACCACGGCCGTAATAAAGTGCAGCTAAACGCACGTTCACACTGCATTCGTCTGACTCCAGCCTTATACTGTATGGCCAACCTACCATTTTATTTCTCACGGGAGGCCGGGCGAGCCACAGGGCAAAACACACAGGATCAAGAGGAAATTGTTCAGCAGTTTATAAAATACATTTTACTGGAGGGATTAATACCTGGGATAAGTTTATCGCTCCGGCAATCATACAGCATCCCCAGGGAGAACGGACGTCCTAGAGATGGAATCTCGATCACGGTTGTGTCCATGGTTCCAATAGACGTCTTTAGCTGACAACACGATCTAGCAAACAGAAATACCATAATCTGCCCAAGTAATGCATTCAAAATGACCAATCACCGAATTGAATAGCATCGACACACACACACTCGGGGTCGTCAGCTTTTTTTGGCAGGGCCCATGTTTGTGGCGCCCACGCAGAAGATCTTCTTGACACCTCTTGTCCTTTTGGTCCTCCTCCCCCTATCAGTGAACCCAGCCTGCAACACCTCAATGTCTCACACCAACATGTTTACTAGTGCCGACACCGGTCAAATATATAAATTTTTGTTGAAAGAAAAAAATAAAATAAATTTTAGGACGGCAGACAGGTTTAAAACATTAGAACTATAGCACAGACCCTGGGATGCTGCCACTGGGTGGTTAGAGCTGTACCGCCATTGTATTATCCTTACTTGGAGCTAGAGTCCTGCGCCACCACCCCACCCTCCAGTATGAAGCCAATGTCTCTCCCCCTCCCCCATGTACAGTTCATAAATTGTGTACTAAAAAAGGAAAGGTTGATTCTTTTCCTACATATAGCGTTTTATTTAAGAAAAAAGGCTGGGTTGTTACACAGAATAGAATTTTTGATTCAAATCTAAAAAAAAAAAAAAAGTTTAAATTCTCTAGAAAGACTTTTTTAAATAGAATTTCACACATTTTCCATTGCTCTAACCCAGGGCTTGACAAATTCTCTTTGAATCTAGGAGCCAGGGCATCCATCAGAAATGATGCGCTGCGCCCCCCCCGCCACACTTCAGATATAATTTCTATAAAACTCACAGTAATGTGTGGTGTGTATGAGAGTATCTGTCACTTCTGGGGCTCAGAGGGGACCCCGGTGGCATCGACAAGCCGGGTGCCAGGCGTTGTACCGGCTTAAGGAGCTCGCAGGCTGGTCAGGAGGTGGGGGGGCGTGGCATGATGACGCACACCCACCAGGTTTAAATACAGACAGTGCGATCCAGCTCATCGCCCTGTCGTGGAGTTGCTTCCCAGTGCTGAATGTCTGACGATTCACTACTTGGTTGCTTTTTCAGTCTCCGTTGTTACCTGGCTTGTATGAGAACCGCCCCCCACCCCCCGTGTACCAGTCCTAGACAGATAAAAAGAGCTGCCAGGCTCCTGGCTCTGTCAAGCCCTCGCTTTAACCCCTCTATGACCAAGGATGTACCTGGTAGGTCCTTTAGTTTCCCCAACCCTCACCTTTATGGCAGGGGGTCCAGCTTCCTTTTATGCTCCAGCGGTTGCACTGATGTCATCGTGCCAGGCTCGATGTCAGTTTCAGGTGCCCCCCAGCAGAGCCTCTCTTATCCATGACCCACACACTTAATGCAGCACAATTGTTCACGTTGCAGTTACATAGTGGCCCGAGGCTCGGGTCAGACTAGCGCATTCTGTGTGTCCATGCACAACGGACGTACTTTCTGACAGTCAAGGTAGTGGCCACACAGTCCGTTTTTGTGACTGACGTTTTTTATGACATGACAAATTAATATGAAAAACATTTTGTCCGTCAAAATGCTGGACGTATAAATGCGACCGTCTGACTACGTTCCATTACTCACACTGTCAGACCAGTTCAGATATGTCTACAGTCCTGCGAAATATAGAAATTTCATGACAGCCAGGAATTGCTTCACCCAGGCAAATTGTCTGCGTGGTTAAAATGTATAAAGAATATGCGTTTTATACAATGGATAAGCTAAACTTGTTATCTTTTACGCAAACAAGGGAGACACATCCATTGATGAGAAACGGTCTTGATTCTGGTTGTAAACACAAAAGAAAAAAAAAAAAAAAAACACACCAGATGTTAGCTCAAATTGCTTTGAAGTAAGGGAACACAACGACAGCTGATCTTATCCTAGTGTATGTATTCCAGGGCATTGTGTTTTTGGTCAGATCTAAGCTCTGAAGCCATATAAACCTTAGACAATGGATTGCATAACCGGCAGAATAAAAAAAAAAAAACCAGAAGGTTAAATTGACCTGAATAACCAGTTTGTAATGCCATGCTATTAGGCGATATTCAAATACCATATAGTGTTATAACTACATAAATTAAATATGATCTAATAGATTATATATACTATAATTGAGTAAGGCTTGGCGTGTCCGTCGCCAAGCCTTACTCTGCGCATGCGTGCGCAACCAGCGGCGGTTGGTTGCGCGCGCATGCGCTCGCCGCGGCACGAGCCGGCTGTGCGCTTGCCGCGGCGGTTACAAGATGCACACAGCAGCCGGGTAGAGGCTGCGCTCGCAGCCTCTACCCGGCTGCCGCGCGCATCCAACCCCCGAGCGGCGCCGGGGAAGTGAAAGTTTCCCCACTTGGGCTTGGGTCCTTCAAAGAGCGGAAGTGGGGAAACTTCACTTCCCCGGCGCCGCTCGGAAAGGCAAGTATGGCGCCGAGCTCATGGGGCGGCTGTCCGAATGCCGATAGAGCATTCGAACAGCCGCCCCATGTCTGGTCTGGGGTCTGAGCTGGGGCATATATCCATGAGCGCTGGGGGGCCAATATCCACAAGCTGGGGGGGGGCAATATCCACGAGCTGGGGGGGCAGTATCCACAAGCTGGGGGGGGGCCCAATATCCACGAGCTCTGGGGGGGGCAATATCCACGAGCTGGGGGGGCAGTATATCCACGAGCTGGGGGGGCAGTATATCCACGAGCTGGGGGGGCAGTATATCCACGAGCTGGGGGGGCAGTATATCCACGAGCTGGGGGGGCAGTATATCCACGAGCTGGGGGGGCAGTATATCCACGAGCTGGGGGGGCAGTATATCCACGAGCTGGGGGGGCAGTATATCCACGAGCTGGGGCAGTATATCCACGAGCTGGGGCAGTATATCCACGAGCTGGGGCAGTATATCCACGAGCTGGGGCAGTATATCCACGAGCTGGGGCAGTATATCCACGAGCTGGGGCAGTATATCCACGAGCTGGGGCAGTATATCCACGAGCTGGGGCAGTATATCCACGAGCTGGGGCAGTATATCCACGAGCTGGGGCAGTATATCCACGAGCTGGGGCAGTATATCCACAATAGACTGCCCTCTGGGCAGCCTTCCACCTTGTTTTGCATAAAAACCCAAACTTTTTTGAAAAGCAGAACAAATGCAGAATCCAGCTGGGCCCTTTATATGGAAATAATAGGAAGGATATTTTATTTGTTTTCTTGTTTAAATCCCTAGAACACAGGTTTGCTTTGACGGCTGGAGCTCCGCCTCCCTGTCTCACTACAGCCTGTTATTACCTATGATATAAAGTCATTCTCAGGGGGATGTGCCGCTTCACCTGCCGGGACATTGACCTGTATCTATCTCTTTGTTATATTGTATATTTTATTCCAACATTTAATCCACTATAAAAGTGTTTTCCACAATAACCAATCACATGCTTCCAGTGGAGAAACACTGACAACACGCAGAGAGAAAAATAACAACAACACAATCACACACACAAACATTTAAATCAAATTGACACATTTCTTATAAGGCTAGGGTCAGACTGAGGCAGTGCGAACGCGCGTGCAGGCGCACTTAATCACGGCCGTGCTAGCAGCAGATGACGGGCAATGACGGCCAATATACGAAGTACGGTCGCACAAAAGTCCGGCCGCGCAACGCAAGCGGCAAACAAACGCATTTTTTCGAGAACGTAAAACCGCTAGTACTGACGTACAGAGTGCGCTGCGTCCGCTAGCGGCGTGTGTGCGTGATTAGGAGACGTCAGACGCTACTAATGTCCGGCCTACATAACGTCCAGACGCACAAAGTGTTTTATTGATGATCCGTACAAAATCACGGACGAAAAATGCGCATGGTATGACCGCTATCGCGTACTCCGTGAAAAAATGCGTCCATTCGTTCAAACGTACTTTTTCACAGACATCGTGAAAATGCGTTCGTCTGACCCTAGCCTTAATCCATGACACAGGTTGCAGCATTATTTACATAACAATAGATAATATATTGCACATTAAACCTTCATGCAGAGGGAAAGCACATGGAAGCTGCTGCCCTGCAACATGTATCGGGTACAGGAGCAAATTCAATTTCCTTTCCAAAGCAATTAGTTTGGGATCCCACCCAATTAACTTCTATAGTGTATGCATTCTAGATATCGCAGGGCAGCACTTTTCACATTAGGCCCATCATCATTTATCTAAACAATAAAACAGTAAGACGGCGGTGTGTCCATCGCCACGCCGCTGTCTTCAAATGCGCGCGCAACCAGTGTACTGCTGGGTGCGCGCACATCCAACTGCCGCGGCACGCGTACAGTCGGCGTGTGCGAGGGACAACAAAAATCCGTTGGAGAGGCACACAGCGCCTCTCTAACAGATCGGAAATTTTTTTGTCCCTCACGAATCCCCCCTGCCCGGAGTCTCCTCCCGGCGGCTGGCGCAGGGGAGGCTCTGGGTGCCGCATGCCGAAAACAGTGCGGCGAAGACCTTGGGATATGATCACGGCGCTGGAAAAAGTTAAGTATTGGCCTCCCTGCAACTGGGCTCCCAACCCCCTTGAGCCTGTCCCCATAATCTTACAATCTAAGGGGTCCCATGAGTTTACAACCGGTCCCATGAGTTTACAATCTAAGGGGGTCCCATGAGTTTACAATCTAAGGGGGTCCCATGAGTTTAAAACCTATCCCACGAGTTTACACTCTAAGGGGTCCCATGATCTTGTAATCTATCCCATGATTTTACAATCTAAGGGGTCCCATGAGTTTCCAATCTATCCCATGAGTTTACAATCTAAGGGGGTCCCATGAGTTTACAATCTTAGGCTAGGGTCAGAGTGGGGCAGTCGGAACGCGCGTGCAGACGCACTAAATCACGGCGGCAGTAGCAGCACATAACGGCCAATGACGGCCAATATACGCAGTACGTGCGTACAAAAGTGCGCCGACACCACGCAACTGGCAAATGAACGCATTTTTCTCAGAACGTGAAACCGCTGCTACAGACGTACAGAGTGCGCTGCGGCCGCATGGCAGCGTGTGTGCGTGATTAGGAGACGTCAGACGCTGCTAGTGTGCGGCCAACATAACGCTCAAACAGCCGGATTTCCCTAGAATTGCGTTGGTGAGTACCTGCGACTGTGCGACTGTGGTCGTCTGACCACTTAAGCGTATTCCGTGAAAAAATGCGTGCGCACGCATCGACGTACATTTTGACGGTGGCCGCAGAAAATGCGCTCATCTGTCCCTAGCCTAAGGGGTCCCATGAGTTTACAATCTAAGGGGTCCCATGAGTTTACAATCTAAGGGGTCCATGAGTTTACAATCTAAGGGGTCCCATGAGTTTACAATCTATCCCATGATCTACAATCTAAGGGGTCCCATGAGTTTACAATCTAAGGGGTCCCATGAGTTTACAATCTAAGGGGTCCCATGAGTTTACAATCTAAGGGGTCCCATGAGTTTACAATCTAAGGGGTCCCATGAGTTTACAATCTAAGGGGTCCCATGAGTTTACAATCTATGGGGTCCCATGAGTTTACAATCTAAGGGTCCCATGAGTTTACAATCTATCCCATGATCTTACAATCTAAGGGTCCCATGAGTTTACAATCTAAGGGGTCCCATGAGTTTACAATCTAAGGGGTCCCATGAGTTTACAATCTAAGGGGTCCCATGAGTTTACAATAAGACGTCCCATGAGTTTACAATCTATGGGGTCCCATGAGTTTACAATCTATCCCATGAGTTTACAATCTATGGGGTCCCATGAGTTTACAATCTATGGGGTCCCATGAGTTTACAATCTATGGGGTCCCATGAGTTTAAAACCTATCCCACGAGTTTACACTCTAAGGGGTCCCATGATCTTACAACCTATCCCATGATTTTACAATCTAAGGGGTCCCATGAGTTTACAATCTAAGGGGGTCCCATGAGTTTACAATCTAAGGGGTCCCATGAGTTTACAATCTAAGGGGTCCCATGAGTTTACAATCTAAGGGGGTCCCATGAGTTTACAATCTAAGGGGGTCCCATGAGTTTACAATCTAAGGGGGTCCCATGAGTTTACAATCTAAGGGGGTCCCACGAGTTTACACTCTAAGGGGTCCCATGATCTTGTAATCTATCCCATGATTTTACAATCTAAGGGGTCCCATGAGTTTCCAATCTATCCCATGAGTTTACAATCTAAGGGGGTCCCATGAGTTTACAATCTAAGGGGTCCCATGAGTTTACAATCTTAGGCTGGGTAGGGTCAGAGGGGCAGTCGGAACGCGCGTGCAGACGCACTAAATCACGGCGGCAGTAGCAGCACATAACGGCCAATGACGGCCAATATACGCAGTACGTGCGTACAAAAGTGCGCCGACACCACGCAACCAGCAAATGAACGCATTTTTATCAGAACGTGAAACCGCTGCTACAGACGTACAGAGTGCGCTGCGGCCGCATGGCAGCGTGTGTGCGTGATTAGGAGACGTCAGACGCTGCTAGTGTGCGGCCAACATAACGTTCAAACAGCCGGATTTCCCTAGAATTGCGTTGGTGAGTACCTGCGACTGTGCGACTGTGGTCGTCTGACCACTTAAGCGTATTCCGTGAAAAAATGCGTGCGCACGCATCGACGTACATTTTGACGGTGGCCGCAGAAAATGCGCTCATCTGTCCCTAGCCTAAGGGGTCCCATGAGTTTATAATCTAAGGGGTCCCATGAGTTTACAATCTAAGGGGTCCCATGAGTTTACAATCTAAGGGGTCCCATGAGTTTACAATCTAAGGGGTCCCATGAGTTTACAATCTAAGGGGTCCATGAGTTTACAATCTAAGGGGTCCCATGAGTTTACAATCTAAGGGGTCCCATGAGTTTACAATCTAAGGGGTCCCATGAGTTTACAATCTAAGGGGTCCCATGAGTTTACAATCTATGGGGTCCCATGAGTTTACAATCTAAGGGGTCCCATGAGTTTACAATCTATCCCATGATCTTACAATCTAAGGGGTCCCATGAGTTTACAATCTAAGGGGTCCCATGAGTTTACAATCTAAGGGGTCCCATGAGTTTACAATCTAAGGGGTCCCATGAGTTTACAATCTAAGAGGTCCCATGAGTTTACAATCTAAGACGGTCCCATGAGTTTACAATCTATGGGGTCCCATGAGTTTACAATCTATCCCATGAGTTTACAATCTATGGGGTCCCATGAGTTTACAATCTATGGGGTCCCATGAGTTTACAATCTATGGGGTCCCATGAGTTTAAAACCTATCCCACGAGTTTACACTCTAAGGGGTCCCATGATCTTACAACCTATCCCATGATTTTACAATCTAAGGGGTCCCATGAGTTTACAATCTAAGGGGTCCCATGAGTTTACAATCTAAGGGGTCCCATGAGTTTACAATCTAAGGGGGTCCCATGAGTTTACAATCTAAGGGGTCCCATGAGTTTACAATCTAAGGGGGTCCCATGAGTTTACACTCTAAGGGGTCCCATGATCTTGTAATCTATCCCATGATTTTACAATCTAAGGGGTCCCATGAGTTTCCAATCTATCCCATGAGTTTACAATCTAAGGGGGTCCCATGAGTTTACAATCTAAGGGGGTCCCATGAGTTTACAATCTTAGGCTAGGGTCAGAGTGGGGCAGTCGGAACGCGCGTGCAGACGCACTAAATCACGGCGGCAGTAGCAGCACATAACGGCCAATGACGGCCAATATACGCAGTACGTGCGTACAAAAGTGCGCCGACACCACGCAACCAGCAAATGAACGCATTTTTATCAGAACGTGAAACCGCTGCTACAGACGTACAGAGTGCGCTGCGGCCGCATGGCAGCGTGTGTGCGTGATTAGGAGACGTCAGACGCTGCTAGTGTGCGGCCAACATAACGTTCAAACAGCCGGATTTCCCTAGAATTGCGTTGGTGAGTACCTGCGACTGTGCGACTGTGGTCGTCTGACCACTTAAGCGTATTCCGTGAAAAAATGCGTGCGCACGCATCGACGTACATTTTGACGGTGGCCGCAGAAAATGCGCTCATCTGTCCCTAGCCTAAGGGGTCCCATGAGTTTATAATCTAAGGGGTCCCATGAGTTTACAATCTAAGGGGTCCCATGAGTTTACAATCTAAGGGGTCCCATGAGTTTACAATCTAAGGGGTCCCATGAGTTTACAATCTAAGGGGTCCCATGAGTTTACAATCTAAGGGGTCCCATGAGTTTACAATCTAAGGGGTCCCATGAGTTTACAATCTAAGGGGTCCCATGAGTTTACAATCTAAGGGGTCCCATGATCTTACAATCTATAGGGGTCCCATGAGTTTACAATCTATAGGGGTCCCATGAGTTTACAATCTATGGGGGTCCCATGAGTTTACAATCTATGGGGGTCCCATGAGTTTACAATCTATGGGGGTCCCATGAGTTTACAATCTATGGGGGTCCCATGAGTTTACAATCTATGGGGGTCCCATGAGTTTACAATCTATGGGGGTCCCATGAGTTTACAATCTATGGGGGTCCCATGAGTTTACAATCTATGGGGGTCCCATGAGTTTACAATCTATGGGGGTCCCATGATCTTACAATCTATCCCATGATTTTACAATCTAAGGGGTCCCATGATCTTACAACCTATCCCATGATTTTACAATCTAAGGGGGTCCCATGAGTTTACAATCTAAGGGGTCCCATGATTTTACAATCTAAGGGGTCCCATGAGTTTACAATCTAAGGGGTCCCATGAGTTTACAATCTAAGGGGTCCCATGAGTTTACAATCTAAGGGGTCCCATGAGTTTACAATCTATCCCATGAGTTTACAATCTAAGGGGTCCCATGAGTTTACAATCTAAGGGGTCCCATGAGTTTACAATCTAAGGGGTCCCATGAGTTTACAATCTAAGGGGTCCCATGAGTTTACAGGGCACTAATAAATAAAACGCACCTCTCCCTCTCCTGCCCATCTTTAACTCCCTCTGCAAGGAGAGGGCCTACATTTGCCCTCTCCTTGCAGAGGGAGTTAAAGATGGGCAGGAGAGGGAGAGGTGCGTTTTATTTATTAGTTGAACACACTTCTTTTTCAGGTAAAAGGAATCTATGAAGAAAAAAAACACGAGACGAACGCACCTCTCCTGCCCATCTCTAGCTCACTCAAGGGAAGGGGCACATGTAGGCCACTGCACACAGTGACGGTCACAGCCAGCAGCTTTGTAGATGTCTGGAGCAGCCTGGCCTCCCTGCTCCTTACACTGTGTGGAGCTGCTCAAATAAAAAAACGCTGCTTTGGTCCAAGGAATTACCTTGTAATGGGATGTCCAGGATAGGAGGCTGCTGCACAGGCTGGCTCTGCTCTCCTCACCCCCTCGTGCCGCGGGGACAGGAAGCTGTGCAGGAGCAATTGCAGCAGCATGTCTCTGACAGGGGCAGAAAAACACTGCCCTGAAGAGTGCCACATGTTGGAGCCAATGCACGGCTGAGCTCACCCCCACTATGCACACAGGGACAGGACGATGAATAGTAAGGGGAGGAGCCGGATGCAGAAGCCATCCTCATGTTCTTCCCTCTGGCCGCACAGCTCCCCAAAAGATTAAGCAGCCTACCGGGATTCCTCCTGGTATCCCGGTAGGCTAGTCCGGCCCTGGACGTGAGGGCCCTATTCCCATGGGGATTTACTATCTAGATGGGTGAGGGGATTAGAAACAAGTGATCCTGCATTAACTCACCTTCTCATTTACCACATAAAACAGCAAGTGTGGAGGTGATGGCTAAATGCATGATTGTCACACTGCAGGGAGGAGAAGCCTTTAGGATCCCGGCATCTCTGAATCTTACACGTTACGTGACCTTGGACAGTGTAAATCAGAAAGGTCAGCCTTGCCAAACCCAATGATGCCAAATATGGCCATGTGTAAATAAAAGGGCTAGGTTACTATTGGAGTTAGTACTAGGAGTTAACATTCTACCCCTTCTGATGGGAGCACAGGGAGTAACTCAAGGGGGGGGGGGGTGTCTCATTTTCCCCCAGTTTTGGCACCTCCCACTGAATGGGGGGGGGGGCAGTCCAGAATTTAAGGCCTACAGGCGCCAGAGAAATCCAGCCCTGATAAGTTGTACATGTTCACACAAATATGGCCGATCTGGCATCACCCAGACAGGCGTTGTGAATCTGTCAAAGCACAAACAAATACAGCCCAAGTAGGAGTAATGCACCACGGGGTAAAGTGCTATATGACAGAGGTAAGGAGGTTATCCTAGGAGCAGTGGTTCCCAACCGCGGTCCTCAAGTACCCCCAACAGGTCAGGTTTTCCAGATATCCACAGCACAGGTGATAGGATTTGCATTTCCCCAAGGTGATCTGCAAAATCTGGCCTGTTGGGGTACTTGAGGACCGCGGTTGGGAACCACGGTCCTAGAGGAAAATAAAATCTCTGGAAGGAAGCTCTCCTGAGCTGGGGTAGATTCTCAGGTTTCCAAAAGAGGTGACCATGGAGTCCATCAATGACCACTGAAACACGGGGTATGATGGAATAAACTCACTGCTCTGCAGGATCTTTCCTCGTCACAGACTTTATTGCGATTCCTCCTCTAACACCAACATCTCATTAATGCAGCCGGATCAGAAAGCTTCACATTATTTCACTAAACAGGAGATGGGCGCAAGGTTTGCAGCTATAAGCGTCTCCGTAACATATAACGCATCCTTTCTACACATATAACAGCAAATACAAACACTCTGACATACCTGCAACAAGAAGGAATAAATTCACTGCTCTGCAGGAAATGTCCTCATCACAGCCACCTTTATTGGGAATGAGGAAAAGCTGCAGGAGCTCCACCATGTGACGCAGCAGACAGAAGCAATCAATTACCACCTATAAGACTCTACCAGTGGAGCCCAGAGCAATGGCTGAAGCGATCATTAACCATTTCACCAGTGTGCACAGCTCACATTCAGTATTTTTGCTCATTACGTTTAACCCCTCCACTACCGAGTGATTCTTCAAAAAAAAAAAAACAACCACTGCAAGGAACCAGTTTTTTTAAAAAAAAAAAAAATATTTTTAAATTAATTAAATTATACAGTAAGAAATATATGGGAATATTCCCAATGTATCCCTTACTGCAATAACCTATATGGCACGGAGATGTCGCCACCTGCTGGCCAAATGGAGTTACTGCAGTTAGAACTGCAGCTCGTGGCTCCGTGTTTTCTTATTTGGGAAAGGTATTAGTCAGTCTGCCAGGTCGGCCATGTTTTCCTGGACATATATAATTTATTCATGCTGATGGGCAGAGCATGAAAAATGCCACCCCGCAGCATGTATAAATATACACTGCAGGTAAGAAATCAACAAGGAATCCCAGGTGACCTGCCTTGATTTCCTTCCTGCAGCATATGAATTATACATGTTGCAGGGCAGCACTTTTTCCTGTGCTCCCCTCTGCATGAAATAGTAAAATGCGTCCAGGAAAACATGGCTGATCTGGCGACCCTATGTATTAGACACTTCCCTAGCAGGTTTTAAACAGCTTTAGCACCTTGGGTTTCATGGGCACCGAGCCAAAATATTAGGGCGGGGCTGTCACACTCCGGCCCCCCAGATGCTTCTGAACTACAACTCCCATGATTGCTTGGACAACTACTGTATTGACAGAATTCTGGGAATTGTAGGCATTAACATCTGGGGGCCGTGAGATTGAAGACCTGCTTTAGCAGCATGTTCTGGAGCCAAAACGCAAACAAAATCCATTTGCAACAAATAGAAACATAGAAAATGTCGGCAGATAAGAACCTTTCGGCCCATCTAGTCGCCCAATTACATGGATACTTTACCTGGATTTATCTTTTGTTTAGGATAGCCTTATGCCTATCCCATGCTTGCTTAAACTCAATCACTGCTTTAGCCTCTACTGGAAGGCTGTTCCATGTATCCACCACCCTCTCAGTAAAATAATGCTTCCTGATGTTACTTTTAACCCTTTGCCCCTCTAATCTAAGACTATGGGGGTTATTCAGAGAGAGTTGAAAAGCAGGAGAATGACTGGAGAAGAGAAAATTCTAGGTCAAAATAGCCGATTTGGAAAGTGAGATAAATGGGAGAATTTTTCTGGTTTGGCTATTTTGACCTAGAATTTTCCCTTCTCCAGTTATTCTCCTGGTTTTCACCTCTCTCTGAATAACCATATATGTCCTCTTGCTTTGCTACTTTGTTTCCTTTTAAATATACTCCCTTCCTCTACCTCGTTGATTCCCTTTACGTGTCTGTTTCTATCGAATCTCCTCTGTCTCGTCTTTCTTCCAAGCTATACATAGGTTTCAATGTAAAAACTATTCCCGGTTTTTATTAAATATTTATTCAACTGTTTACGTTTATTCTTTTCATTTGCAGCAAAAAGTATATATTTTTAGGATTTTTAGGCATTATACACGATATTAAAATGCCACTTGCACAAAATCAAATACAGCTGATGCTCCAATGAAAATAGCAGCCAGTAATAAAATACCAGCCAGTACCATAATAAAATGCAGCCAGTACTACAATAAAAATACCAACACTAAGGCTAGGATCAAACGAAAGCATTTTTTGCGTCGTCCGTAAAAAAGTGCGTCCGAACGCATTGATGTATTTTTCACGGAATGTGCAAAAACGGTCAGACGACGCACATTTTCATGCGTGACTTTTTACAGATCGTCAATAAAACTCTTTTTGCGTCTGGACGTTATGTAGGCTGGACATTAGCAGCGTCTGACATCTCCTAATCACGCACACACGCCGCTATGCCGCAGCTGCGCACTCTGTACGTCAGTACTAGCGGTTCTGCGTTCTCGAAAAAATGCGTTCATTCTCCACTTGCGTTGCGCAGCCGGATTTTCGTGCGGCCGTACTTCGTATATTGGCCGTCAATGCCCGTCATTTGCTGCTATGGCGGCCGTGATTAAGTGCGCCTAAACGCACGTTAAAAATGCGTTAGTCTGACCCCAGCCTAAAATAAAAATACTAGCCGTACAAAATAATACCATAGGTTTTAATGTAAAAAACATTCCCCATTTGTATTAAAAATTTATTCAGCTGATTATTCACTTTTTAGGTTGTTTTTTTTGGTGAAGTTTTTGGATTCCCAACTTATTTTTGAACGAGCCATTTTTCTTTGCCGGATGCAGCTTTTTTTTCACTTTCCTTCAGTCTGGCTGCGTTTGGCAGGGACTGTCCCTGGTGCTGAAAGCCGTTCAGTACCAAGGACAGCTGTTATTCTTGGAGCTGAGACCTATTCAGTACCAAGGACAGCAGCTCCGGAGCTCCATGAAGATGCTATCCTTGGTGCTGAATAGCTTTCAGCACCAAAGACAGAAGGATTAGGTATCTTATTTTTCCTTTTTTAACCTAATCTAAGTAATTAATTAATCCATTTCACATTCCATAATGACTAATAAAAATGAAATACGAATTTTTACGAAAAATGAATTACCAATAAAAACTACAGAAATCTCAATGTATCCTTCCTGGTAAAATACTTTGCAAATAAATAAATTAGCAAATTAATCCAAAATACAAATTACCAATCGTCTCAACCAACAAATCAATCCGAAATATGAATCACGGTAACATAATGTATGCACTGAAATTTATTGAAAAACGGAACGAATCAATCCCAAACAAATTTTTCCGTTGTGCCCATGTCTAGTGAGGGTTAATTGCGGTTGTTTGGGATGGTCTGTTGAAAGGTGAATTTGTGGTGATTTAGGTTTATCTGCTGTGAGGGGGATTTGTGGTAATTTAGGTTTATATGTTGTGGAGGTGGATTTGTGGTGATTTAGGTTTATCTGCTGTGAGGTGGATTTGTGGTGATTTAGGTTTATCTGCTGTGAGGGGGATTTGTGGTGATTTAGGTTTATCTGCTGTGAGGGGGATTTGTGGTGATTTAGGTTTATCTGCTGTGAGGGGGATTTGTGGTGATTTAGGTTTATGTGCTGTGAGGGGGATTTGTGGGGATTTAGGTTTATCTGCTGTGAGGAGGATTTGTGGTGATTTAGGTTTATCTGCTGTGAGGTGGGATTTGTGGTGATTTAGGTTTATCTGCTGTGAGGAAGATTTGTGGTGATTTAGGTTTATCTGCTGTGAGGGGGATTTGTGGTAATTTAGTTTTTTCTGCTGTGAGGGGGATTTGTGGTGATTTAGGTTTATCTGCTGTGAGGGGGATTTGTGGTGATTTAGGTTTATCTGCTGTGAGGGATTTGTAGTGATTTAGGTTTATCTGCTGTGAGGGGGATTTGTGGTAATTTAGTTTTTTCTGCTGTGAGGGGGATTTGTGGTAATTTAGTTTTTTCTGCTGTGAGGGGGATTTGTGGTGATTTAGGTTTATCTGCTGTGAGGGATTTGTAGTGATTTAGGTTTATCTGCTGTGAGGGGGATTTGTGGTAATTTAGTTTTTTCTGCTGTGAGGGGGATTTGTGGTAATTTAGTTTTTTCTGCTGTGAGGGGGATTTGTGGTGATTTAGGTTTATCTGCTGTGAGGGGGATTTGTAGTGATTTAGGTTTATCTGCTGTGAGGGGGATTTGTGGTGATTTAGTTTTTTCTGCTGTGAGGGGGATTTGTGGTGATTTAGGTTTATCTGTTGTGAGGAGGATTTGTGGTGATTTAGGTTTATCTGCTGTGAGGGGGATTTGTGGTAATTTTAAGGGGTTAGTTACAAAGTATCAATTCTCGGTGCTTTTCAGTTCAATGCACTTCGGTGATTCAATTTCGCAGCAACTACGGTGAATTCACTATTTACTGTAGGGTCACTGTATGGCAGCAGCAGGATGGAATCGCCAAAGCCTCAAAAATAAGATGGTGGACATCACTAAAGAGTAGCATGACGTCAAAGAAAAGTGTCGCGATCTACTGCCGGTGGGAATCTCCACTCAATCGCAAGGACTCTGCGAAGGTGCGGGCACCGTAACCCCAAATACAATAGTAATCATACATGTATGATTAAGGCTATTGAGACGAAACGTCACATGTTTTAGCACCATGGGGCTTGCTTACCCCCTTGAATAAAAGGAATTTTTCTGGCACCATACTTCGCTTGAGGATCTGCTTTTTTTGATTACTACTTAGGCTAGGGTCAAACGAACGCATTTTTCGCGTCATCCGTAAAAAAGTGCGTCCGAACGCATTGACGTATTCTTTCACAGAATGCGCGAAAACGGTCATATGATGCGCATTTTCGTGCGTGATTTTTTACAGATGTTTTTTTTTTTTACAGATTTTTGCGTCTGGACGTTATGTTGGCTGGACATTAGTAGCGTCTGACGTCTCCTAATCACGCAAACACGCCGCTAGCGGACGCAGCGCACTCTGTACGTCAGTACTAGTGGTTCTATTTCTCAAAAAAATGCGTTAGTTTGCCGCTTGCGTTGTGTGGCCGAACTTTCGTGCGGCTGTACTTCGTATATTGGCCGTCATTGCCTGTCATTTGCTGCTACTACGGCCGTGATTAAGTGCGCCTAAATGCACGTTAAAAATGCCTTAGTCTGACCCCAGCCTACGAGCGCATTTTGTACGGACTGTGCATCCGTGCAGTACGGACGCACTTTCTGACGGAAGATGCAGTAGTGGCCACACAGTCTGTTTTTTTTGACTGATGTTATTTTTGACTGCTGTAGCAGGGAAAATAAATTAAATATGAAAAACATTTTGTCCGTCAAAAATGCTGGACATTTAAATGCAGTCCATCTGACCTCATTCATCACACACACAAAGCTATGCGGGCGTTGCGGACCCGTTCTTGCGGATTTACGTTCTTGCCTAACCAGAATCCGTTTGCCGCGTCCGTTATGCGTCCGCAGTGCGGTGTGGACATACTTTTGTGTGTAGAGCTCCATTGGTCATAATTATATGCTATAACGGACGTAAAAATGTGAGGCAACACGGAGGTGATCAGTGCGCTCGTCTGACACAGGCCTAAAGAGTGGCAAACTGGCCTTGGCAAAATCCAAATGGTCAAAAAAAAAAAAACTTCTAATAAGTGTTTAACCACTTGGCTGCTATGGATGCGCCCAGCACTGGTGTATCTTGGCCTAGGCCAACAAGGCCCAGGCCTAGGGCGGCACTTTCCAGGGGGCGGAAAACTATTTTACCAGGAAGGAAACATTGAGATGTCACTAATTTTCAAGTATGTCCTGGGTAGGCAAGGCCTAGGCTTTCACTTTCCAGGGGGCAACAAAAAACCTCACCACTAATTGGGTTACTCACAGAGCACCGAAATGACGCCAACATTTTGGTGTTCTGTAGTTCCCTGCACTTCGGGGAATAAAATTTCCCCACCCTGCAGTGAATTCACCATTCACTGCAGGGTCCCTAAAGTGCATGGAGTCGGCCGCTGTATGCTGCCACCGCAAACCCGTGGCCTGCTGTTTTCAAAAGAACTACTGAACGAAAATGTCTGGAATTTACATAAAAGATCCTATGATTGATAATAAAAAGTTCTATTACAGAAAAAGAAGAACCGCTATTAAAAAAAAGGGGGGGAATTTAGCCCAAAAAATTCTGAAAAATCACTAAAAGGTACAAAAAAAATTCAATAAATAAATAAAGACTTTTTACTGCAGATTAAAATAATAAATGGTTTATTAGATATTGCATAAAAAAACGGGAATATTTTTAACATTGAAACCTATGGGGTTCGCCTGAATAAACCTGCTGATTGAAACCACCGAACATCAGGGCATTTCACTGACATTTCTCTGCTGTTTGGTGTTCTCTTAATAGATTAACCATTACTTCTCTATGGGGATTTGCACTGCCTTCAAACAGCACCGTACTTTCTGGCAGTTCGCCAAACTTGTGTGTGAGCATATCACCAGAGCAGTGGTGTACTTAGAGGAGTGGCGGAGGGTGGGCCGCCCCAGGTACCAGTGATTATTGGGGTGTCATTAGGGGGTACTAGGAGGTGCCACTGTCACTGTGTGTCAGCTTTGAGCTGTGTTCTCAAACAACGAGCAGCGGAGCATGGCGTTTGCATACGGAATAAAATCGAATAGAATAAAAATCCCCCTCTCCTCCCTCCATAGCTCCTCCCCTGCCCCGCAGCAGCTCTAGGAGAGGGGAGGGGGATGTGATTTGTGTCCAGAGAGAGAAGATGACAGTAAACGGCAGGTAAAGAGGGGGTTTATCAGCAGAATATGAAGCCCTGTCTGCTTACTGCTGTTTAAAGTGGACCTTTCCTTAACCAGCACTGCAGTGATAGAAATTTGTCATTGAGCTGCCTGGCTCCTGGTGAGGCTGCTTGCGTGCAGGTCACACTCGGTCCGGCCAGTCAGGTGGTACTGAGTCTCAGTGCCACCTGACTGGCTGAACCACGTGACACGCATGCATGCAGCTGCCCGCCCTTTCGTTAACATGGACTGTCACTGTATTCTGGACTGAACAACCACCGGGAAGGGAATCAAAGCCATGGTGCACCCTCTGGCAGTGGCACCCCACTGCTGACAAGATGGCTCCACGCACAGGCACAGCCGTGATCCTAACGTGGCCTGGAGGGACCTCCTGCTGAGTCTGTACACAGTCCCTGCTGACTCTGCACACAGCCCTACCGCGGACAGAGGCTGGTAAATGTAGAATAAATAATTGCTGTGTGCTCATATACACTCGGTTTTCTGGGAGTTTTATTGCAGTGGATTCTGATGCACTCATACACACCACACATTGCATTGCTGGGAGTTTTATTGGTGTGGATTCTGATACGCTGACACACACCACACATTGCATTGCTGGGAGTTTTATTGCAGTGGATTCTGATGCACTCATACACACCTCACATTGCATTGCTGGGAGTTTTATTGCTGTGGATTCTGATACACTGACCCACACATTGCATTACTGGGAGTTTTATTGCTGTGGATTCTGATACACTCATACACACTGCACATTGCATTGCTGGAATTTTTATTGCTGTGGATTCTGATACGCTGACACACACCAAACATTGCATTGCTGGGAGTTTTATTGCTGTGGGTTCTGTGATACACACTGCATAGTACTGTGAGTTTTATTGCCCTGGAGCTCTGGGATACACTCATACACACTGCACATTACTGTGAGTTTTATTGCTGTACAGCTCTGTGATATGTTCATATGCAGTGCACGTTTCTGTGGATTTTATTGTTCAACCAATTAGAGAGGCTTTGTTCCAGTATACTTGACATGCGGGGCTGTTCTTTGTAAAAATGCTTGAATTTAAACATTTCATAATTTTATTTCTCAATAGATAC
Organism: Leptobrachium leishanense; assembly: GCA_009667805.1. Classification (NCBI taxonomy): domain Eukaryota; kingdom Metazoa; phylum Chordata; class Amphibia; order Anura; family Megophryidae; genus Leptobrachium; species Leptobrachium leishanense. The sequence continues at coordinate 337,917,010 of CM019067.1, read as the reverse complement.
ATTTGAAATGGTATACAAAATATACAAGTAGGCACTTGGTATCCACTTTTAATATAAAGAGAGGAAAAGGCGGAGCTCTAAGAGGAAAAGGTGGGGATTAACCAGGAAGAGGTGTGCCCTTGACAGGAGGGGGTGCCTCAAATTTAAATTAGGGGGTGCACGAGTTTAGTCAGGCCTAGGGCAGCACAAAACCTAAATACACCACTGGCGCCCAGCGCATCCTCTTGGATGGGCTTTCAGTGCAGAGGACGCGCAGAGCGTGTCCAGTCTCAGCAGCCACAATCGGGCGGTATTTCGGTCGATCGCTGCGGGCTGACATCTTGGATGTCAGCCCAGCCTCCGGGACCCCATCCGGCGTAATAGTGTCAACGCGCCCTGTATATTTCAGGCACCCCACCTCTGCGCCAGAGCACGGAAAGTGCCTGAAGGGGAGGTTCTTGGGACCTCTGTCCCTACCCATCAGTAAGAGCCAAAGGCAGGCACCCCTTGTAAGGACCCTGTCTGCCCTTCTCGGCGGAGCCTGCCTTTAACCACGTAGGGGCTGGATCACGATTCGGCATGAATCGCGGTCCTCTCCCAGAGGTGGCCAACATCTTGGATGTCGCCAAGCCTCCGGGATCTCCTCCACCCACTGACATCATTACGCATGGACGCGATGACGTCAGTTCGGGAGTTAACCTTAGCTGTCACCTATGGTGGAGATAGGTGGGTGCAATGAACTCTTTATCTCCCGATCTGTGGCAGCTAGAGGTTAATGTTTGTTATCATTGAAAAGGCCAGAGCATGACCATGTTAAAAATTGTTTAAAAAAAAGGGGGTTTATTAACCCTTTCACAGCGGAAGATGGGTGGGGAACATCCTCTTTATTGACTGATGAAGCCAGGTGACGCTGGCGAAACGCGTTTCAGCTTTATTGATTTTATCATCCTTGTTTAAAAATACAGTTTTTATGCCGTTATTTTATTTTAAAAAAAGGGCTATTTAAAGTTTCGGATCCGAGGTCTTTTTGTTCCTTTTGACCACTTCTGCTGGATTCCGGAGACTGTACGCGGTACAAAGGAGGTTAGAGGCTACCTAAAGGACCTCACAGGCTGTTCATTCCCAGAGCCTGGCGAAGAGGCTCTGGGTCTAGGATCATCTGGAAAAGACTAACATCTTTGAAACTTCGATCCACAACAATGTCTAGAAACGTTTTTTACTGTAAAAGTGTCATGCAGTATACATATCAATCTTGACACATATGCGCCTAAGGGATTCCTTTTTATCTTACCATTTCCTTCATGTCGGCTGGGTGTCCGATTAATCCCTAAGGGCTTGCAACCCACACCTATTCTGTTACACTCATTCTCTACACCGTTCTAAGCGCCGCCCACTATTACTTACTTCTTTCCATATAATAATGATATATTATTAATCTGCCGAGTCGTACAATAAAACGTGACTTCAAATCGCGTTTAACAGGATGAACAAAAACGGTAAAAAGGAGCTCAGCAGCAAAAGGGTAAAACCAATAAAAACTTATTAAAAAGGTGCCTAATTAATAAAAAAGTCTGTGTTTATCTAAAAATAAATGGTCTGTTATAAAATTTAAAAAAAATGCTTTATAACCCCTTGGCTGAGGATGACATGTGAGGGATGTCCTACAGATTCCCTGCAAAATGTGGAGGACGTCCCCCACACGTCATGACTTACCTGCAGCTGGGAGGGGAATCCCACAGTGGTCTGACTACCTGGAAGTCAGACTATGCCTTGGGACTTCCCCTGTCCACTGACGCTTGGCTGCGATGACATCAGAAAGGGACCTCCTCCCAGCCGGGCAGGGAAATCCCTATAGAGGAGATATAGGGGTCGTTTGTAGCCCTGTATCTCCTGAACCATACAAGGTACAGGGTCATGCTTTGTATCGTTGGAAAGGTCAGAGCATGATGATAACTCACATGACCAGGCTGTGTGTTTACAATAATTTTTGTTTTTTTAAATGCAACACTATTTTTCACTTTTCAATTATAAAGTGAACAGCGATTCTGCATTAACTCACTGTCTCATTTCCCACAATGCCAGCAGTTATGGAGTTAATGTCACAATACATTATTACCCATTGTTTCATTGAAAATCTAAACTCCACACTGTAGCGAGGAGCGACAGGCAGTGGTGTATTTAAGTTTTGTGCTGCCCTAGGCCTGACTAAACTCGTGCACCCCCTAATTTAAATTTGACGCACCCCTTCCTGTCAAGGGCACACCTCTTTCCTGGTTAATCCCCACCCTTCCTCTTTAAGCTCCACCTTTTCCTCTTAGAACTCCGCCTTTTCCTCTCTTTATTTATTAAAGTGGATACCAAGTGCCTACTTGTATACTTTGTATACCATTTCAAATGTATCTATTGAGATAAATAAAATTATGAAATGTTTAAATTCAAGCATTTTTACAAAGAACAGCCACGCATGTCAAGTAAACTGGATCACAGCCGCTCTAATTGGTGGAACAATAAAATCCACAGAAACGTGCACTGCATATGAGCGTATCACAGAGCTGCACAGCAATAAAACCCACAGAAATGTGCACTGTGTATGAGCATATCAGAGCTGCAGCAGTAACAATAAAACCACAGAAATGTGCAGTGTGTATGAGCGTATCCCAGAGCTCCAGGGCAATAAAACTCACAGTAATATGCAGTGTGTATCACAGAATCCACAGCAATAAAACTCCAGCAATGCAATGTTTGGTGTGTGTCAGCGTATCAGAATCCACAGCAATAAAACTCCAGCAATGCAATGTGCAGTGTGTATGAGTGCATCAGAATCCACAGCAATAAAACTCCCAGCAATGCAATGTGCGGTGTGTATGAGTGCATCAGAATCCACAGCAATAAAACTCCCAGCAAACCGAGTGTATATGAGCATACAGTAATTATGCTGTGGAGCCATCTTGTCAGCAGTGGGGTGCCACTGCCAGAGGGTGCACTGTAGCTTTGATTCGCTTCCCGGTGGGTGTTCAGTCCAGAATAGAGTCTGTGTTAACGAAATGGCGGGCAGCTGCGCGCGTGCGTTTCACATGGTTCAGCCAGTCATGTGGTACTGAGACTCAGAGAAATGGCAGTGAAATGCCCTGATGTTCGGTGGTTTCAATCAGCAGGTTTATTCAGACGAACCCCATAGGTTTCAATGTTAAAAATATTCCCGGTTTTATGCAATATCTAATAAATCATTTATTATTTTAATCTGCAGTAAAAAGTCTTTACTTATTGATTTTTTTTTTAGTACCGTTTAGTCATTTTTCAGATTTTTTTGGGCAAAATTCCCCCCCCTTTTTTTTAATAACAGTTTTTCTTTTTTCTGTAACAGAACTTTTTATTATCAATCATAGGATCTTATATGTAAATTCCAGGCATTTTCGTTCAGTAGTTCTTTTGAAAACAGCAGGCCACGGGTTTGCGGTGGCAACATTCAGCGGCCGACTCCATGCACTTTGGGGACCCTGCGGTGAATGGTGATTTCACTGCAGGGTGGGGAAATTTTATTCTACAGAACTACAGAACACCAAAAAGTTGGCGTCATTTCGGTGCTCTGTGAGTAACCCATTTAGTGGTGAGGTTTTTTGCTGCCCCCAGGAAAGTGAAAGCCTAGGCCTTGCCTACCCAGGACATACTTGAAAATTAGTAAAATCTCAATGTATCCTTCCTGGTAAAATACTTCGCAAGAGTAAAAAAAAAAAAAAAAAATTATTTTTTTATTTTTAGGGGTGGGGCCACCCAGTGCAGGCCGCCGCCGCCCCCTGGAAAGTGCCACCCTAGGCCTGGGCCTAGTCGGCCTAGGCCAAAATACACCACTGGCAACAGGGGTTCTTGGGAACCCTGAGTCTCTGATTTTTACACTGCACAAGGTGAAGTGATGTGTTATTGGCCTTTCCAACGATACCAAATAGGACCAAATTAATGTGTAATAGAATTTAAAAACTAAATGCAAAATTTACTTTTTTTCTCTCTGTTCTAAGCCAGTGGCATGATATGCTTTTACTTATAAAGCAAACAATGCAACTGCACTAACTCACCTTCTCATTTCCCACGCCGGGACCAAATGTGGAGGTCAGGTGATGGCACAGTGTGTTATTACACATTGGTTCATCTAATATATAAGCCGCCGCACCGCTGGTGAGGAGAGTGGGGATTCTTTGGGCCACTGTATTTTCATTTGTTACACCCCACAAAGTCATATTAGGTGTCATTTGACAGCTCTGAGTCTGGCCTTTCTAATGATACCAAATATAACCATGTAAAAAAACAAAGATTTTTTTCCCATTTTTTAATTATTATTTTTTTCCGAAAAGCAATGGCATTGTCCGTTTCTCACTTATAAAATGAGCAATACCACTGCCATTACTCACCTTCTCATATCACACGCTGGGAGCAAGGTCAGTGTTTTATTCAGACAGGTTTTTCTTAAAACTCAATATTCCAAAATACAAGTGGATAATTTCATATTTGTTTTCCAGTTTTATAGTTAAAATTGGGTATTTCCTCAAAAATTACAGTAACAGGTTCCCATTTCTAATTTTTTTAACAAGAGTGCCCCATAGAACATACTGTGCTCAGCATAAATGAGTACACCACTTTTGAAAAGTAAGATTTAAATCGATATCTCAATGAACACAAGAACAATTTCCCAAATGAGTTTTATAGAACATCTGGTTAGCTCATTACATGACAATAAGTGTTACTAATATACCATAGATTAGAAAAATCTTCAGGTTTAAATCAAATTAGTTGATGCAAAAATGAATACACCCCACAACAAAAACTCCTACATCTAGTAATTTGTATGACCTCCATGATTTGTAAACACAGCACTGAGTCTTCTAGGCATGGATTGCACAAGTAGGCAACGTATTGCAACATCTATCTATCTATATTCCATTCTTCAAGAACAACCTCTTTCACAGCCTGGATGCTGGATGGAAGGTGATGCTTATCTCTTCAGAATACCCCAAAGGTGTTCCATTGGGTTCAGATCAGCACACATACTTGACCACTGAATCATTTTTACCCTGTTCTTCTTTTGGATCAGTCAGGTTGGAAAAGTGCACGATGACCAAGAGCACGGAGTGATGGTAGCATGTACTTTTATTGCCTAATCAATCAGTAATTAATATATTAATCAACAGGACACAAGACCAATTGGTGAAAGTAAAGTGGAAAACATTAAACAGTTAGTGAAATATATATATATACAGTTGTGTTCAAAATTATTCAACCCCCACTGAAATTGAGTGTTTTGGCCAGTTTGACATTGATTTTGATCATTCAGTCATCTTGCTTACAATTAAATCAAAGAGGCACGTGTAGGTCAGACAAATATAACATAACATTTATAATGAAATAACCACAAATGTCTTTTCTGTGCTCACATCATTATCAGTTTTATTCAACCCCCAAGTGACATTCAATCTTAGTACTTAGTACAACATCCTTTTACAGTTATAACAGCTTTTAAACGTGACGCATAGCTTGACACAAGTGTCTTGCAGCGATCTACGGGTATCTTCGCCCATTCGTCATGGGCAAAAGCCTCCAGTTCAGTCACATTCTTAGGCTTGCGCACTGCAACTGCTTTCTTTAAGTCCCACCAGAGGTTCTCAATCGGATTTAAGTCAGGTGACTGCGATGGCCACTCCAAAATGTTCCAGCCTTTAATCTGCAACCATGCTCTAGTGGACTTGGAGGTATGCTTGGGATCATTGTCCTGTTGAAAGGTCCAACGTCTCCCAAGCCTCAGGTTTGTGACGGACTGCATCACATTGTCATCCAATATCTCCTGGTACTGAAGAGAATTCATGGTACCTTGCACACGCTGAAGCTTCCCTGTACCTGCAGAAGCAAAACAGCCCCAAAGCATGATTGACCCCCCGCCATGCTTCACAGTAGGCAAGGTGTTCTTTTCTTCCTAGGCCTTGTTCTTCCTCCTCCAAACATAGCGTTGATCCATGGGCCCAAACAGTTCTAATTTTGTTTCATCAGTCCACAGAACACTATCCGAAAACTTCTGTGGTTTGTCCACATGACTTTTGGCATACTGCAGTCGACTCTTCTTATTCTTTGGAGACAGCAAGGGGGTGCGCCTGGGAGTTCTGGCATGGAGGCCTTCATTACGCAGTGTGCGCCGTATTGTCTGAGCTGAAACTTCAGTACCCACATCTGACGAATCTTTTCTCAGTTCCTCAGCAGTCACACGGGGACTTTTCTCCACTCTACGCTTCAGGTAGCGCACAGCAGTCGAAGTCAGCATCTTCTTTCTGCCACGACCAGGTAGCGTTTCAACAGTGCCCTTTGCCTTGAATTTGCGAATGATGCTTCCTATGGTCTCTCTTGGTATGTTTAACATCTTTGCAATCTTCTTATAGCCATTGCCCTTCCTGTGAAGAGTAATCACCTCTTCTCTTGTCTTCCTGGACCATTCTCTTGACTTCACCATGTTTGTAACCACACCAGTAAATGTCTAGAAGGAGCTGAGTATCACAGTCATTTTAAAGCTGCCTAATTGGTGCTTATTATGCTTTATTGCTGCTCCGTGACATCCACAGGTGTTTTCAATACCTGATTGAAAACACTTGAATGAACCTCTGTTCTTCAGAGTGGTAGTCTTTAAGGGGTTGAATAATTGTGTCAATGAAGAATTCACAAAAGAAACATTTACTACTGTATTACAAAACCAATTGATGTCATTTTAGTTGCATATGGTTCTTTAAAAAGTCCTTGTAGGATTTCATTCTGAATACAATTACAAATGTACTACTAAAAAATCCTAAAAGCCCAAATATGTCCTATACTGACAACTATCAGGGTTATTCAGCGAGCGTGAAACGCAGGAGAATGACTGGAGAACGAAAAATTCTAGGTCAAAATACCCAAACCAGAAAAATTCTCCCTTTCATCTCACTTTCCAAATCGGCTATTTTGACCTAGAATTTTTCATTCTCCAGTCATTCTCCTGCTTTTCACCGCTCTCTGAATTACCCTATATGTTTAATGATATCTATTTCAGGTAATGCTATTGACTCTTTTAATGCATCTCGCACAATCTTAATTCCTAAACCTGGAAAACCAGCTGATAATATGTCATTTTATCGCCCAATCTCCCTTCTTAACACGGACTATAAACTCCTCACTAAAATTCTAGCTTCCAGACCTTCCTTTCTGAGTTATTAACTCATCACCAATTTGGGTTTGTACACGGTCGACACTCTGTAGTTGGTGTTCGGCGGGCTGTAGCGGCAGTGTTGGGGGCTCACTTAACTAACAGAGACAGCCATCCAGCTTTGCTCAGTTTAGACCTTGCACAAGCTTTCGATTCGGTTACATGGCCACATTTGCTTCGGGTACTGATTTCATCTGTTATATAAAAAGATTTCCTGCTTCGTGTATCGTCACGAATGGGATAGATTCCCCATATTTTATGCTTGGTAGAGGGGTGCGGCAGGGCTGTCCTCTCTCACCATTATTAATGACATAGCTTTGGATCCTTTACTGGGCGCCATAGAACACTCTCCCACTTTTAGCGGCATTAAGGCAGGCGGAATTCAACTGAAAGTCACTGCCTTTGCGGATGATCTGCTCTTACTCCCAGAAAACTTGCCTGAAGCATTGCAACTCTTACAACAGTTTCAGGACAGCTCGGGGTTGCGAGTCAATTGGGCCAAATCCACGGCTCTCTACCTCCATAACACTCCCCCACCCCAGCTGCCTCCCCATATACCACTTACATGGTCTAGGACGTCATTGAAATACTTAAATAATCTCTATACTCTCCATATTCCACCAATTCTTAAGAGCGTGAAAAATGATTTCACTAGATGGCATCACCTTCCGTTATCACTATATTGTAGAGTAAATCTCTACAAAACGATTGCTTTTCCGAAACTATTATACCCGTTACAGGTATTACCATGGATTTTAACTCCTAAAGATGAGAAACTGCTGAACAAGGCCCTTCAGGGATTTTTGTGGAGAGGCTCAGCGGCGCGTCTCAGTCTAACCAAACCTTATCAATCTAAAAGCCGTGGGGGGGGGTTAATTTATCTAACCTACGGGAATATAATTTGGCAGCGCAGTGCCGCCACGCGATAGACTGGATTCGAAACAATTCACGATTTTCTGATGTCTGTTTGGACGCTGCTTGGTTTCCTGACCATTCTCTCGAGTTCCTGCTACACTGTCCCTACAACGAACTACCTGCGCCATTAACGCACAACCCACTGCTCACGGTTACTATACATGCATGGAAATTATCGCGTACTACAATGAATGCACATCCAGCATCCTCGTTATTTTTACCCTTAATGGGAAATCCACATTTTGGACGGGACCTGACCTGTTATCCATTTGCAGACTGGTCCGTCTCTTACATCAGGTTTTAGATCCCTCCACAAATACCCTCTATTCACTTACCGCACTTCGGGCCAAATATCCCTCCCTACCCTTTCCGTGGTTTGCATATTTTCAACTACGCTCATATTTATTAGTTATAAAGTATTTTACCAGGAAGGGTACATTGAGATTTCTCTCTCATTTTCAAGTATGTCCTGGGTTCAAGAACATTGAGTGGTTACAGAAACACAAAGTAGTAAAATGCCAGAAATTAACACAAAACAAATATACAGATTATTTCCTACATATTTAGTTTTGTGTTTAAAGTCATTATGTTACTTGTTTACAGGTGCATTCTGTACTGAGGTATGTTAAGGGACTTTAGACTGGGGGAAGATTTGATGGCGTCTGGGAGGTTATTCCATAACGGCTGTGCTCGGTAGGAAAATGATCAAGACACTTTTTGTATTGTGGTATTGCAAGTAAGGTGCTGGTCCTAGATCGGAGGTTATAGGATGGGGAAGCAGCATATTCAGGTAGGGTGGCAGCTTCCCAGAAAAGCTCTTAAACACCAGGTTGGAAAGGTGAAGAGTGCGTCTGGATTCCAGCGTCGGCCAGTTTAGTTCTTTTAACGTGTCACAATGGTGGGTCATGTAGTTACATTGTATAACTCATTCTGCTGCTTTGTGCTACAATGTAGTAAGTTTCTGGAGGTGTGTTTGCGGGGCGGCTGCATACACTACATCTCCGTATTCAATAGCTGGCATAAGCATTTGTTGTACAATCTGCTTTCTTCTTACCGCAGGGCTCAGGCAGGATTTGTTTCTGTACAGGGCACCTAGTTTGGGGTAAAGTTCAGATGAAGGTTACAGCTACTTTCACACCAAATGGGTGGACGAAGCGCCTTGATAACCATATCAAGAACTGCTCTTCACATAAATACTCTATCTTCGTTAAATAATATACTGTTGACTGGTCCTTGACCAAGATGGGCCCAATCCAGTGGATAACACACATGCTATCACTTTCCACTGATGATTTGTTAGCACACATACGATTAATATTTTGCCGTCAGGAAATGTTCATAAAAACATTACACCATAGCTATTACTCTCCACGACGACTATCAAATGGGTTGGAAATCCAGTTCTTCGTGTTTTAAACGCCCAGATGATCTATAATCACTGCTTCTGGTCAGCCATTCACACATACTTTCTACTACCAAACAATCACTGCCATTGACCCCTGAATTTCTTAATTTTGGTCCTGCTCCATCTTTCCATATATGCCACAAACATTTTTTCTCTCTGGTTGCTGCGGTGTGTCGAAAAACAATCTTGTATACATGGAATCACTCTACCCCAATTCCACTTTTTCAAACCAAATCGAGCCACATTTTCCAAACGGATCGGCTCCACACCTTAACAAGGAAACCCAGGCCAAGAAATTTCTAACGACTTGCAATGTTATTTCCCAACTCTAAAAACGTCACGGCTTGGTAATCGGCAGAAATGGTATCGGGATGCAATCCTCTACAACCCAAGCCCTGACTTCCACACATTACAACATACATTTCATTCTGGCTTATGTTCCATCTTAATACGGACTGGACTAACGGCTTTACTTTATCTCCAACACCATATTCTAAATACATAACAAGTTCTGGACCGGGCAGTCCACGGTTTTGTTCTCTTCGCTCTAATACACTGCACCGTTGCTTCTGCCATCAATGAAGGCTACTTATTTTAGCGAGCTGATACCTTTTACTTTACAGATGCAATGTTTATTGTACTACCCTGTTCATTGCAAATTATTCTGTGCTTAAAAACTTACTTGGAATAAAACATTTTGCCTTAGTGGCTTTTTTTTTAAAGACATTTTTTTGCTGAAAATAAACGGTTGAATTAAAAAAAAAAAAGTTTGTTTGCATTTCTGATAAGTGAGAACTTTGAATTATAAAGAATACAATACCATCGTGAAGGACCAGACTAGACTTTCAGCAATCCTAGAATTATGGATGATTGCCTGAAACCGAAAATTAAGTTTTGTGCAACTAGCTGATCTGTTAAGGCCCTGTTCACACTATGCGATTTATCACGCGTATTTTGCCGCGACGTCGCTTCTCCAATGCATTTCAAGGGAGCTGTTCACATCTTGCCGCGCATCGCAGAAGCATGTTGCTGTTACATGACCCTTTTGTGATTTGCTATCTGCGATTTGTATTGGGGCTTTGCAAAAAAAAAAAAAAAAATATCATACGCACAAAACACCATGTCGGGAATGTGACAAAACACCATGTCGGGAATGTGACAAAACACCATGTCGCGAATATGAAAATCGTGCGACTTTCAAATTGCACAGTGTGAACGGGCCTAATGCTGGTTGCTGAGAAGTCATCTCACTTTGTGCAGTTGCCCCCTCTTTGGATTACTCCTGGGCCATGATTGATGGAGGAAGCGGTCTTAGGTTTGATTTAGTTTGCAGATGTATTTTCACCTGACAGGGTTAAAGCCAAGAAATCTTTGAGAATTGTAAACCAGAGGAAGTTAGGTCATGTCATCGATGTACCACCAGATCTACTATGACAAAACGTGCCCCACCCCCCCCCCCAAATATCCATACAACTAGTCACATTTGGCAATTAATCTGGTCCCCACGGTAAAATAAATTTTTTTTATTTCAGTGACTAGAACAAAGGAAATGCAAGAAATTGCTTGGATTTACTAAGTCTTTTTTTTTTTTTTAATGTCTAAAACGTGGTAATAGAAGGAAACCAGAGCAAATTCATCATAAGTGTTTATTAAAACAGATAACGTTGTAAAAGATACAGATTCAGAGTTTGAGATCAAAGCTCATTTAATAAATGAGAACATGAAACACGTCACCATAGCATGATGTGAAGAGTAAGAACCAATACTTAAATCCTTTACAATGAGAATCACCACCAGCATTTCTACTGCACCCAATAATAGGAATGGCACACATTTAGATTTGTAACCAAGGAACCAGTTGAGGTTTTTTGTATCACAGCAAGTCTTTCATGGAAGGTTTCCCTTACTATTAGTAACTTCCTGCTTTTGTGTTTCTGCGGTTATAGCTTCAATCTCGTCACTTGGAGCGCTGGTCCCAAGATCACCACAAACGGCCTGTACACGGATGGCATAGGAGGTCTTGGGTTTTAGCCCCTCGATGTCCCAAGTTTCTGTTTTATTTCCTGTCTTTGTTTCTAAGAAGGTGGGATTGTCATGCTCTTTTTCTTTGTACTCCACTTTATACTCGGTTATAGTTGCTCCTTCACCAACAACCTTGGGTTCCTTCCAAAGTAAATGGAGACATGTTGGTTCACTGGTGCAGGTTATGGTCTCTGGAGGACTAGCTGGAAGGATCTTCACAACTGTAATGTCGCTGGCTGCACTGAGTCCTGCTTTACACACCGAGGAGTATCTGACCTGGTACGTTTTATTTGCCTGTAATCCAGTGAGATTTACTTCCTGATCTTCATTCTCGGTTCTTTGTGTTTTCCAGGTCTCCTCTTCTTGCTTTCTATACTCAATGCTGTATCCTACTACAAACTCCTCACCAAAGTCTGAAGGCTTTAAGGACAGCTTCACCATGTCATGGGATAAAGACACAGTAACAGGAGGAGAAGGTTTACCTGGTGGCAAGAAGCTATCACACACCAGAACACCAACTTCATAAAGATAGATGGACACTCCAGGATTCTTTGGGTCTGGGGTACAAGAGACAGTGTAGTGCGTGTCTTCTCGCAATGTGTTTACCTGAGTGAACTCGTGATAAGCGCGTACACGTTCCCTAGCTTTTCTCATGACGTCTATGTTCTTGAACCATGGGGTGACGGTGTTGGGTTGATAATCCTCATTATCCAATTTCTCCAGAATTAGCAGCCATTTGGTCAAGTCGGAAAGGTAGGTTTCCCCCTCATTTAATGAAGTAAAATTATAGCAAACTATGAAGTCTACCATGGGATCATTGACAACTTTGTTTAGTTCATCTTCAGATGGCAGAACCTTAACATTTGCCAAAACCTGTAGATAAGAATGCACAGTATCCATCTCCTGCCTTTTTCTGCTGAGATATCCATCAACATGGAGCTTTGCGAATGGAGAGCGGTCTTTTCCAGCTAAAATGTTCCCCAACGTCAACTCCTCCATCTCTCCACCACGAATGGAGGGCAGGGTTTGCGCAAGTTGCTTCTGTATCACAAGTGTAAATTGCTCACAATATTCTCTGAAGTGAGATATCTTTCTCTTGATGTCAGGGAAGATCTCAGCCGCTGGATGTCTCATCAGATCGTTACATTGCATGTTCACATCTGTCACCTGCTGGAGGATATTTTCCGCTTTACTAATGAGGTTGTTGCTAATCTCGCGAACCAACTTTGCAGCTCTATTATCCAGGTTACTCAGTGGGTGAAGCCAGACCTTGACCGGAACAGCCTTTTCCTCGTTTGGGCCGAGAAGGTTGGGAAGGTTGGCATAAGTATTAAGGGCATCCTCATAAGTGACTGGATTTCTGTCAAGAGCGAAATCTCCATGGAAGGTACAATTAAATTTAGTCACACTTTCCTTTTCTGTGTCCGTCAGTTTCAGTTTCCCCTCTCCTTCAATTGACACAGTGGGTATTTTTTTAATCATCACCTGGAGACTCCCCTGTATATCCTGGATATTTTCTGATGTGGACACCTCACGATCAAATATAAAGAAGGCCTGAGCACCGTATAAAATCCCAGTGACCACATGGGTGGCCGTTCCTTGATCAAACACTTCAGGGTAGGTCATGTTTTGGGCACCCAAATGGTTCATGGTGAGCTGGTCAAACCTTGTTGTTCGTGAGTATTTGAGTGTGACTCGGGCATGGTGACTGGAGCTCTTCTTATCGTTTATGTAGGTCGCTGATCCACCAACGCTTACCAGGCCACTAAGGAAACTAGCCTTCAATGATGCCGAGACTTCTAATGCGGACGCTTTGTCAGAAATAGAATCTGATGTGATCAGCTCAAACGATGTGTTTTCTTGAGGCTTTGACTCCACGTCTTTATGGAGCAAGTCAAGATTCCACAAGGTGACCCCTGAAAAAGAAAAGAATTTGATACAAGCATTAAAATATAACTTTAAATTGCATAGATTACTTTACACTGGGCTTTGTCCTGTCAAAGTAAGTATTTCTAACATGTCCTGCAGTGTAAGAGTCACAATAGCCATTTGAATTAGAATCCACTGCAAATTGATGATAGTGGGGGGATCAGGACTCTGAAGCACCAGCTGATAAAGGTAAACGTTAAAGATGCGTAGCATCAGAATCACAAACCTCACCACCCAGGCACGTGATCTGGTTTGGTGAATCAAGGAGGGAAAAGAAAAAAGTAAACCTAATTTCCAAGGGATGATGTGCCATTCTTACCGTGTAAGAGATAGATACAACACAATATTATCTGTTCTACCATTAACTTCAATATTGGATAAATTTCAGATGTGGAACAGAGAATCTGAGCCCCAATACAAAAATCACAATTTTAATGTGGTGGCTCTTAAGTTAAATCACAGGCACTAGGTGTTCACCTGACAGTTGTAGAACAAACCCCAAATAAAAGGGATCATGTGAGAGCTTTCTCTGTAGGGTGTGATATGCAGTTGCACCCCTTTAAGATCTGTTACTTTACCAAGTTTCCAAACTATGTTTGTTATAATAATTACGCCAGCAGCTGGAATGACACAGACACGGGGGGGGGGGGGGGCACACAAAAATAAAAGCTTTCAAATAAGTGGGCGTCATGCCCACTGTATTTGGGGTAAAGAGGGGATGTCCAATCTACTGTATATTATTTAGGAGTACATGATTGGAGATCACAGCAGTAAGTGATACCGACAATTCCCACCAGGTAGTACAACTCCCTTCCTCGCTCGTGAAACAAAGTGGTCAGAGTATTTTGGAGTGCTATTTGCGGATGATAGAAAAACAAAATGGTTGCTTGTAGCCATTTTGTGTATATTCTAATCCATAGTCTTCTAAAAAAAAAAAAAAAAGAAAAAAAATTGGAATTACCTTTCACCGACTTTAAACTTTTTTTTTTCCCCACAAACTCATTGGTGGAACAAAAGGATTTGTGTGTCTTGAATGAATACAATTATGTAGACATGAAGATGTTCTATCAAATGGAACAGCCTCTATAGCATATGTGGTAGATCAGTGTTAGACAGGGGCAAGGGTAAATTGTTTAGTTAAGAAGTCTTTGAATAAAATATTTTACTAAGGTTTCTAAATATTATTCATATATATTTTATGTATCCAATATTTAGCAGCTTTAATATTTTTGTTGTGTATAACTGATAAGATTAAAACTGACAAATTTTGAAAGGAGGCCGATACTAAATTTCAAAGTGTCAGACAAAAGTCTGAGGGAAATTGAAACACTCTGAATAGAAGATTTGACTTCTGACCTATGTCAAAATAGTTAAATATTGCAATTTTATTTTTAAAGCAACACTGCCCTCTAGTGTTATACTAGGAGTTGGCAGGCACCATTGAACAGATCACATGCTTTTAATTAGCAAAACCTATAAGTGATGTCAAACACCCTATATCTGTCTAACCCCAGAGAGCATTGAGGCATTCATTCAATTCAAGGCATTCACTCATTTATTCAGTCAAGGTATTCATGCATTCCCTTTCTCCCCCTCGCTCATATCATGAACAACAAACATGCAGAGAAGAGCCATGCTCTAGGAGAGGCTCTAAGATGGACATAGAAATTGTTCTATAATATTCTAAATTCTCACTCTCCATTTAACTCATTACATTCACTGATATCATACGAAGTTTGCAGAAAGGGCTGAATCCAGTTGGAACAGGTAATGTATGAAAGCAATTTAAGTGGAATTAATGGAGAGCTAGATATAGCTCAGATATCACTAGATTGGAACCTTTGATATATTTCTATACTGCAGGTTAGAAACATAAGAGTCTGATAAGGATATTTATCCTAATTATTTGTTGCAATGTATACATATTGAAAATCGAAGAGCTATTGTATTAGAATTATTAAGCAGGGATTTTATAATCTACAATTCAAAAAGCATAAGATTAGAAGCTTAATTCTTATTAGGGGAGGATTCACTAAATACATTTATTCTATATAGAATCATCTGTAACACTGCAATGTTCTTGAACCCAGGACATACTTGAAAACGAGAGAAATCGCAATGTATCCTTCCTGGTTAAATCCTTTATAAATAAAATCTTGTCAATCCAGGTAGCACAGAAATATACACACACACACACACACACACTATTGCCAAAAGTATACGCTCACCCAACCAAATAAATCAGAATCAGGTGTTGCAATCCCTTCCATGGCCAGGTATATAAAAAAAGTCAAGCACCTAGGCATGCAGACTGTTTACAAACATTTGTGAAAGAATGAGTCGCTCTCAGGAGCTCAGTGAATTCCAGCGTGGAACTGTGATAGCATGCTGTGACGGGAAGCCGTCTCTTCCCATCCATCCTGGCTCTCCAGACACCCTTACCAGGATCAGCCCGGCCTCTGAGTTGCTCAGAACTCAGTGCCTCAAGCAGCATGATCTGCAGCTCCAGACCCGCTTGTTCTGAACCCCTGCCTTGGAGCCTCTTTGCATTTCCAGAATGCCGCTCTGTGCCTTCTGAGGGTGATTATAGCTGTAGCATAGCTGAAAGACACCAGGCTGTATGTTTAAACAGGATACACACTGGCCATTTCACATGCCCGGCTTTTATTTGGTTCAGAATCAGACAACAGTTAACATTCCCGCCCCCCAGACATTCCGGCACTGTCATTCAGCAGTTCCATCTGGTCCTCTGAGTGCAAGCTCTTGAGCAGGGGCTTCTCTGATATTGTTCTATGTGTTTAACTTGCATGTATATTGGTTATCCTGTCTTTCCCATTGTACAGCGCTATGGTACTTGGTGGTGCCTTATAATTAACTGCAGTCATACAGGTCCTTGTGGGGGGGGGAATTCCAGAGGAGCAGCAGCGATCCAGGGGTACCGTTTGATAGCTTGGGTCCCTAGGGTGTCAGTCCAAAGAGCACCCAGATCTGGGGGCAGGGGCACAAATGGCAGCATATAATAGATATCCCCCTTGGATGCCACATAGTATGGGCTGCTTAAGCTCCTGGGGTCAAGGCTCAGTGGGTTCCCAATGGAGCTCCCTCCTGGGAAAAAAAAAAAAAAAAAAAAAAAAAAAATCACAACAGTAGCTCGCATGAGGATCACCCCAACTTTGAAAAATCACCCCGCTGGAGCAGTTAGTTTTCTGGGTGCCGACGTCTAAATTTTCTGCAGCTGGCTCCATTACAGTCAAGGAGGTGCATTCCTGGAATGGGATTGTTGGCCCTTCTAGCTCCTTGGATTGTGATTGGCTGGGGTTTCAAACCCAGCTCAAGCTTTCAATCCCAGGCTAACCCTGGCGTCGGATAACACGGTGAGCATAAGGCTTAAAGACATTTTGATTACGTGCCAATAGGGATGGGGGGGGGGGGGGAGAAGAGTCACAAAAACACCACTTTAAAACACTGACAAATAGCTTAACTGAGGGGAATAGGAGGAGCGAGGGGTTCCGCGACAACGATACATTTAAAACTACACAATATAAATGGACATAATGTCTTTCCCAAAGCAAATGTCTGTCTTTTGGGGTTTTTGCCATGGAAATAAAGTCTTGGGGTTTGACGCAGGGAGCGCCATTTCAGTTCCATGACAGATGCCACCTGTGCAACAAATCCAGTCATGAAATTTCCTCGCTCCTAAGTATTTCAGTCAACTGTATAAGAACGTGGAAGTATTTGGGAACAGCAACTCAGCCACGAAGTGGTAGGCCATGTAAACTGATGGAGCGGGGGGGGGGCAGTGGATGCTGAAGCGCATAGTGCGAAGAGGTCACCAACTTTTTGCAGAGTCAATTGCTACAGACCTCCAAACTTCATGCGGCCTTCAAATGAGCTCAACAGTGCTTAGAGAGCTACATGGAATGGGTTTCCATGGCTGAACAGCTGCATCCAAACCATACATCACTAAGTGCAATGCAAAGCGTCGGATGCAGTGGTGTAAAGCATGCCTCCACTGGAGCAGTGGAGACGCGTTCTCTGGAGTGACGAATCATGCTTCTCCATCTGGCAATCTGATGGACGAGCCTGGGTTTAGCGGTTGCCAGGAGAACGGTACTTGTCTGACTGCATTGTGCCAAGTGTAAAGTTTGGTGGAGAGGGGGGGGGGAGGAACACTTTCCAGAACGTTTAATAAGTTGTACTAACCATTTATGTTTAGTTACTAGCTAAACTAAATAAAAATCGTACTAATTATAGGTGCTGAGTTACTAACATTCTAAATTTGCAAGCTAGAATCTATGCTTCTTGTTACTTTTCTAAATCCTTGTGAGAATATATATTTTTACCTAGTTTGGTTGCGGTGATATTTTTAAACAAGCACGCATAAGTGAAAACACTCAGACGTTGAGAAATTGTGGGCGGGATAGTTTTATTATTGTTTATATCATTAATTTCTTATTTGAATAAACTCTGACAAGGAGTACTAGGAGTCAGTCACCTAGCTCCAGTTATCACTGCCTTGTTATTATCAGGGCCGTCTTTGAGGGGCAGTTGCCCCAGTTGTAGTTGAGGGGCCCAAAGCAGGCTGCTGGGGCCGTTTTACAGTGGTGGCTCTGTTTTTTGTAGGGCCCAGGCTTCTGTGAAAGCACTGCAGCCTACCTAGGCCCAGTGAACCCCCTCTGATGATGTCAGAGAGGGCTAGCCACAGGGGGCGGGGCCAAAACAGGAGGAAGCTAGTTGAGGTTTCCTGACTGCATAGGCCTGAGGCCTGTTTAATACCTCAGCCGCTGCAAGTGCTAAGTTAGCAACTTGCCATTGAACGCCGTTCAACCGCTCAGCAGTGCTAACCTAGCACTTGCAGCGACCTGAGGAGATGCTGAGTGTGACGTTTAAAGATGGCCGCCGCCATGAAGCAAGTAACAATTCCGTACAACAAGATGGCCGCCGCCTCGAAGCAAGTAATAATTCTGTACAGCAATGTTAATTTTGAGGTTTTTGTTCACCAAAGCACAAAATATTTATTATTTCCCCCTGCACAGACATATATTACAGTTCAATTTATATATTGTTTCAGAAGTAAACATTACGTTTATTCATTAAAAACTATCATTTTGTGGTGTGTGCGTACAAAACGGAAATGTGCTGACTGCTTCTCTTTATTATATTTTGTCCGAGTGATCCGAAAAACAATCTGAATCTTTCATTAAGAAATCGGCCATTTTGGATTCAAAATTCGCATCCAAAAAAGGGTTCAACGACACTGCTGCAGCAAACTGAATTGCTGCGCTGCAGCAATTCAGCAGCTGCTGAGGTATTGAACAGGCCTCTGGACACACCCTAATCAAAAAAGGACCTCACGGAGGCTGCAGCTCCTTTTGCAGACTCCACCCCTTCCTTCCAGAGAGCCTCCACGTGCTGCTGGAGAACAAGAAGGTATTTGGGGGGTGCTAGGAGAAGGAGAAAAAAATAAATAAAAAAATGCTTCCAGCACAGGAAGCTGAGCCCGGAGGCTGCACATCAATCTCCCTCCAGCGCTCAGAGGCTCCTCTCCTTAATACAGCAAGAGATGTGCAGAGACTGTCACAATCTGTGTGTAGCAAGGTTTGTGTGCACAGCCTAATACAGGGAGAAATTAACCCTCTGAGCTTGCAATCTGACTCGGGGGGGGGGCTGCAGAGGTTTGGAAGAAGGAGCTGCCCATGGTTTCCCCACAGGCAGCACTTATCTGTCAGTGATCAGGCTGCATTCCAGGAGCAGCATGTGGGGAGTGAGCTTAAACTTCTTTGGGTAAGGGAAGTTAACCCTCTCCACTCACTACCCCAGATACTGCACTGTCATTTTATAGCTTACTACTGTCGTATAAATAAATGCAGGTTCTTACCCAAGCTCACAGTTTGCATGGAACGGGCAAACATTGATTCACATGCAATCCCCCCCCCCCAACATTTTAGAATTTAAATATATATCATTATTTTAAATATACAAAATAAAAGTAGAAAAATATATTTTAACAATATGTCTAAAAAGCAGTGAACCTCAAAGTCTAGAAATGATAATCTATATTCAATGGCACAATATGTGTAATCCAAGGAATACAGACTAAATTTGAGAACCATTTGCTCTCTAGAATTTGCCATTCATACCTATATTATGACGAAATTATATAAAATTGCATAATCATTTTTTTAAATGTAGAATGAAAAGGACACCAGGCATAAGGACCAGTGTGGTGTCATTTGTATTCTACAATTTAAGATTAAACTGTTTTTACAGATACTTCTGTTTAATGAGATCTATTAATTCTCAAAGTTAGTAATGATATAAATTTTCCGTTTTATTGCTGTGGAGCTCTGTGATACACTCTGCACATTACGGAGTTTTATTGCTGTGGAGCTCTGATATTATGCTCACTGCACATTACTGTCATGGTTTGAAAGTCTGTACAGACTCTGACCCAACCACCTCAACAGGCAGAGAATTCCACAGCTTTATTGCCTGTACTGTAAGAAGAAAAAGCCATGCTGAATTTACTTTTTGTCCAGTCTATACATTATAGGCCCCCCCATTACATTCTTCGCTCAAAAAAGCACGCGTGTGCAAAAACGCATTAACGCAAGGGGCAAAACCCTTTGCGCAGAACGTCGTATTACATTGTTCGTGCAAACAATGCACGTTAAGGTTTAATGTGGATGGACCTGCGTGAGTGAACTGTGCGTGTCCTATACTTAACATTGTGAGCGCAAATTTGTTCGTGTGTCGGTACACGGATGGCATTTCAATTGATGCGCGCCTTTTTACGAACGACGTTTGCACGCATAATTTTAACGTCTTTGAAAAGCTGGTGGAAACTGCAAATCGGAACTTTTGGCTGGAAAATTTAATATATTATACACACACACACAAAAAAAAATAATTTGAATTTGTGTGTGTTTTTTTTATCATCGTTGCAGCATATGCACAGATTTACTTTAAGGCTAGGGTCAGACGAACGCATTTTTCGCGTTGTCCGTGAAAAAGTGCGTTCGAACTAATGGACGTATTTTTTCATGGAATACGCGATAGCGGTCATACGATGCGCATTTTCGTCCGTGATTTTGTACGGATCATCAATAAAACACTTTGGACGTTATGTTGGCCGGACATTAGCAGCGTCTGGCGTCTCCCAATCACACACACACGCCGCTATGCGGACGCAGCGCACTCTGTACGTCAGTACTAGCGGTTTGATGGTCTCAAAAAAATGCATTCGTTTGCCACTTGCGTTGCGCAACTGCACTTTTGTGCGGCCGTTCTTCGTATGTTACCCGGCATTGGACGTCATTTGCTGCTAGCACGGCGGTGATTTAGTGCTGCTAAACGCACGTCGATACTGCGTTAGTCTGACCCCAGCTTTACAGGTGCAAAAATGAGAGTCAATTAAGGTTCTTAATTCTGATTAGCTGAATCCCGCGGGGAAAAAAAAAAAAAAAAAAGTCCGCACTGATTTATGTACGCTACATTACTGCGCGCGTATTACTCTTCATTTATACAATTTTTTTGACGGATTAAAAAAAAATAAAAACAAAAAAAAAAAAACCACGTTCGCATCGTAATACCACCATTCACGCTTGACGCTGTGCGCAAAAAAAAAAAAAAAATTGCGCTTCGCATACAAATTTGCACGGAGAATGTAATAGAGCCCTGTGTTTATGTATATAGTATGTGTGTAAATATAGAAGTCTTAAAATCAGTCCATGATGTATTTTTTGGATGTTGGGGTGGAGAGAAGTCATGCGGTGTGCGGGCTATTGGGCCCCCCAAGAAAATGTTTGCCCAGGGTCCAATCAATATTAAAGACGGGCCTGGTTATTATGGAGATGTCTGCAAATTAGGGAGGGATTAGAGACGCCTCATACAAAGTGAATTCTGCTCCTTTGGCTGAATTACAGCCCTGCTAATGTCCAGTTACTGCAGTTCTGTAAACTCTGCTCAATTCCAGATAAAGAAGAAAAAAAAAAACAAAGTCTCCCCTTTCCAAATAGGGGGGGGGGTCCTTTTGTGTAGGTGTTTTATGGGACACGAGTAGGTACGTTAAACACTGAAACTACATAAATCTGCTCTCGCAGGTATTTGTAACCTACATGGATTGGAGCCCCTGTATTTAAAGGGATTTCATGACTCCTCATGTAACGTCTATAAGAGTAAGGCTGGGTTCACACCTAAGCGTTTTTAATACGCGCGTTTTTCACGCGTTTCACGAGCGTGTTGCAAAAATGAAACGCGCGTTGTATGCGCGTTGCAAAAATGAAACGCGCGTTGTATGCGCGTTTTGTGATTACTGTCTTAATTTCGGAGGCGACCAATGAAAAAGACCTCCCTGTGCACGAACCAAAGAACGCACGCACGCAGTATGCGAAAACGCACGTTTCTGAATTGGGAAATGCGCGTTCACGTCAATCTCTATGGCCGCGAACGCGTGTATATCTGCACCAAAGAAGCTCCCGAACTTCTTTGTGCGTCGGCCGTTTATCAGCACGTTCATGCGCGCTGATAAACGGCCAGGTGTGATATGCCCACATAGGGCATAATGGTATTTCACTGTTTGAGCGTTTTACAGCGCGTAGGAACGCACTGTAAAACGCTTAGGTGTGAACCCAGCCTAACTGTTATTTTTACAGTTACTGCAGCATCGCACGTTGAACAGATCATTAATGCATCACTGTTATGGGAGGAATGAGTTTTAGCCATTTGAAAAGGCAATTCCTCTTAGAAATAAATGGCGAGTTGGCCATACTGTATAACAGAGGCCGGGCGATCCACAAGGCAAAATAAACAGGATCAAAAGGAAATTGTTCAGCAGTTTATAAAATACATTTTACTGAGGGATTAATACCTGGGATAAGTTTATCGCTCCGGCAATCATACAGCATCCCCAGGGAGAACGGACGTCCTAGAGATGGCATCTCGATCACGGTCGTGTCCATTGTGTCAATAGGCGTCCAAACGTCTTTATCTGGCAACACGATCTAATGCACAAAACAAAAAGTTACGATACCACAATCTGCCCGAGTAACGCATTCAAAATGACCAATTACTGAATTGAAGCAAATCTGTAGGAACCATGACACGGTCACACACACGTCTTAATGAGACTAAGAAATCACTGCTCTGTTATACATGATCCAGACACCAATCTCAGGAAATGGGGCAACTTTCCTTTGGCAAAGTGAAGGTAAATTTAGAACTAGATACAGAGCTTGAGGCAGGGCCGGCCTTTGCCTTTTTTTGGCGCCCTGGGCAGAAGAAGATCTTCCAGACCATACCCTCATTCAATATACCTGTAGGGCAACCCCCCCCCATACTGCGTCAAAAATATAATATAGAAATTATGCATTTAATAAAATCCCATGACAAACTGAAACCCGGCGACAGAAGTTAAGGACAGTTTCAGTAAACTAGTGCGGCAACTGGTGAGAATAGTTGTCAACCGTTCTCATAATTAAAAAGCAACGCACCAATATAAACCTCAGGGCGCTGCATCAGCTGATTAAAGCAGCAGCAGGTTTTCACTCGTAGCATTTAGTTCCAGTTGTGTCAGTTTTTTTAGCATTAGAGCTATATAGCAGACCTCGGGCTGCCGCCTCTGGGTGGAGGAGCTGCACTGCCAGGGTTTTATCCTTACTTGGAGTCCTGTGCCACCACCACCACCTTATGTACACTTTAGTCGAAAGGAGGGGGCACGGGCAGACACACGTTGCCTTGCAACATGTATAATTCATATGCTGTAGGAAGGAACTAAAAAAAAAGGCAGTTCACCTCGGATTCCTTAAAATTCTCTTACCTGCAGCGTATAGATTATACTTGTTGTGGGGTGGCATTCTTTCATGCAATTGTAACCGATGTAAATAGGTGTGTGTTAATTCCCCCAATATCCCCCATTTTAGGAGAAACTCCTGTATTATTGTGAACATCTCACCCAAAGAAAGCTTTTGGTTTGGTTTATAATTTTGTGCAGCAGTTTAGGAGATTAGTGTAGTTATGTTAGTTCCTCTAGGAGGTTCATGTGTGCAGAGTAAAACCGCTCTATTGTTTAGCACAGGGCTTGGAGTGTAAAATATCAGCACAACAAGTGATAAATCTGTGCTAATCCTATGCTTGGTGTCTGTAGGTGGATGTCAGGATATTCTCATTGCCGTGTTTTATATATGTTTTTATTCGGATTAAAGGCTAGGGTCAGACGAACGCAGTGCGAACGCGCGTGCAGCAGCACCTTTATCACAGCCCTAGTAGCAGCAAATGACGGCCAATGTACGAAGTACGGCCGCGCAAAAGTGCAGCCGCGCAACGCAAGCGGCAAAGAAACGCATTTTGCGAGAACGTGATACCGCTAGTCTGACATACAGAGTGCGCTGCGTCCGCTAGCAGCGTGTGTGCGTGATTAGGAGACGTCAGACGCTGCTAATGTCCGGCCAACATAACGTCCAGACGCAAAAAGGGATTTATTGATGATCTGTACAAAAATCACAGGTGCAAATGCGCATCGTATGACCGCTATCGCGTATTCCGTGAAAAAAAAAAATATATATATATACGTCCATTCGGTCGAACGCACTTTTTCACGGACAACACAAAAAATGCGTTTGTCTGACCCTAGCCATAATCACATGTTCCCAGCGATCCAGTTGCCGGTCTCATCTTTGATGCTCAACAACACAAAATACAACGCAGAGTCCATACGAACGGGCAGCGAGGGTGTAGGCCGGTTACACAATGCCCAGCAACAAATTGTGTCCAGGAAAACATGCCGATCTGACAACACACATCTGCCCCCTAAAAAAGGTGTTCGGACACATGCCAGGTGACAGTAACTACTGGAGCCAAAAACAGAAGAAGTGTCAGACAGCGACGGCAGAATGATGCAGTGTGAACCTAAAAGGTTGCCAGATCAGCCATGTTTACTGGACATTATCATTTCATGGAGAGCACAGGGATGACACTGCCCTGCAACATGTATAATTCATATGCTGCAGAATAGAAATCAAAAGGCAGGTCACCTGGGATTCCTTCCCTGCAGCACATGAATGCTATAGACTACAGGGTTCTGGTTTTCATGCGCTGCCCAGCAGCAAGAAATCTCTTCGTAGGTGTCCAGTAAAACATGGCCAATCTGGCAACCCCCAAACAGGGCAGACGGGGTGTGATAGGAGTCGTGAATTTGGCACAGCCGGTGTAGGGGTAAAAAAGAAGGCGCCAATTACACTAGAGGAAAGCGCTTATCCTAGAAGAAGGCTCTGGAAGGAAGCTCTCCCAAGCTGGGGTGGATTTGTGGGTTTCTGTGGAGAATTAACTGTCTCCTGTCCGTCCTTTTAGTTCTTTTCTCGAAACCCCGTCTCGAGCTGATATTGACACCTTAGATTAAAATCTCATCAACGTTGATGGAGAGATGATTAGAATGATAAATTAAGACACGGAAGCCTTGTAGTCACTCAAAACCCATCTCTGGTTCTAAATTCACTGCTCTGCAGGAAATGTCCTCATCACAGCTACCTTTATTGGGAATGAGGAAAAGCTGCAGGAGCTCCACCATGTGACGCAGCAGACAGAAGCAATCAATTACCACCTATAAGACTCTACCAGTGGAGCCCAGAGCAATGGCTGAAGCGATCATTAACCCCTTCACTGCTGAGCCATATCACCAGGTGTGCTCAGCTCCTTTTCAATATTTTTGCTCATTACTTTTAACCCTTTCACTACCGAGTGATTTTCCAAAAAGAAACAACCACCGCAAGGAACCCGTGTTTCGTATTTTTAAATAATTTTACGATTAATTTTACAGTAAGAAATATATGGGAATATTCCCAATGTATCAACATCTGAGGGTTGGGATTTAGGGGTTATTATTGCAGAGGATCTAAGGGTAAGTAGTCAATGTAATAGAGCAGCAGGAAATGCTGGCAGAATGCTTGGAAATGCTGGCAGAATGCTTGGAAATGCTGGCAGAATGCTTGGAAATGCTGGCAGAATGCTTGGAAATGCTGGCAGAATGCTTGGTTGTGTAGGGAGAGCCTGTATTAGCAGTAGGAAAAGGGAAGTGCTCATGCCACTGTACAGAGCACTGGTGAGACCTCACTTGGAGTACTGTGTGCAGTGCTGGAGACCTTATCTCCAGAAGGATATAGACATCTTAGAGAGAGTTCAGAGAAGGGCTACTAAAATGATGTACGGCTTGAAGGAGAAAAATAGTGGTGCATGTCTAAGAAGAGGGGGAGTGTTGCTGAGTCAATAATATGACCCCCTGTTCTGGAATATATTGTGACTTCTAGTTTCCCAAGGAGATCCCTCCCCTTGTTTTTGTTTGCATGCAACCGCTATGGGCAAGGATGACCGTGCTTTGTAAACCAGGGTCATTTCGTTTTCAATCTCCTGCCACATTTTATTAATTCCATCTTCATCGTTTAAAATATAATTATTAGATGTTGGATATTTTTGTATCTCAGAAATGGAAGGGACGTGGCTCCACTTCCATCCAGCCTGTTTATCTATAATAGCGTCTATAATTAGTCTTATGTCTTCCTGCATAAAATTGCGGCCGTTACAAGCCTTTTTTAGATAGTTGAGTGTGCCTAAAGGGGTCTCTCTTGGCTTTGGACAGTGTGTTAAAATTTTATTATTATCTTCTGTTTCTAACGGTCATAAAAGGAAGATGAAGAACATCATCATATTTGACTGGTGGATTAATCGGGGTCCCGGCCTGAGTGCGGGTTATAATCTGGGAAGGCTCACCACTATTTCTAAACAAAGGGGGCGCACTTGGTTCAGGGTTTTTTTTTTTTTGTGTTCTCCTGTTTAGTATCATCGGACTTGGTGGGGGCTGAGGATTTGTGGTCCTCCATTGCTCCCACTGCACCCAATATCTCAGTGTCAGAAAACCGCACTAGGGAAAAATATATTGACTGCTTATAAGGAGGAGGGGGTCGAGGTTCCCAGTTGGCACGAGGCACTTCCTGTTTATTGCGTGGTATACTTTGTTCTATTTTATGTTCTCTGGAACAATCAGACCTTGTTGCGGGGGCCTTTTTGCATTGTTTAGTCTGTCTATTAAACTAATGACTTGCCAAAATTAACCACTGTTCTCCTCCCAGTCTCATGTCTTGCATGTCCCACTGAGGGTCTCCCCGGTAATAGGGTCATGCTTCGGTGTCATCAAGGCATAACCCCTTTACCATATCCATGTGGAAAAGACTGTTATCACCTTGTCTGGGGAATGGGTTAAAACTACCGACTGCCTCCGTCCATCCCGCCATATTATCCACCCAAGGATTAATAAAGTAGTAATCTGTCCCTCCTACTCTTGCTACATAATCTTTACAGGATTCCCCTACTAATGGTAAAGGATATTCTTTAACCTTGCTATTTTGAGTACCCATGGTTAGTTGTACAATTAAATATTCAGACAGATAAAATAGAGAAAGAAAGAAGAAAAAAGAGGCTCTTCACAGTGCTCGAGATAAAAAACAACTTATATACTTTAACAATATATATCTATAGATCACTTTTGCTATGTAAATAGCACATACCCACACTGGCTGCAGCCATATATCACATATATACACTTACTGCACAGAGCACATATACACACACAACTCTAAATCCACATTCATAACATTTATACACATATATAATTAAACCGGTAATACAGAAATGACGAGCGTCCGTCTTACCTTACAGACCACTCGGCACTTTAACAATATATATATCTATATACTTATTGATAAGCATGCATCAAATATACAGTTTTAGATGTTAATCCAAGGTTGCCATGGGTATCCCAGATATACTTCCGTACGGGAACTCTGTCCCAATTTAGCTATGTCTGTATCCCAGATACATTAAAAAAAAAAAAGAAGAAAAAAAAGGCACGGACCAATTTAGCTCGTAAAACCGAGGTCAGAGCCCTCGTCTGGACAAGAAAAATACTCACCAGGACGAGGGGTGACAGGTTATCTCGGCAGCTGCCTCCAAATCTGTGGAGAATTAACTGTCTCCTGTCCGTCCTTTTAGTTCTTTTCTCGAAACCCTGTCTCGAGCTGATATTGACACCTTAGATTAAAATCTCATCAACGTTGATGGAGAGATGATTAGAATGATAAATTAAGACACGGAAGCCTTGTAGTCACTCAAAACCCATCTCTGGTTCTATTTGTTTGAACACATTATTTATACATTTCTGCAAAAGAGGCTGTGTTTCTCATCTCATGCTCTAATTGGTAGAGCGGGAGACAGTGGCTGGAAAACCCCCCTTAACATACAGAACACGTGATTTCGGTGAAATTGCAGATCGTTTCTCCAGAAATGAAACTAATTCTGTAGGATACAGAAACGAAACTTAACAGGGATTCTGCATATATGTGTCGCATATTAAACTAAAGAAATATATATAGGTTGCTACCGATCAATGCGAGATGTTTGGTGCTCCTATTCCTTTCGGTTTCCAAGAGAGGTCACCATGGAGTCCATCAATGAGCTCTGAAACACTGGGTAGGATTGAATAAACGCACTGCTCTGCAGGACCTTTCCTCAGACTTCGGTGATTGCTCCTCCAACACCAAACATCTAGGTGTGGACTGACAAGACTTGGGGCCCCCGGGCAATAGGAGATAACAGGGACCCTCATTGTGAGGTTCTGCCATGCAAAGGGGCCCTCCGCTTGAGTCTCACATGAAGGAACTCATTGCCAGTGTGGGGCACACCTGATAAAGTCAAAGGGGACCTTCACAGGGCCCCCCTTCTGGGCCAGGGCCCTCACGCAGTGCCCTATTGGTCAGTCCGCCCCTGCCAACATCTCATTAATGCAGCCGGATCAGAAAGCTTCACATTATTTCACTAAACAGGAGATGGGCGCAAGGTTTGCAGCTATAAGCGTCTAAGTAACATATAACTCAGCCTTTCTACACATATAACAGCAAATACAAACACTCTGACATACCTGCAACAAGAAGGAATAAATTCACTGCTCTGCAGGAAATGTCCTCATCACAGCCACCTTTATTGGGAATGAGGAAAAGCTGCAGGAGCTCCACCATGTGACGCAGCAGACAGAAGCAATCAATTACCACCTATAAGACTCTACCAGTGGAGCGCAGAGTAATGGCTGAAGCGATCATTAACCCCTTCACTGCTGAGCCATATCACCAGGTGTGCTCAGCTCCTTTTCAATATTTTTGCTCATTACTTTTAACCCTTTCACTACCGAGTGATTTTCCAAAAAGAAACAACCACCGCAAGGAACCCGTGTTTCGTATTTTTAAATAATTTTTTGATTAATTTTACAGTAAGAAATATATGGGAATATTCCCAATGTATCAACATCTGAGGGTTGGGATTTAGGGGTTATTATTGCAGAGGATCTAAGGGTAAGTAGTCAATGTAATAGAGCAGCAGGAAATGCTGGCAGAATGCTTGGAAATGCTGGCAGAATGCTTGGAAATGCTGGCAGAATGCTTGGTTGTGTAGGGAGAGCCTGTATTAGCAGTAGGAAAAGGGAAGTGCTCATGCCACTGTACAGAGCACTGGGGAGACCTCACTTGGAGTACTGTGTGCAGTACTGGAGACCGTATCTCCAGAAGGATATAGACATCTTAGAGAGAGTTCAGAGAAGGGCTACTAAAATGGTGTACGGCTTGAAGGAGAAAAGTTACCAGGAAAGGCTTAATGATCTTAAGGCTAGGGACAGATGAGCGCATTTTCTGCAGCCACCGTCAAAATGTACGTCGATGCGTGCGCACGCATTTTTTCACGGAATGCGCTTGAGTGGTCGGACGATGCTCAATTCTGGACGTATTCCATGACGGTGGGGTGAAAAAAGAGAAAAATCAGATGAATCTAATCACTTGAAAAATGAAAAAATAAGGGCAAGGGCTATAAAAAGTCGTTTCGGGGATGGTGGCGTTTTTCTAAGATGGATCCTGCACACGTCTTTGTGTTTGGTGTGATGGGGTACCTGTACCTAAAGAGGAAGAGAAAGCGGCGAACCTGGGTTCATGAAATCAACGCTGCCAGACCCACGCATGGACACTTTGTGACGCTGTACAGGCCACTGCGAGAGAGGGACCCCGCGAAGTTCTTCAACTACATGCGGATGTCCATCGCCTCCTTTGATGAACTGTTGTCGCGGGTACGGGAGCCGCTGACCAAGAGGGACACCAACATGCGGCCCGCCATACCACCGGAGGAGATGCTGGTCATCACTTTGAGGTACGTACTGTCACACACCTGTATACATGACATCGCTGCCAGTCACCTGACATGAGTGCATCATGTCTGTAGTCACATGCCCACTGTTACATGCACACACACACACACACGGGCATCACATCACACGTACATAATCATAAATGACTCCGACAACAATGTTGATAAATAATACTATAATATGAAAAGAAACTGTAATATATTATGGACATATATTACAACTCGTAAACTGAAGGTCAGTATATATACAAAATCAAAACAATAACACATAACAAACAAATAATAAAACATATTTAGGTCATGTATCAAAGTTGCTGATACCGCGGAGCATCTGGGTCATGAGGGCCGGTGGTGTGGCTACAGCTGGACCCCGACTCCGTGTGTGGCCTGGCTCCAGGGGGCATGGCTGGGTGGGTGGACAGCACCTCACTGGAGACGGAAGATCCACTGGCGGATTGTGACACAGCATGGTAGGCGGCTGCGTGATGGGGACGTGAAAGGATGTCCTCCAATATCGCGAGAGATCTGTGGCGATACTCCATTTTCTCCGCCTCGCTCATCCTGTTCAGGAGGAGCGTACATGCATTGGAGAACGACATGTCCACGGAGTCCGCAAGCATGCAGCGTTGGTGTGCATGGGTGGTCTGTGCCTCCATGAACATGACCATGGCCTGCTCCAGGTCTGCAGCCTGTGCCCTTCTCTTCTGGCCAGGTCTGGTGCTGACCGTTGTCGCGGTACCTGCCACCTGTGGTGTCGCCAAATCCTCCTCCATCTGCGACTCAGCACCACCCTGGTTCTCCTCCTCCTGGCAGCTGGCTGAATCTCCTGGCACCATTTGTTGTGCCTGGGTGCCGGAGGTCGATGGCTGGTCCATGCTGCTGACAGACCTGCGCGGCTCCTGGGTCCTGCGGAGGAACGATAGCTGCTCTGCATAAATGTACCCCCGGACCTTTTTCGCACCAGCTCCAGAGCGCGCAGCCATGGCCTGCTTCTTCTGGACGCGCATGTAGTTGTCGCGTACTGTGCGCCATTTGTTCATCGCCTCTTGTGCTGAAAAACATGATGAGAGTGACATTAGCTTGTGTTCATGGTATGTGATCATATTCAAACAGTTTTGTTTTGTCTTCTAGGTATCTCGGTAGTGGGTGCAGTTTGAAGGATCTGCATTATAGCTTCCGCGTTGGCAGATCAACAGCTGGTGAGATCGTCCGCAAGGTGTGCCAAACCATATGGGAGACCATGAAGGGCGAATGTTTGCCAAGACCGACAAATACGGCATGTCTGGAAATTGCAGCAGGATTCTGGGAGAGAGCCAACTTTCCAAACTGCCTGGGAGCCGTGGATGGCAAACATGTCCGCATAGTGAAGCCACCGCACAGTGGCTCACTGTATCAGAATTATAAACATTACTTTTCTATTGGCCTACTGGCGGTGTCAGATGCCAACTATAGTTTCGTGTATGTGGATGTCGGTTCATACGGCAAAGACTCTGACTCCACACTGTTCAGGAACTCCACACTGTGGAATGAAATTGAGAGTGGGACCCTGAACATCCCCAGACCCGCACCATTGCCTGGCAGTGACGTGACAGTCCCCTATGCCTTCGTGGGTGACGAAGCATTCGGCCTATCCACACACCTCCTACGGCCCTACTCAGGGACACACCTGACTGTGAAGAAGCGGGTATTTAATTATAGGCTGTCGCGGGCGAGACGGTATGTGGAGTGTAGCTTTGGCATACTGACCAACAAGTGGAGGATTCTACATAGACCGCTGGATGTCAATGTGGACTTCTGTGTGGACATAGTGAAATGCTGTTGCATTCTACATAATTATGTGCGGGCCAGGGATGGTTTTAATTTTGACGATACCCTCACAGTTGTCGGTCTTGAGGATGATGTGAACTATGACATCATAGCTGTGAATAGATACAGCAACAGGTATCGCGATGCTCTATCTAATTATTTCATCAGTGATGCAGGTGAGGTGCCCTGGCAGCTGGGGAGCATTTGAGTTTCACATCAATGATTTCATTTGTTTGTTTATTATCATTTTTGTGATTTACATTTATGGGATTATGAATTAAATAATATTATACTCACTCTGTATGTGCTGCTCTTTCTCGGACCACGTATCATAATCCGGGTACACCTGACGGGACACCTCGACCCATGCGCTCGCCTTCCTCCCCTTGTCCTTATAACGCTCGCAGGCCGTATCCCAGATCCCTGGATGCTCCCCCACAGCGCTTATCAGCCTCTCCACGTCCATCTCTGGTCCAGCAGCCATGTTCAACGGTCGCAGGTACACTCCAACGAACTGCAGGAAACTTTGGCAGTTTGGACGTGATGTAGGCCGCACACTAGCAGCGTCTGACGTCTCCTAATCACGCACACACGCTGCCATGCGGCCGCCGCGCACTTTGTACGTCAGTAGCAGCGGTTTCACGTTCTGATAAAAATGCGTTCATTTGCTGGTTGCGTGGTGTCGGCGCACTTTCGTACGCACGTACTGCGTATATTGGCCGTCATTGGCCGTTATGTGCTGCTACTGCCGCCGTGATTTAGTGCGTCTGCACGCGCGTTCCGACTGCCCCACTCTGACCCTAGCCTAACATGTACAGCTTGGAAAAAAGACGAGACAGAGGAGATATGATAGAAACATTTAAATACGTAAAGGGAATCCACAAGGTAGAGGAAGGGAGTATATTTAAAGGAAACAAAGTAGCAAAACAAGAGGACATAGTCTTAGATTAGAGGGCAAAGGTTTAAAAGTAACATCAGGAAGCATTATTTTACTGAGCGGGTGGTGGATACATGGAACAGCCTTCCAGTTGAAGTGGTAGAGGCCAAAACAGTAATTGAATTTAAGCAGGCATGGGATAGGCATAAGGCTATCCTAAACAAAAGATAAATCCAGGTAAAGTATCCATGTAATTGGGCGACTAGATGGGCCGAAAGGTTCTTATCTGCCGACATTTTCTAGGTTTCTATGTATCCCTTCCTTTAATAACCTATATGGCAGGGAGATGTCGCCACCTGCTGGCCAAATGGAGTTACTGCAGTTAGAACTGCAGCTCATGGCTCCGTGTTTTATTATTTGGGAAAGGTGTTAGTCGGTCTGCCAGGTCGGCCATGTTTTCCTGGGCATATAATATTAATATTGTCATCATTTATATAGCGCCAACAGTTTCCGCAGCGCTTTACAATAACCAAAGGGAACGAAATACAAATAAAAGGACGTAAGAGGGAAACAAGAGGTGTAGAGGGCCCTGCTCATAGGAGCTTAAAGTATATATATCATTTATTCATGCTGCTGGGCAGAGCATGAATAATGCCACCCTGCCACATGTTGAATCCATACGCTGCAGGTAAGAAATCAACAAGGAATCCCAGGTGACCTGCCTTGATTTCCTTCCTGCAGTGTATGAATTATACATGGTGCAGGGCAGCACTTTTCCCTGTGATCCACCTCTGCATGAAATAGTAATATGAGCCCAAGAAAACATGGCTGATCTGGCGACCCTATGTATTAGACGCTTTCCTAGTGGATTTTAAACCGTTTTACCACCTTGGCTATCATGGGCACCGAGCCAAAATATTAGAGCAGGGCTGTTAAACGCCGGCCCTCTCAGATGCTTCTGAACTACAACTCCCATGATTCCTTGGCCATCTTTTGCATTGACAAAATAATGGGAATTGTAGTTAGGGTCGCCAGATTGGCCATGTTTTCCTGGACACATATAATTTATTCAAGTTGATGGGCAGTGCATGACAAAATCCCACCCCGCAGCATGTATAATCCATATGCTGCAGGTAAGAAATCAAAAAGGAATCCCAGGTGGCCGGCCTTTAGTTCCATCCTGCAGCATATGAATTATACATGTTGCAGGGCAGCACTTTTCTGCATGAAGTAGTAATATGTGCCCAGGAAAACATGGTCAACCTGGCAACCTTAATTGTAGGCATCCAGGGGCGGACTGACAACTAATGGGGCCCCCGGGCAGTAGGAGATCATGGGGCCCCCGTGTGCCGCACCCACAGGACCACACCCATACAAACCCCACCCCTACATTGCAAAACCCACATGTACATTGTTGTTCTAAAGAAGTTATTTCTGAACTCATTAAAATAATCTTTTTGAAAATTGTGTGAAGAAAAACAACTTGGACCCAGCAGCGAATTGGGGAATTCACTGTGCCCCCTTCAGACTTACAGATAGTCACCGCTCTGCTGCAGCAGCCATTACAGCTAAGGCTAGGGTCAGACGAAAGCATTTTTCCCCGCGAACGTGAAAAAGTGCGTCCGAACGCATTTTTTCACGGAATGCGCAAAAACGGTCAGAAGACGCGCATTGTTGGTCGTGATTTTGTACGGATCGTCAATAAAACTCTTTTTGCGTCTGGACGTTATGTAGGCTGGACATTAGCAGCGTCTGACATCTCCTAATCACGCACACACGCCGCTATGCCGCAGCTGCGCACTCTGTACGTCAGTACTAGCGGTTCTGCGTTCTCAAAAAAATGCGTTCAAATTCCACTTGCGTTGCACGGCCGGACTTTTGTGCGGCCGTACATCGTATATTGGCTGTCATTGCCCGTCATCTGCTGCTAGTGCGGCCGTAATTATGTGCGCCAGAACGCACGTTAAAAGTGCGCTGGTCTGACCCCAGCCTTAGGCTGTGCCGAGGCGCAGAATGTGGGAAACGGACGATCACGTTAAAAGATACTGTCTGTACATCACTGTCACACTACACATTACAGAGCTCCACAGCAATAAAACTCACCAGGGGCGTACCTAGGGGGGCAGGGGGGGCGGGGCGGCCGCACCAGGTGACACCACCCCCTAGGGAGACAACCTAGAAAAAGATTTTTTTTTTTTCTTTTGCAAAAGTATTTTACCAGGAGGGATACATTGAGATTTCACTCATTTTCAAGTATGTCCTGGGTAGGCAAGGCCTGAGCTGGCACTTTCCAGGGGGCGGCAAAAAACCCACCACTAAAGGGGTGTAATATCTTCATATGACTGATGCAGAGACAGGTGGTGGATGAATTACTTATTGTCTTTATTCGCTGGTAGACACAGCTCTCCCACTCAGGAAACTGACAACCACGACCCCTGACCCGGAAACAGATTTACATTAGAGAAAACAGAGCCGCGTTCACTACCTCAGCCGCTGCAAGTGCTAAGTTAGCAACCTGCCATTGAACGCCGTTCAACCGCTCAGCGCTCAGCAGTGCTAACCTAGCACTTGCAGCGACCCGAGGAGATGCTGCGTGTAGCTGAGTGTGACGTATTAAAGATGGCCGCCGCCATGAAGCAAGTAACAATTCCGTACAGCAAGATGGCCGCCGCCATGAAGCAAGTAACAATTCCGTACAGCAATGTTAATTTTCAGGTTTTTCTTCACCAAAGCACAAAATATTTATTTATTATTTCCCCCTGCACACAGACATATATTACAGTTCAATTTATATATTGTTTCAGAAGTAAACATAACGTTTATTCATTAAAAACTATCATTTGTGGTGTGTGCGTACAAAACGGATTGTGCTGACTGCTTTTATCATATTTTGTCCGAGTGATACGAAAAACAATCTGAATTTTTCATTAAGAAATCGGCCATTTTGGATTCAAAATTCGCATCCAAAGCGTTCAATGACACTGCTGCAGGAAACTGAATTGCTGCGCTGCACCAATTCAGCAGCTGCTGAGGTATTGAACGGGGCTCAGGTAACACAAACAACTATGCCCTCTAGTGGTAAATAAGTATAACACTGATCTACTACAAGGGGTTACTCACAGAGCACTGAAATGACGCTAACATTTTGGTGTTCTGTTGTTCCCTGCACTTCTGGGAATCAAATTTCCCCACCCTGCAGTGAATTCACCCTTCACCGCAGGGTCCCTGAAGTGCATGGAGTCGGCCTACTTAACGAAAATGTCTGGAATTTACATATAAGGTCCTATGATTGATAATAAAAAGGTCTGTTACAGAAAAAAGAAAAACCACTATAGGATGGATATGTTGTGAGTTTGCAAAATCACATAAAAATAACAATTATTCAAAAAAAATCTACACTCGCCCCTTATTGCACAGCACAGAGGACGCATGAATGATCCACCATCGGCAGATTCATAATATATCATTAGTATATGTATACGTCATGTCCTGCCTGAATGCTAGAACTAAAAATATTTTTGAAAACATTAAAAAAGTCCATTTTTTTTTTTTTTTTTTACATTTCAAAGTTGGGGGGTGCCAAATGTTCTAGGTACGCCTCAAACTCACAGTAATGTGTGTAAGAGCGTATCACAGAGCTGCACAACAATAAAACTCACAGTAATGTGCAGTGTGTATGAGCGTATCACAGAGCTGCACAGCAATAAAACTCACAGTAATGTGCAGTGTGTATGAGTGTATCACAGAGCTGCACAGCAATAAAACTCACAGTAATGTGCGGGGTGTATCGCAGTGACGCTCACACACAATAATAGAGCTAATTAAAGAAAATATCTGGCGGCACACACTAGATAGAAAAGAATGACAATGCTTTTGTAAAGATGGGGTTTAATTCAATGTAACAGTACTTTTTACTAAATTTAAAGTTGGTCTGCCGAACAAGATTCGCAATGCCCCAGTGGTTTATTTAGAAATGACTTGGCTCATTTGTAATGGCTGAACAATTAGGCGGCATTTCCTACTGCAATCTTAGCAAGATATATATAAAATGTACAGAGTGCCGCTGTCACACGCACAGCAGATACTTTTGCCAGCAGTGTCCCTAGAGCCCTTCCATGGCCTCTTGCGAGAAGTGTACCAGGAACCGTATGCCTGTTCAGCATTAAAGTTCAGTCTATTGACCTGTCGGGTCCACCATAGGACTTGTGGTTGGTTATTGGTCAGCAAGAGAAAGGCCCTGTGGGAGCAAAAATCTTGCAAAGTTTGCTTCCAATATATCTGCCCTGATGAGACTCCTACGGAGACCTGTCGATGTCATGGAGGTTTTATTTCGTGCGCTTGCAGGGATTGGCTGAGCCAGGTTTTAAAACATTACAGTAGCAACAAAGCAGCCTATTACATTGAGCTGCTCTGTGTCTCATCCTATTAATACTCCTGCTTTGTAACCAGGAGGGTGCAAGTTCAAAATCATAGCAGCACGGTTTGTTTTTTAACATATTCAGTGCACATGTTTTTTAATCTCCTTTACCTGTGTCTTTATTTTACCTTCCAAAGCAAGCACAAAAATAATGATAGTATTACAGAATGATCACTATTTCTGTACCTGCTTTGGAAGGTAAAATAAAAGACACAGGTAAATGAGATTAACCCCTTCACTGCTGAGCCATTTCACAGCTTAAAAAAAACATATTTTTCCTTTTTTTATTCTTGTTATTTTTTTTCTTTACTTTAAACATCTTCATGTTTGGTATCATTGGATAGGCCATGCTCTGGCCTTTCTAATGATACCAAATATGACCCTGCTAGCTGACAACAGTCGGGAGATATTGGGGTTCAAAGTAACCCCTAGCTTTCCTTAGGTGTCAATAAGGACGTTCCCCACACGTCCTCAGCAGTGAAAGGGTTAAAATAAACCCGTGCTGCTACGACTTGAACTCGCACCGTCCTGGTTACAAAGCAGGAGTAGTAACAGGATGAGCACGGAGGAACTCAATATAATATATTGCTGCTGGTAATGTAAGCTTTTACTTGGGCAATCTCTGTGTGCGCGCGTGAAAGAAAGATACTCCATGATGCCGGCGGGGCTCTGTCCCAGGAGCAGATTCGCCGGTCACAGCTGGCAATGCCAGGGGCTCCTCTCACCCCCTGCACATTTGTCAATAAGCAGAGAGAGCTTTCAGCAGACAGGCAGGATCTGTGGACACACATGGAGGAACAAACGTCCCAAAACAGTGAAAGGGACAAGGACAGCGCGCAGACAGCCCCAGTAACATGTGGAGGGAGTTAGGAGGAAAAAGACGAAGCGAAAATAAATTTATTTATTTATAAAGGATTTTACCAGGAAGGATACATTGAGATTTCTCTCGTTTTCAAGTACAGCAATAACAGCAGGTACCTTGGGCAGGGGTGTACCTAGGGGGGGCGGGGCGCACCGGGTGACACCCTAAAAAAAATATATATATATTTTTTACTTTTGCAAAGTATTTTAGCAGGAAAGGATACATTGAGATTTCACAAATTTTCAAGTATAAATAAAAAAAAATAGCTTGAGACAATGGAGCTTTCCCATTGGCTCAAGTTTCATTTGGTGTCATTGCCGGGAGGCAATGACGAGCGTGCCTGCCACCAGCTTGCGCTCTGCAATTAGCGTAGCGTTGAGCTGCGTAAATTGTGTAGCCTAGGCTGGCTCAGTGCTCAGTAACACACACACACACACACACACAGCAGCCGGCAAACTGAAGTGAAAGTGCAGGAGAAAAAAAAAAGCAGACAGAGAGAAGAAGCCAGCACAGCGAGGAAAGGTGAGTATGAGAACTTTTTCCAATAAACAACATTTATTTACAGTTTAAATATACACATACACATCACATGTCATTACAACACCATGAGCACATTAATTTACTGGAATGGCAGGGGAGGCCCTGCCTCCCCTGACTGCACATCCCTGATAAGGTCCTATGATTGAAAATAAAAAGGTCTCTTACAGAAAAAGCGCTATAGGATGGATATGTTGTGAGTTTGCAAAATCACATAAAAATAACAATTATTCAAAAAGAATCTACACTCGCCCCTTATTGCACAGCACAGAGGACACATGAATCATCTGCCATCGGCAGATTCATAATATATCATTATATGTATACGTCATGTCCTGCCGGAATGCTAGAACTAAAAATATTTTTTGACTCCATTAAAAAAAGTGCGTATTGTCAGCAATTCTGGGCTCAGATATTAACAATTATCTGACAGAAAAATTACAGCTAGTGCCTCCAGCCAATAATGTCACACGATATGTGATGATTTAATTGGCGCAATGTGTGATAAACAAAAAAAATACTTTGAGTTCTTTAAACTCTATCTGGATATTTTTATTGGAATAAAAGATAAAAACAAACAGTATTTATTATCTTGGAATCTTAACAATAACAAAGCTTTGTTTAGATTGACAGAGTGAAGACCATAGTATGGCACAAATAGATGCCACAGATCCCCAAAACAGACTAGCCGTTACCAGTTACTGGGGCAGGTATGCTAAGCAGTGACACATAAATGTACAATACTTACCTAGGACCCTTTCCTGGCGCGGGTGATCAACAACCGATTATGAATGCCCAAGAGCCACACGACTATACAAGAATAAGTAGGATACCCACGGATTACCGTTCTATGTGATTATTCTAGTGAGGTCTGGCATGTAATGCAATTACTACCTGGTCATAGGAGTCGCTGTGTCAGATTACCATCGATTGTCGGCGTGAACGTTAGAGATCAGATGTGCTTCAAGTCTCAGAATATGAGTAATTCAATTCTAGAAAAAGGGGGCACTATCGTCCCATATAATATTGATCCTTGATTCCTCTGCAGTGGAATCACAATCAATTTCTTATATCCTTTAAACTTTGGCAATAAGCCTGAATTACTCTTTATTCTTTTGTAAATGAATCGCATCTGACGCGGCAATACATAGAACACTATCAAATACTAGAACAGTTTGGCTCTTCTCTACGGTACTCCACACAATGACTATACGGGTTATGTGATATTTAAAGTGGCTATACTTTACCAATCTCAGTGGCCTGGTCTAGGATTTGGGGTCTGGTCTCGAATCTGATCTTGGCAGCGGTCGAGAGAGAGATGGGGCTTTCAGGATCCTCTGGGTTGGATTGGAGTTGAGTTGGTTCCCTGGATGGGTGTAAGCTCTCTGTCTGGATGGTCAGCCCTTGGGAGTCTCCTGGATGGGTGCCCTCCCTGGTGTCCAGTCTTTAGCCCTCATATAGCCCTTTCACGCCCGCCTAAATCCTACCCACCTGTATCTAATTATCCTTGTGTCGCGTCCTGATTGGTCCATATTAATATGTGAGGGTCAGGTGTCCGACATTTACCTGACCACTGGGTGGCACTGCGGGACCATGTATCTTTTAGTGAGTTGTTCAAAGTTTTAAGTAGTGATAAAGTTAATTATACTATAAGGGATTCGATTTATATAAAGCTACCCTATGTCAGAAGTATATACATTAATATGATTTATGCAGGGCTAATTTAGACCCGTAATTCTTGTATCGCCCAGCATACCATCACAAT
The DNA here is from genome assembly GCA_009667805.1 of Leptobrachium leishanense. Classification (NCBI taxonomy): domain Eukaryota; kingdom Metazoa; phylum Chordata; class Amphibia; order Anura; family Megophryidae; genus Leptobrachium; species Leptobrachium leishanense. Next base: position 337,877,059 of record CM019067.1, on the reverse strand, counting down.
CCATGTTTTCTATAATCTGAATCCCAATCATCACTTTACACTATCCCTCTATCCCAAGTCCCCTTACATATAGAATTTTGATACAATTCAAGATAGACCATTTAGAATCTCGGAAACCTTGCATCACTTTGTTGGTTAAAATATGAATTAGATATATATATAAAAAGAGATTTTTGGCTGGGTTTCTTCCTATTGTGGTGGGAGTCTCTGTAAACGGAGTTATTTCTGCGGCTCTTAAGATCATACGTAAATAAATGGTTTATTTGCTGAGATACAAGGTGAGTCTTCAGTGATCTCACCGGACAAAGTGGTGCTCCTTAGTGTCTCTGAGACTTAGTCAATTGATACGTATATTTCTCAATTTCTTCAGGGCCTTATTTGCTCGAGGAGGTCTCCATGCAGCGCTTATCCCTAAGTAACTACGAAAGCCATTGTTTTCAGGGAGAGACTTTATATCTGGGTAGGTTTTTATCATTGAGTGTCTAACAGAAAAGCTCCTTTGATCCGGCCTGTGTAGACAAAGGTCAAAGAAAAAAAAGGAAAAGGGAAAAAAACAAAAACGTAGGTTTTTTTTTTTCTGATGTTCCATCAAATCTTGCGCGTTTTTGAAATTACTTTCACCATAACCAGACCTCTGACAGGGTGATTTTTATTTTTACATTATAAAGTTGAGGGGGGGGGGGGGGTGCCAAATATAGGATCCGCCACAGGTGCCAAATGTTCTAGGTCCGCCCCTGACCTTGGGGTATGGACGGCACAGGCGACGGATCTAATGGACCGTGTCCTGTGTCTCAGTCAGTCACTCACTCATGGTCTGTGTGTGGGTGTGCGCACGGCACGCTTGGTCAGGCTGCCGGGCCCGTGTGGAGCCTCCTGCTCTTTTTTCCCCACGTGACATGAAGCGTGGCACCGGCACACTGCGTCACGTGACTAACTCTTCCCCCAGTCTTAAGTCACTCGAGTAGGGATGAGCTGTTCGGTTCGGAGTTCGCATCGAACATAGCCTGTTCGTTGAACTACGAACATTTCCGCGTGTTCGCCCACAATGCACTTTTCCACTGGCCTGAAGCTTGTAATTGGCTACAGCCTTGCACCTGACCACAGGTCAGGCGCAAGACAGGTTCAAGACTATGCCAATCACAGCTCAGAGTCCTGATTGGGCAAATTTTGCCCAATCATGGGCTCACAGAGCTAAGTCCCGCAGCACACTATATAACGTTTCCACACAGCGCTTCTGCACGTGTTTGAGAGGAGATTTCATAGGAGATTGTTGTTGTGTTAGTGTGTTCTTACTGCCAGTCTGCCACCAGCTACTGGGGGGGGGGGGTCTCATTTCTACCAAATATCTGGGAATTGTTGTAACCATTGTGCTCAGTCCCAGCAACTATTTTGGGGGCTCAGTAATTTCTGCAAAATATTTGGGAATTGAGGTGATCTGTGTCTTGTCACAGCCAGTGCCACGCAGTATTTTGGGGGTCACTAATTTCTACAAAATATCTGGGAATTGTTATAATCCGTGTGTTCTCACTGGCTGCCACCCATCAGGGGGGGGGGTCACACTGATTTAAAGGAGGTTCCAGGGAATTGTAATCTGTGTCTTGTCACTGGCTGCCAGCTATCAGGGTGTCTCACTGAGTTATACCAGAGTTGAATCAGAGTTCTTTATATACAGTGGCAAGGAAAAGTATGTGAACCCTTTGGTCATAAAATGTGCTCTGATCTTCATCTAAGTCACAACAATTTGAAAAACACAGTCTGCTTAACCCCTTCACTGCTGAGGCATTTCACCACTGTGTGCTGAGCTCATTTTTACCGCTTTCGCTCATCATGTTTAAACGCGATTTGAAGCCACATTTTAATAAATGACCCAGACATATTATATATCGTTCTTTCCGGCAGACTACGCAGATTCATAATATATCATTTTTATATGTATACGTCATGACCTGCCTGTATATTATAACAAAAAATACAATAAAAATTGAATTTTTAATCATCTGCAGTATGTAAAGTGTTTTTTTTCACATTTTATCACATGAGCGTTTGCGGTTATGTTTTCTATGGGGTGCGCTTGTACAAAAAATTTGAAATGGGGACTTGTTACTTTTTTGGGGGAATTACGTGATTTTTAGCAAATGCACCCCATAGAAAAAAATCATAGTGCAGCATCATTGTTCACATTATAATTGAAATGTGAACAATATTGCTGCATTAATAAAAACAACACACAAAAAAAAAGATATTTATTTATTTATTTTTTTAAATTTATTTATTTATTATTTAAATTTTTTTTTTATTATTATTTTTTTACTTTTTACCTAGTCATGTTGGTACCATTCGAAAGGCCATGCTCAGGCCTTTCAAATGACACCCTCCATGACCCCCTAGCTGCCACGGTTCTGGAGATATCGGGGTTCACAAGAACCCCCTATCTCCACCAGGGGATTTCCTTGGGAAATCCCCGGCAGCTAGGGGTTCCCCGGCTATCTGACGTCATCACGCTAAGCGTGATGACGTCAGACAGCGAGGGGAGTCCCGGGGGCGGAGCCGCCATCCAAGATGCCGGCCCCCACCGGAGATAGGCTGCACTTCGGCGCCGCAAGGCGCTGAAGTGCAACCCAGCACTTGAGGGGTTAAAGCCAGGCATCGCTTAAAAGGGGAGACTCTCCCCTTTTAAGCGGTGCCTGGCTTTTACCGCTGCTCCTTCCCGATCGGGAGGGAGAGGGATCCGAACGGATCCCCCCCTCCCTTCCAGGCTATCTCCCGGCATTGCCGGGGGGGTCGCCTGGAAATGACGTCATCGCGCATGGCGCGATGACGTCATTTACGCCGGGAGGAGCTTGACTTCAGCGGCTGAAGTCAGAACGCCGTGGGACCCCGGACAGAGAGGTGAGTATCTCCGCCGGGGGTCCCGCACAGCTGATGACGTGTGGGGCACGTCCTCAGCATGCAACGTGCATCAATGAGGACGTGTCCCACACGTCTTCAGCAGTGAAAGGGTTAAAATAATACAACACAAACATTATATGTTTACATGTTCTGTTCAATAAAAACATGAAAACAAACATTCACAGCTTTAAGGCAGTTCAGCAATCTGTGAATAGATTGTCCCTTTAGAGAAGAAATGGTTAATTTTGCTGCCACCGGACTGCATCGCATTTTGCCGTCAATTTGACCAGTATTTGAAGAATTGACAGCTTTGTGGATAGATTAACTGTCCAGAAATTGCAATGTACTGTGAAACTCACCCGTCGGTGGCCATTAGTGGCAAGTACAGAGTTTTGTGAGTTAACCCTTAACTATAACCCGTAACTCGTAAAATGTATCCTGGAAAATACACTGAATATAACCTGTAACTCACAATGCTCCTACTAAAAAAAAAATATATATATATGTGTGTTTGTAAGGTGACCGTGTCCGCCACTTTCGTCGCCCTCTCCCATTACAGCTGCTCACACAGCCCCCCCCCCCCTCTCGGCAGTTAGAAAAACTCCTCCCACCGACAACTGGAAACCGCCCCCTTCTCTACAATACACCTCCCTCCGGGCAGGCTTAACACCTAGTAGACTATTAGCTTCCGTCAGAAAGAACTCTGACCCCAACTTGTCTCACTAATTTCAAACACTAAGTCTTATTTCTAACCCTGAAAGCAGAGTTTTTTTTTTTTTTTTTTAAAAACGGAACTTTTCTCATGTGTTTTATTCCATTGTGCACTAACACCTGGTGGATTGCTCTGACTAAATGTACTGTTCAATGCAAGGTGCACCCCCGCTTTCATTTGATTCAGTTTTTGATTGTGGATACAACAAAGCTTGTGTTTTACATGTAATCATTGAGGTCTCGGAGCCCATTTCTGTGCTGATACGTTGCACTCTCCCCAGTGCCTTTGGTGGTCCTTAGGCCAAAATGCATCAATATACCTGTGGACCTGGGGGAGGTGCCACTCATTTAACTGGGGGTGAGCAGGTCACATCTGCCCTATTTTTACTATCAGGGTTATCAGAGCAAGGTGAAACTTGAGAACTTGGAGAAGTGAAAATTCTAGGGCAAAATAGCCGATTTAACCACTTGGCTGCTATGGACGTGCTCAGCGCGTCCAGCCAAGTGGTTCTCCTGTGCCATGGACGCGCTGAGCGCGTCCATGCACAGGAGGCAGCAATCCGGCAGACTGCTGCGCCCCCCGGTGCGGGCTGACATCTTGGATATCAGCCCCAGCACTCGGGACCCCGGCGGAGCAATTAGATGTCATTGCGCCGCCGCGATGACATCTAATTCCGGCGCCCCCCGCATGTGCGGAGGAGGCACCTGAAAGGGAGGGAGGGGGGGGGGGGGGGGGGGAGGAGGAGAAGGTCCTTCGGACCTCTCTCTTCTCCCGATCGCCGGGGGGGGGGGGGGGGTTAATCCAGGCACCATTTGGAAGGGCACAGCCTGCCCTGCCAAATGGTGGCTGTGATTAACCCCTGGGGAGCCAGATCACGAATCGGCGCTGAAAAGCGCCGGATCGTGATCCTCTCCTGGAGCTGGCCGACATCTTGGATGTCGGCCAAGCCTCCAGGAACTCCCCCTGAGGACTGGCGTCATCGTGCATAGCACGATGACGCCAGTCCTGGAGTGAACCACTAGCTGCCACCAATGGTGGAGACAAGGGGGGGCTTCCAATGAACCCCCATCTCCCGATCCGTGGCAGCTAGGGGTTAATATTTGATATCGTTGGATCGGCCAGAGCATGGCCGTTCCAACGATACCAAACATGAAAATGAAAGGTTTTTTAAAAAAATAAAATATTAAAAAAAAAGGTTTTTTTTTGTTAATGCAGCAATATTGTTCCCATTTCCATTATAATGTGCACAATAATGCTGCAGTAACGATTTTTGTATGCGGTGCATTTTTTTTTAACCCAATAGAAATTTTCCCAAAAAAAAAAAAAAAAAAGTAACAAGACCCCATTTCTAATTTTTTTTTTTTTGTAATTCAATATTTTTATTTGGGGAAAAAAGTCAGCAGAACACCATTCCGCAAATAGTAGGTGGCCTCGCAGGGCCAAACAATGAACATCTGCTTAATGTTACACAACCACCCATTATTTGATAGACAGCAAATCATAAAGAAAGTCAGCGAAAAACAGCATTATAAAAACATCCCCAAGTGGGGGGGGGGGGTCTCAGAGGTAAGAAAACACATAAAAGCACAGCCGAAGTAATCCAAGCTGGAAGGAAAAGGGGGGGGGGTACAAATTTAAATAAAAAGGGGGGGGAAAGAGAAAAAAATGGGGGGGGGGTAATGGCAAAGGACCGATATGTGCCTTCCTTGGCATAGTCCCAGAGTCCAAAGGACCGTGGGGAGCCAAGGGGATAAATGGCACTAGGCCCGGGCACTCGGGAGGCCATAATGCCGATCCTCGAGACAACCCACGGTGCCAAAAAAAAAAAGAAAAAAAAGGGGGAGAACAGTGACCTCAAAACGTGTCCAAGGGGCGAAATCTAAAACAAAAGGTCACGTCGACACCACTGCAAAAGGGAAAAATAAAGCAAAACGTATCAGCAAGGTGGAAAGGAGTAGCATGCCGGAGTCTATCATCGAAGCAGGACCAGCTGGCTCAGCCTGTGTCCATTCATAAAGCGCATCGTACCATGCTTCCAGGTACTTTTCCCCATAACCGTCCCTCAGCAATCCGTCACCACCGAAGAAGCCATTCCAGCTTCGCCAGGCCCCAACCGCTCCGCGACCTCCACCGCCAGGATTCTGGGGCAGGACCACACGATATGTCGGTGCGCGCAACCGCGCCTTCCCGACCTGCACCCGGGGGCCAAGTCCTCGTAGGGCCCAGATCGAGCCTCGAATTCCACCGCCAGATCTCCCTCGTAAAACTGCTGTGTGTGTCAGCTTGCGCGTCCGCGCCTTCCTGGCCGCCGGCCGGGTGAATCCGTCCTTCCCTGAATTTTGAGAGGGCATCAACGCCACCGCTGTCTGGGGGGGGGGGGTGCTGATAACAGTCCCATCTCCAGTGCGGAAAGTCAGGTACACTCTGGGGGCACGAGACTTCCGATTCGGAACCACATTCTGGCCACCTCTCACCTGTTCTTCTGATACTGCAGTTGAGGTAACAGTGGGGCACAAGGACACGTCCGTCCTGGTCTCCGTAATCAGGTGTGTCTTCGGATCTCGGCAGCCCCGTAGCACGGCCAGCAGTCTGCGCCAAACCCCCCTAGTGAGCGGGCCATCCGCATCCTCCCCGTCTAAGATGATCAAGCAGGCATCCAAGCCGCATATAGCGGCCTCCGCATCTCCGGTGGGGTTGAGGAGGTGTGTCACATCGTCGACCTGCGGGTCTGTCCGTCGCTCCCGCGAACCCGAAATCCAAGGCGGTGAGGAGATGGGGGCCCTCCATCGTCTGCCAGCACCGCGTGGTCACAAAGCTTCTCACAGGGGTTAGGCCTCAAGATGGCCACCGTCTTCTCAGGCCAGCCACCCAGCTACAGCGGCCAGGGTTGTCTCATGTCCGGAGGGGGGGGGACTAGACGGCCTCCGGACTATTCAGAACCGGTGGCCAGCAACTCAGACCCAGGTTCAAGAAAAATTGGGCACATAAAAGTCAGCTAAAAGGTCTCCAAAAGGAGCAGACGCGTGGAGCTCCAGCAAAGCACATCCGCTCCTGTGAACAGCCGGCCACACCCCCCCATTTCTAATTTTTAACAAGCGCACCCCATACAAAATATGTGAAACAAAAAAAAACAAAAAACACTTTGTATATTATAACAAATGCAATAAAATTTAGAATTTTCATTAATTTGTGTGCAGACAGTACATGACGTATACATATAATAATGACATATTATGAATCTGCCGAGTCTGCCGGAAAGAACACTATATAATATGTCTGGGTCATATATCAAAATATGGCTACAAAACGCGGTTAAACATGATGAGCGAAAGCGGTAAAAATGACCTCAGCACAGAGGTGTGAAAAGTATCAGCAGCGAAAGGGTTAAAAAGTGAGATGTGGGTGAATTTTTCTGGTTTGGCCATTTTGACCTAGAATTTTCACTTCTCCAATAGGTTCTGAGTTTCACCTTTCTCTGAACAACCCTGTTTATACACAAAAGGATTGCGTTGTGTTCTTTAATCTTCAATTATAACATTTTAACACTTGGTTTTTAAAGATTTGCCGTCAAGTGTAGAAATCAGAAATCTGAACAAACGTTGGTTCGCATTCCTGGTAATTTAGAAGTTGGGGTATTGTAACCTTTATAATTAGATCCTGCAGGACCAGACAATAATTCTTTAATTATTATGGAGGATTTATTAGAATATTCAGTTTAATTGACAAAAGGTTTAGTATTATTTTATTCCACTAGTTGATCCGTTAAAATGCCATTATTTCTGTCAAAAGGTTTGTTATTGCTGAAAAGGCATCTTTGTACAACTTTATTCCAGACATTTCCCCTCTTTGCTGTACTCAGAGCCACGATTGATGGAGGAAGTTGTGTCCAGGGGTCAAGTCCTGGGAAAAGAAAGTGAGGTAACTCGCCCACGAATTCCACAACCCCTAGTACCGGAAGAAAAAATATATCCTGTATGTCACGAGTATAGCAGGACGTGGTGATACCATTTTTATTGGGTTAACATTACATTAAAAAGACAAGCTTTCACGAGTAACGCTCTGCTTCAGGTCTGAAAACTATACTGATCAGTGAAAAGGTATCCGCGTGATTTTTGGCAACTGGACTAACACATATTATCCAGGCACAGACACCCCCCCCCCCCCCCCAGAATTATATACACTTGCATTGGACTCCCAGAATAACATACACAGCCCCCAGAATAATTCCACGAGCGGGGGCAAATATATCCATATAACCAGTGCTGGGTATATTTTCCCCCAGCTCACCTCGCCGCCGGCCACGTGTTTTTCCTCATAGGAGTGGCCGCTGGCATGAAACGCGGCCGCTCACCTTGGATCGATCCAACAGCAAGCAGCAATCTCGCGAGAGTCGAACCAGCAGCCAGCCGCAATCTCGCGAGAGTCGAACCAGCAGCAATGTGCGACCAGCTAAATGGTTTCAGGCTCTGGCCACAGCGGGAACCTGCGTTCCCGCTGTGGGAGAAGTGCAGGAAAGCCATTCCTGCAGGACTCGAGCCCTGGTTGTGTCAGTGGATGTAGCGTGCAGGTAGGATTCGAGCCAAGAAATCTGAGATTTGTAAAACAGACGTTATGATTTCATATTGAATAAATTCTTCCAGGAAAGCTCTTCATCCTGTCCCAAATTAGAAGAATGTCAATGTAGCCCCCAGCATCACAATTTCCCAGTGTGACGGACAGTCAGAATACCCAAGTAGTCACATTTGGGAATTAATCTGGTTCCCAGGGTAATACTGACAATTGGGAGGAATTTTGGGTCATATGTTGTTACCTGAACTAGAACATCTACAATACAAAGGAAATAGGAGGCATGGCAACCGCGACATCCTATAAAGCCCATATATAGATGGGGACAGGGCGATTCATATAGACCTGAATTGGTTTATGATAAATTAAAGACCACTTCAGCCCGGTGGCTCAACATATTCATGCACCTCATTAAGCATGGGAGGTGCTAAGATTAAACCCAGCATGACCTTTGTCATCTTTAATCTTCTGGTGTCCTATTTATAATAGATGATCAGTGTTAAAAGCTACATAGTAACGAAAACAAAGCTTGTACTATGCTTCATAGCCAAATGATCAAGTGTACGGTGACAATCAGCCCTACAAGACTGGCACCATGTCAGATTGCATAACGAGAGCCAAGGCATTGAGACGTGTTCGTGGGTTTGGATTAATCATTGTGGTTTTCTAAACGACACGACCATGGGATGAGATTAAATGAATGATGTATTCAAGGTAGCAAGTCATGTGATGGAGCTCATTCTCCTGCCAATAGGACACTCCAGGCAATGTCTTTATTCTATAGATGCATATATAGGAATCCCGGCACAGCTGTAGCTTGGTATTAGTTTTACATGAATGGCCACTACTAGTGGGAATGTCAAGAGACATGTCCTCGTACGTTACCACTTCAGCATAGAGATTAAAGATGGTGCCAGAAGCCCATAACCTGCAGAATGCCGTGAGAAACCTTGGATCACATTTTAAAAAGCGACACTGAAGTGGTCATATGAGGGGGGGGCCCTCACAATCTCGTTTTCTCCACCCCATCAAGTAGCTGGGTTTGAGTTTCCCAGCTGCTAGTCAGTGAGGTCACACAAAGACGTCACCCTCTGAGACCTATAGCTGTAGCCATCATGCAAGAGGCAGCAATGGATCAGATCTGTGCGTGCAGGCGCTACAAAACGTGTACATAAAGTGTGCGAGTCTGCGCAATACAAGGAAATTACTGTTAAGAGAGAGTGCATAGGGTAATGCCGTGAGGGTGGAACCCCATATAATATTTGGTCTGGAGATGCTCTCCTTGGATGTATGTTGTGTTGACAGCCATTTTTTTGGCTTGTGATTTGTGGATGTTAGCCACTGAGATGCCCATAGAAACATCCAGACATAACTAGAAACCTCAGGTCCCAGGTGTGGGACTCCATGAAGGGCCCCCACCCCAGGCAAAAACATGGACCCCTCCAGGTCTACAATGCTGACCAGTGTCCCAGTTCCCCCTCCTTTAATGTAATGTGCACCATGTATATCTCAGCACACATTACTGTGTATGGGCCAATCATAGAGGCCCTTGCCAAGCCGCCCAGATGAGGCTGCAGCCAAAATGTGTGTGTCCCCCCCCCCCCGAACTCAGGGGCCCAGTTTCAGAGGCATTCTGCACCCCTGGAAAGGTCACTAGGTCTAAATAAAAACAAAGGATGAGCAAATCATCATAAAGGTTTATTAAATTACAGAGAAATGTTGTAAAGATAGCCATGAGAACAAATACCAATGCTGGTTTAATGAGCACATATTTAACCCTCACCCATAGCATGACGTGAAGAGCAAACCCCCCCCCCCCCCCCCGTGAAGATTCCCCCCAGCAGAGCAACATTTCAAATTCACCCACTAATACAAAGCAACGGGTCACATGGAACCAGGAAAACCACAAGATCATTTAGCCATAACCTGGATTTAACTTGTGCCTCTGATGGGGTAAGAGAAGGTTGAGCGGTACAGTCCTTGGTAGAACTAAACAAATCATTACTGCGAGAAAGTGATACAAATTGAGGAAAACTAATGTACAAGAATTAATGACATTTACCCATAATGCACATCGCACAGAGTATTGTTTCCAAAACAGGCATTCGGCAAAAATAGAAGGTTGACACCACCCCCCCCAAAGACATTTCCCAACCGCATCGCAAACATTCGCCAAGTTATATTGACCATATAAAGGATTTGTCATCACAAAAAAGTCTGGTAAGAGCCGTCTGACGTGAACAGAGTGGATTCATAACGGAATAGGGTAAAGGAGGGGGAGGGGAGGGGGGAGGGAACAGTTTTAGATTTTTACCAAGGAATCAGACGTCTTGAAATACAAGGAACATATTTAAAGGTTTCAGTTTCCAACCTGGAAGCAGTTACTGGGGCTTATTCTAACTGAAAGAACGAGCTCAGCACGTTTGTAGCTTTTAGCAGAAATGACATGGTTTTTCCAGCCATTCTAGCAAGGACTAGCATCTGCTCTGGCAGCAGGTTATCAATATTCTCTAGGATCTCAGCATCTTTCCGCACCTCCTTCAGTGACTGGATCCTCTCTTTATATCCAGGTTTGGCTTCTTGTTCTTCAGATTGTATCATCAGGTCAATGTATTCTGTGGTCAACAGCGGGTTTGGTACCAGGGCGATTTCATGGAGACGCTCAAGGCTTTTGGAGGAGTCACTGATGATCAGTGCAAGAAGTACAGCCTTCACAGCTTCATAGTCTTTGTTAAGTTCTTGGAACATCTTCTGCATGGTCATCACCTCCCCAAGAGCATCTTCATACTTCTTTAGCTCCTCATAGGTTCTTTTCTCTGTGCGAGTCTCATATCTCCACTTATACTTCTGATTAAAATGGACATTCCAGATGCAACGTTTTGGGCAAACTGTACAATATCCATCAGTTATTACCAGACATTGAATTTTCTCTTATCGTCAGCATATATACAGTTGTCATGACACGTAAAGTGACACTGCTGGCATTTGGTTATGAACTGACCATGAGGAATCTCTTCCTGTACAGGAACAGTCACTTTGATCTCATACTCAAAGTCTTTGTTGGCCTCCTTGAGATCCTGGTTCTGCTTCAGACTGGCCTCAGTTTTCCTAATTTCCTCCAGTTTTACAAGTCCAGCCTTGATCTGCAGCTGCAAAGCCTGGAGAGTTGCCTCCAGCCGTTTGCGTTCCTGCAAGACCTCCTTGGTCAACTTCAAGCTTTTGGATTGAGTTGTGTTTAAATACATAAAGAAGGTCTTCATGCTTTGAGCGCCCATTGTCCAAAACATCTCATTAAAGCTCACAATGCTTGATTAGTTATTGGCAAATAAAGCCGAATTGTTAAACTTGAAGTGAATGGGATCACCATTACGATCCTGAGGGCAGGGAATATCAGATGCCTTTATAGCATCTAGGACTGGAGGCCGTTCACCATCAGAGAAGGTGATAAGACTCAATATATTGTCTTTGATATCTTTTCCCAAAATAGAAAACAGAGCTAAAAATGTACTTCTGGGTTGGAGTCAGTCGAGCCAAAGCAGCCTGGACTACAAAGCACACGGCATCGATCTGGTCAATGGCGCGGTCACCGGCAAAAAAAGCATGGATGGCTTCTGTGACCTTTCTGTCCTGTTCTATTCCTTGTGTGTCACCAAATCCCGGGGTGTCTATCAAGGTGAGTGAATACGGGATATTATATCCAGTTTCATGATTCATTTCATACGCGGTAACTAGAGAGGTTTGGCTTTCAGTTTGAGGCTTATCTGTAACCTCATGGATGAGTTTGAATCTGAAGTCATCTTTCCAATCCACGCCTAGGATGTAGTTGGCCATTCCATTGATCAGGGTGGTTTTTCCTGTTGCTCCCACCAATAATAATCACCTTCTTGGTTTTTGAAAGGTCCTCTTTCCCCAGTCGATACTTTCTGTATCCACAGTCAAGGAGTTCTGTACTGAGTTCATAGACTGAAGGTTTCCCTTCTTTTAGCAACTTACTGTCTTTGAGCATTTGATATTTAATATTGGAGGATTGTGTGTCTGATGTTGAAGCTTCAACCTCATCACTTGGAGCGCTGCTTCCATGATCTCCACAAATGGCCTGCACACGGATGGAATAGGAGCTCTTGGGTTTTAGCCCCTCAATGACCCAATTCTCGGTTTTCTTTCCTGTTCTGGTTTCTAACCAGTTGTGACGGTCATGCTCTCCCTCTTTGTACTCGATGTTATACTCCGTTATAGTTACTCCTTCACCAATAACCTTGGGTTCCTTCCAATGTAAATGGACAGATGTTGGTTCACTGATGCATTTTATGATGCCCGGAGAACTAGCTGGAAGGGTCTTCATGACTGTAATGTCACTGGCTGCACTGAGTCCTGCTTTACACACTGAGGAGTATCTGACCTGGTACGTTTTATTAGCCTGTAATCCAGTGAGATTTACTTCCGGATCTTTATTCTCGGTTCTATGGGTTTTCCAGGTCTCTTCTTGCTTTCTATAATCAATGCTGTATCCTACTACAAACTCCTCACCAAAGTCTGAAGGCTTTAAGGACAGCTTCACCATGTCATGGGATAAAGACACAGTAACAGGAGGAGAAGGTTTACCTGGTGGCAAGAAGCTATCACACACCAAAACACCAACTTCATAAAGATGGATGGACACGCCAGGATTCTTTGGGTCTGGGGTACAAGAGATGATGTAGCGAGTGTCTTCTCTGGATGCGTTTGCCTGAGTGAATTCTTGAAAAGCCCTTACATATACCCTCGCTTTTTTAATGAGGTCTGTGTTCTTGAACCATGGTGTGACTGTGTTGGGCTTATAAACCTCATTTTCTAAATGCTCTAGAATCGGCAGCCAGTCGGTCAAGTCTGAAAGGTAGGTTTCCCCCTCATTTAACGAAGTAAAATTATAGCAAACTATGAAATCAACCATGGGATCAGTGACAACTTGGTTTAGTTCATGCTCCGATGGCAGAACCTGAATATGTTCTAAAACCTTTAGATAAGAACTCACAGTATCCATCTCCTGCCTTTTGGTGCTCAGGTATCCAGCAACATGGAGCTTTGCAAATGGAGATCGGTCTTTGCCAGCTAAAATGTTCACCAATGCCACCTCCTCCATCCCTCCACCTCGAATGGAGGGCAGGGTTTGTGCAAGTTGCTTCTGAAACACGAGTGTAAATTGCTCACAATATTCTCTGAATTGACGCATCTTTTTCTTGATGTCAGGGAAGATCTCAGCCGCTGGATGTCTCATCAGATCATTACATTGCATGTTCACGTCTGTCATCTCCTGGAGGATATTTTCTGCTTTACTAATGAGGCTGTTGCTAATCTCTCGAACCAACTTAGTGAGTAAAGCCAGACCTTGGCTGGAACAGCCTTTTCCCCGTCAGGGCCGAGAAGTTTGGGAAGGTTGGCATAAGTATTAATGGCCTCTTCATAAGTGACTGGATTTTTGTCGAGAGCGAAATCTCCATGAAAGGTACAATTAAATCTACTCACACTTTCCTTTTCCTGCTTCGGTCAAATTCAGTTCCCCTCTCCTTCAATTGAGAAGGTGGGTATTTTTTTAATCATCACCTAGAGAGTTCCTTTTATATCCTGGATGTTTTCTGATGTGGACACCTCACGATCAAATATAAGGAAGGCCTGAGCACCGTATAAAATCCCAGTGACCACATGGGTGGCTGTTCCTTTATCAAACACTTCAGGGTAGGTCATGTTCTGGGCACCCAAGTGGTTCATGGTGAGTTGGTCAAACCTTGTTGTTCGTGAGTATTTGAGAGTGACTCGGGCATTGTGACTGGAGCTCTTTGTATCATTTATGTAGGTCGCTGATCCACCAACGCTTACTAGGCCACCAAAGAAACTGGCTTTCAACGATGCCGAGATGTTTAATGCGGATGATTTATCAGAAATAAAATCCGATGCGATCAGCTCAAATTAGGTGTTTTCTTGAGGTTTTGACAGCACATCTGTGAGGAGCAGGTTATGGTCCCACAAGGTGACACCTGAATAAAAAATACATTATGCAATTGAAAAATTACAGCTTTATAGACGCTGCATTCACAATGTCACTTTTAGAATTTATTTGTAACATGTCCTGCAGTGAAAGCTTTAACTTCAGTAATAATTTCCACTCCAAGTCAGGTCTATCAGGATAGGTGGAAAGGAAGGCTGGGTTTCACCCCTTTCCGAAAAGGCTACAGAGCACCACCAGATAAAAGCCAATGAGCATCAGGTATGTGACCTGGTTTGGTGGATGAGGGAAAGGGGAGGAATAAACAGTTCCATGATTCAATATTACCAATACCAGACCAATTGAAGTAGGGATGGTAGTATCCATGTTTATGCTCTGTACCACCATTAATGTACACATCTGCGACTTCTCTAGTATAAAAACACATACAGCACTAGCATTCTAATTTGGCGGCTAACAGGTGAGCACCGCCGGCACTAGGATTGTCACTTGATGGCGATACAAAGAAATGCCACATTTGAAATGGTGGGAAAACCCCCTTTCTGAAATAAGGGATCATGAGATTTCTACAAGTGGGTGTTATGTGCACCCCTTTAAATTACCAAGACGCCCAATAGATTACCAAGCCATGTGCAATTATGAGAGATTCCGCTGGACTTGCATTTATTCAAAAGCAGGTTTCCTTCTCTTAAAAAGGGGGGGGGTCATGCACCCACTGTGTATTGGGGCCAGAGAGAGCGGTGTGTTATATGTCAACCACCCCCCCACAACGCCAAGGTTATCACTGTTCCTAGGGAAATGGTCTGCGTATGAGAGTGATGTGACCCCTCATACAAGGGTGAGTTTGCCCCCTTGCAAAGGAGGGGCATCACGTTGGATTTTGCCGTCTCAACAAGTAAATTTGTCAGGGAAGAGCGGCTGCTAATCCCTAGTTCGGCAGATTTTACAGAACTGCAAATAAAGCTGCAGCAGCGGATTCGGGCCCCCCTGTATTTAAACGCATAGTCATTTCATGTGTAAACTGGATGAGATTTTTGCCCTATAGCAAGTCGAATGGGGATCATTAAAGCACCTCAGAAAGGGCATCACTTCCACTGTATGGCCAACTCCATCTCACGGGGGGCCGTGATGCCACAGCGCAAAATAAACCCCTCATTTATAAAGGGGATTGTTCAGCAGTTTATAAAATACATTTTACTGAGGGATTAATACCTGGGATAAGTTTATCGTTACGACAATCATACAGCATCCCCAGGGAGAACGGACGTCCTAGAGATGGCATCGCGATCACGGTTGTGTCCATGGCGTCAATAGGCATCCAAACGTCTTTATCTGGCAACACCAGCTGGGAGGAAAAAAAGGGAAAAGTAGTACATTACACGGCTAAATTAACCCATTCAAAAAGGCCAATTACCAAGTGGAATATATAGAATCTGCTGGAACGATGACCCGATCACACACAGCGCAGAGTACTAGCAGGCTTCATGCTGTTGTACACCTAGAAATTAATAGTCTCTACTGATGGCGCCTCCCGGTAACGCGATTTAGCGAGTATGAACATCCAAATTATAGATCATTTAAGCAAAATAAAACAAAGTTATATGTAAACAGTCTGCAATACCAGGAGGTTTTTTTGGTTCCAGTATTCACGAGTTTGTGGACTTGGCAGCCACTCATGCCCACTTGTTGGTGTATCCCTTTACCACCTTGTGCAACAATAATGTTGGAGAGATGATGTGGTGAAAGTCAGCGCTCTGATTCCGCCAGCATGAAAAGAACCTCAAGCAGAACGCCAAGGTCTTGGTATGTGTCCACCCGGGATAAGCAGTTCTGCAGCCCTCAGAAAAAACACTCACATGGTGTAGTATGGCCTTGCAGTGGGGGGGGGGGGGAAGCAAAACATCATTCACATGCTCCGGTGTCACCGAATGTAAATACGGCCGGTGGTTTCTTAGAAGCGATGAAGGTAGATGGATAAAATACTGAGACGCCCCGCACAGAATATCTTCCACACCTATAAACCTCCTGTCCCTTACACAACTTTGACGTCATACCAGGTAGATTTAGACGTTCCTAGAGATAATGGATTTGTATCTTGGAAGGTTGTCCACACCATGACACCAGGGAGGATGGGCACAAAGGGGCAAGAGAGGCATGAAGCGTGACAGGAGGAGGTAAAGAGGTCACAAGCTCAACTCCCATTACTCTAGGGAAGTGACAGACAGCATTATCCTTCAATATGTCTAGAAACACAATTGTTTAAACGTCAATTTTTACCTGTAGACAAGAATAAAATCAATGAAGGCTATAAAAAGTAAAAGATTCATGCTTTAAAACAGACATTTAATCTCTGGCCACGCCCCTGCGCAAGGGGCGCTTCCTCAACTCCCACGTCCTCCAATCAAAGCGTCACTTGATTCAGCACAAACTGCACATGAAACCCTGCACGATCAGGACCCCAGACCAAGGAAACTGAGGACTTGAATGTTAGCATCTCTGGAACAGAGCAAGACACGCTCAGACTCGCCCACCTACTCGCGCGCTCACGGTTTACATACGCCGTCTCACCATCTCCCTCACACCCTTTTTATGTGCGTGCTCTTACTGCACCCCTTCTTGCAGTCTCTGCTGATTTAGGGCTGCAACTAACCATTTCTGCAATTAAACAATGTGTTTCCTTAAAAAGGAACATTATGAAAAAAAAAAAAAACAACAAGGGTGGGGGATGGGGTAAGTGTATATTACATTCATATGTACACACGAGCACCTGGTCAGAGTGATGGATTGAGGCTTCGTGCACAGCTTAAGCCCAGGTCTGCTTTCCCCTCAAACGCTACTACAAGCGCTCAGATCTGATGTCAGCATGAAAGCGGGGGGGGGGCATTCCATGCAGCCTGACCACTTCAGCCCATTAGTGTCCCTTCAGAATAATTTCATTAGCAAACCGAGTGGGTGGAGGGTCCAGAGGTGGAAGGGAGTGAGTTTGGGCAAGGGATTTGATCTGAGTGTGAGAGGGAGCAGGTTTGGGGAAAACTGGACCCGAGTGTGTAAGGGGAGTTTGTGGGAAGGGACCGAAAGCGAGAGAAAGGCAGCTCCAAACCAAAATGGGTGGCAGGCACGTTGAGGTGGTGACACAGGACTCCAGCTTCAAGTTAGAATAAACACCAGTGGTGCAGTGCCCATACCCAGTGCTGGCATCTCAGGGTTTGTTTATAGCGCTTCTGCAAATGTAAACTAAAATATAAAAATAAACTGTTTTTGTCTTGCATTACTCCTAGGGTTAAGTAGCCAACACGTCATCTCCAATCAGCTCTGAAGCAGAACCTGATGCTAAACAGTGTGTGCTGTACACAGCGATTGAGTGACAGCCGAGTAGTCGTTTCACTGTCCCTTTCTCCCTGTGTGTATGGATTTCTTTCCGTGTCTCTGGAAAGGCACTAAGCCCCGCCCTCCCCACAGCTGCACATGCTCAGTGCGTTTTATTCCTAGGTACACACTAAGTGCCTCCTGAAGCGAACATGGAAAACACCAAGAAAGGAAAGCGGGTAAACATGAAAATATCACACTTGCTTTTTAGGTCTGCTGAATGACACTATTGACTCCTTCAAAAAGGCATATTGGACATGTTTAGAATCACACTAGCAAAGCATGCAGGGCCCAACTTTTATAGCTGGATTCTACTAAATTCATGCACTTTGTCACCCCAGAAAAAAAAAAAGTTGATCCGGAAGGATAATCTGGGTGTTTACAGGAGAGAAAAAACAAAGACAGTGGGGACAAATGTACTTTGCTTCAGCATACATGGCCAAGGTTTGTATCCAGATGAAGTTGTCAGATTTGCACGTTAAAAATCCTTTATAGGTCTGTTACAAAACCTATACACGCGTTCTTAGAAAAAGCGATACGCACTAGAGCAGGGGTCTCAAACCCAAATTACACGAGGGCCACTGGATGAGTTCATATCCCGTGGGGACCGCAAAGTGTCAAACACGTTCATTAACCCCTTAGTGACTGGGCGGTTTTACACAAATCCGTCTTTGTGACCGATGCTGTTTAGGTCAAATTTTCCTCTTACTCGTTTATTCAACCCCACACATATTATACACCCTTTTTCCCGCCATTAAATGGAATTTCTAGTATTATTTCCATCATATCGAATAATTTATGATAAAAAAAAAATCTGAAATATGAGGAAAAACAAAAAAAAAAAAAACACTTTTTCGTAATTTAATCCCCAAAATCTACAACCACCCAAAAAGACCCCAGCTAAATAGGTTCAAAATTTTGTCCCGAGACTAGAAATAACCAATATTTACATGCGTTTGCTTTTTAACCCTTTCACTGCTGAGACCGTTCACCTATGTGCGCTGCGCTCATTCTGACCATTTTGTGCTAATTATTTTTAGATGAAAGCCTAGGTCCTATTTAATTAAACCCCCCAGACCAAAAAAAAAAACTTTTAAAAAACTAATTTTGTTATTATTTTTTTTATTTAATTTTTTTTTAAAACCAAACCCGGTCATATTTGGTATCATTGGAAAGGCCATAATCAGGCCTTTCAAATATGACCATCTAGCTGCCATGGATCGGAAGATAAGGGGATCATAAGGATCCCCATAACTAGCCCACTGACATCCTCACACATGGTGAGGTTGTCAGTGGGTGGGGGGGGGGGGAAGACCTGGAGGCTTGGCTGACATCCAAGATGTCAGCCCCCCTCCAGGTTCGAATCGCGTTTTAGCGCCAATTAGTGCCGAAACGCGATTCGGCAGCGAAAAGGTTAATGCCATACACCGCTGAAAAGGGGAGACTCTCCCCTCTCCAGAAGTGCAAACAGCATCTCCCTAGCTTCAATGGTTGGGGAGAGAGGGCTCTGAAGGAGCCCCCCTCCATTGAATTGCATGGGGACGCCTGCTGATGACGTCACCACGCAGTGTGGCGACGTCAGCCTCGCCTGCCCATGTAAATCACATGGGAAAGGCTTCCTCCCTGCCAGATCGCCGTGAGTATCGAGCGGGCTGGGGATTAGGCGCCACTGATGTACCCTGTACGTCCGCGGGTCTAAGGGAGACCTGTGGACAGGATGTACAGGGTACGTCAGGGTCCTTAAGGGGTTAACCTGTTAATGCTGTAAATGAAAACGAATAAAGTCTTTATTTTTGTTGCTCAGTAACAGCATTGTCCATTTGTCATGAGTAAAGTTAGCAATATCACTGCTGTCACCTCATTTCCCACGCTGCGAGCACAGTCAGTGGTGATTTATACATACAGGGTTATGCAAAGAGATCCGAATGGCTGCCAATCAGCGTTCGGTTAACGGTCTTGGCCATTCGCCAAATCCTGGCGAATTGCCTGCACACAGTGGGGCAAAAAAGTATTTAGTCAGCCACCAATTGTGCAGGTTCTCCCGCTAAGGCCAGGGCCAGATTAACGCAGTATTAACGTTAGTTTAGCAGCACTAAATCATGGCCGTAGGAGCAGCAAATAACATCCAATGCCGGGCAGCACACGAAGAACGGCCGCGCAACGCAAGTAGCAAACGAATGCATTTTTTGAGAATGTGATACTGCTAGTACTGACATACAGAGTGCGCTGCGTCCGCTAGCGGCGTGTGTGCGTGATTAGGAGACGTCAGACGCTGCTAATGTCCGGCCAACATAACGTCCAGACGCAAAAAGGGTTTTATTCATGATCCGTACAAGATCACGTATGCAAATGCGCATCGTATGACCGCTATCGCGTATTCTGTGAAAAAAAAAAAAAAAAAAACCATTTGATCGAACACACTTTTTCACGGACAACGCAAAAAATGCGTTGGCCTGTAATTGTCATAGATAGGTACACGTCAACTATGAGACAAAAGGAGAAAACAATCCAGAAAATTACATTTGTTTTTTTAAAGAATTTGCAAATTATGGTGGAAAATAAGGATTTGGTCGCCTACAGTACAGAACGAACAAGCAAGATTTCTGGCTCTCACAGACCTGTAACGTCTTCTTTAAGAGGCTCCTCTGTCCTCCACTCGTTACCTGGATGAATGGCACCTGTTTGAACTGGTTATCAGTATAAAAAGACACCTGTCCACAACCTCAAACACTCCAAACTCCATTATGGTCAAGGCCAAAGAGCTGTCGAAGGACACCAGAAACAAACTGTAGACCTGCACCAGGCTGGGAAGACTGAATCTCTAATAGGCAGCAGCTTGGTGTGAAGAAATCAACTGTGGGAGCAATCATTAGAAAATGCAAGACATACAAGACCACTGATAATCTCCATCCATCTGGGGCTCCACGCAAAATCTCACCCCGTGGGGTCAAAATGATCACAAGAACAGTGAGCAAAAATCCCAGAACCACACGGGGGGACCTAGTGAATGACCTGCAGAGAGCTGGGACCAACGTAACAAAGGCTACCATCAGTAACACACTACACCACCAGGGACTCAAATCCTGCAGTGCCAGACGTGTCCCCCTGCTTAAGCCAGTACATGTCCGGGCCCGTCTGAAGTTTGCTAGAGAGCATTTGGATGATCCAGAAGAGGATTGGGAGAACGTCACATGGTCAGATGAAACCAAAGTAGAACTTTTTGGTAAAAACGCAACTCGTCGTGTTTGGAGGAGAGAGAATGCGGAGTTGCATCCAGAAGAAGCATCGCGAGAAGCATATCAAGGTCCTGGAGTGGCCGAGCCAGTCTCCAGATCTCAACCCCATAGAAAACCTTAAGGGAGTTGAAGGTCCGTGTTGCCCAGCGACAGCCCCAAAACACCACTGCTGGAGATCTGCATGGAGGAATGGGCAAAAATACCAGCAACGGTGTGTGAAAACTTACAGGAAATGTTTGACCTGTTATATATCCTTTGTTAATGACAAAGTATTGAGATGGACTTTTGATATTGACCAGATACTTATTTTCCACCAGAATTTGCAAATAAATTCTTTAAAAATCTGACAATGATTTTCTGGATTTTTTTTCCTCATTTTGTCATAGTTGAAGTTACCCATGAGGACAATTACAGGAATCTCATCTTTAAGTGGCAGAACCTGCACAATTGGTGGCTGAATAAATACTTTCTAGCCCCACTGTACGGTGCCTGTTCGAGGGCAGTGAATCCCCATAGAGAAGCAATGCTTCGGCTATTCAGAGAAAACCAGCAGTGAAAGGTTCCCGAAATGCCCTGTCATTAAGGCTAGGGTCAGACGAACGCATTTTCGCGTTGTCTGTGGAAAAGTGCATTCGAACGAAGGGACACATTTTTTCACGGAGTACGCGATAGAGGTCATATGATGCGCATTGTCGTTCGTGATTTTGTACGGATCATCAATAAAACACTTTTTGCGTCTGGACGTTATGTTGGCCGGACATTAGCAGTGTCTGACATCTCCAAATCACGCACACATGCCGCTAGCGGACGCAGCGCACTCTGTACGACGTACTAGTGGTTTGACGTTCTTGAAAAAATGCGTTCGTTTGCCACTTGCGTTGCGCAGCCGGACTTTCGTGCGACCGTACTTCGTATATTGGCCGTCCTTTGCTGCTAGTGCGGCCGTGATTAAGTGCGCCAGAACGCACGTTAAAAGTGCGCTAGTCTGACCCCAGCCTTAGTGGTTTCATTCGGCAGATTTATTCAGGGGAATCCCATAGGCTTCAAATGTTACAAGTATTCCCCTTTTAATTCAATATCTAATAAACCGTTCATTAGAGACTTTTTACTGCAGAATATTCTATCTGTAGATTTGATTCATCATAAAAAACAATGTGGCAAAATACTCGTTGCATCTAAGGCTGCGGCACATAAGGTCCCTGTTGCACATGTGGGAAACTGCCGCTTGCTTTTCAGGTTTTAGATTTAGTGACACACAGACACCCACAATTTTATAAAGGGAAGAAAAAGAAACCACCACAAAGCCACTGTTTAGAAGAGTAAAAATGGTTAAAAAAATAAAATAAAATCTTTATCAGATTTATATTTTTGTTTTTACACATTAGTGATGTTGAGATCATTGGCCGGATTCTGGCCTTTCCAATGACAACTAAACCATCCCCGTAGCCCTTACAGATCCAGAGATAGAGGGGGGGGGGTCTAAAAGACCCCTGCTTCTCCTGTCCTACTGGGCACGGGGAATCCCAGTTGCATACCAAGGGGGGGGGGTGGTCTACCCTGGGTACCACGGATTAGGTACCCTGCTAGGGGGTGCACACTTCCAAGCAGGATCTCGGCTTTGCTGCTGCGTGCAGGTCACATGGTCTGGCCAGTCAGGTGGTACCGAGTCTCAGTACCACCTGACTGACCAGACCGTGTCACCTGCACGCACACAACCACCCGCCCTTACTGCAACGCAGGCTCTCGGCTTTGCTGCTGCCACACCACAGATGGCCCCGCATACAGAAGCCTGGAGAAACACCCTGCCGCCAACGCGGTCTCCCCACACCTGTCAGGAGAGTGGAATGGGGTCAGAATACAGCCCTACCACGAATGGAGGCCAGTAACTATATGAAATAATTACTGTGTGCGCTCATGTTCACTGCCTTGTGAGTTTAATTGCTGTGGAGCTCTGTGATACAATTTGTGCAATAAATGTTTTTTGAAAACATTGGGTGAAAAAGCTGTGGAGAGGCACCAAATATAGGATCCTCCTCTGGGTTCAAAGTGATCAAGGTATGCCCCTGCCCAGCGGGTGATGTCAGCCAGCTGTGGCCCCTGCTCGGTGCTATATTACATACACACACCTAACCGTTTGTGTTACTGAAAGTACAACCACAATACACATTACTGTGAGTTTTACTGCCATGTCCCTGCTCGGTGCCCATTCGGCTCGTGTGTAGTGACTTCATAGTAAGTAATTCACAAACCCATGAATTTCACAATTTTTGGGGTGTGGATACATTAGGGCGCTGAGAAGATTTCTCGCACAGGGTGCCCAGAGGCCTAAGGCCGGTCCTGCGTAGTCAATCCGCCCCGGTCTGCAGGCCGGTACTAGAGTGTTAGAGCGCAAAACAAAAGGTTCCAGCTAAAAAACACCCACAACATGGAAGAATCGTTTGTGGGGTGGGGCAGGGCCCCCCATGAGAATTAGCTAAAAAGGAAAACCTGTAATGGTAGAGCCCTGTTAAATGGGCTTTTCCTTCAAAGTGGCACGGTTTGTGCTCATTGCCTTTGTGAGGATTCTGGGTAATGAGCCCGGCTTGCAATGCATTGCTAGAATAAAACTGACCAAGAAAAACCATGAAATGTAATGATATTAAGCACTACATGCCGCCTATCATAGGAACCTCCCTAGCAAGAGTCTACGTGTACCCTTAAGAGTCATCTAAGAAAGGACTGGAGGGCATTAAAGCCTGCATGGGCGAACATACGGGTCCGGCGAGGAAACAGGTCACTGAGAGCGGTTACACGAATGATTGTCTATCCAGTCTATTATTATGTATACCCCCCCCCCCATGGACACGGCAAGGGTAACAAACCATGGCAACAAGATTTATTTTATCTAAAGAAAAACACCACCTCACAGCAGGTAAGAAATCAAAGGGGAATCCCAGATTACCTGCCGCATCTGAATTCTACATGTTGCAGGGCAGCACTTATCCCTTTGCTCCCCTCTGCATGAAAGCACATTATGAGGCCAGAGAACATGACACACACTGTGCAGGAGTGAAAGGAGAGCGGTTTGAAGGAGTGAGTGTGGCTGGCAGAGATGGGAGTGAGGTAGGACAAAGCGTAGTTGAAGTGTGGGGAGGATCAGGGCGGCCAATTCACCCAAGTTTTCCTGAACATTATTTCATGAGAAGGAAACCTCAGAGAAGATGCAGCCCTGTAGCATGTGTAACTCATATGCTGCAGGAAGGAAGTCAAGCCAGGCCACCATTGGATTCCTGACCTGCAGTACATGATTTCTACAGACTGCAAGGTTGTGTTTTTCATGCACTGCCCATCAGCACAAGTCACATGTGTCCAGGAAAACATGGCGGATCTGGTGACCCTGACCCGGTGTGTGTCGGGAATCTGTCACAGCGGGTGTAGGTGGAATGAGCCCAAGGAGGGAACATCTCATTAATGCAGCCGGATCAGAAAGCTTCACATTATTTCACTAAACAGGAGATGGGCGCAAGGTTTGCAGCTATAAGCGTCTCAGTAACATATAACTCAGCCTTTCTACACATATAACAGCAAATACAAACACTCTGACATACCTGCAACAAGAAGGAATAAATTCACTGCTCTGCAGGAAATGTCCTCATCACAGCCACCTTTATTGGGAATGAGGAAAAGCTGCAGGAGCTCCACCATGTGACGCAGCAGACAGAAGCAATCAATTACCACCTATAAGACTCCACCAGTGGAGCCCAGAGCAATGGCTGAAGCGATCATTAACCCCTTCACTGCGTACTCAGCTCATTTACATCATTTTTGCTCATCACGTTTAATCCCTTCACTACTGAGTGATTTTCCAAAAAAAACAAAAATAACCACTGTAAGGAACCAGTGTTTTGGTTTTTTTTTTTTTAAATAATTTTTAATTAATTATACAGTAAGAAATATTTGGGAATATTCCCAATGTATCCCTTACTGCAGTGTTTCCCAAACCTGTCCACGGGACCCTCAAACAGGCCAGATTTTGCAGATCTTGGGGAAATGCAAACTGAATCCTGCAATCATTGAGCAGCAAATTATATCACCTGTGCTGTGCTTCAGATATCCTGCAAGCCTGGCGAGGCGGAGGGTCCTGAGGACAGGTTTGGGAAACACTGCCTTACTGTAATAACCATTCGGCAGGGAGATGTCGCCACCTGCTGGCCAAATGGAGTTACTGCAGTTAGAACTGCAGCTCGTGGCTCCGTGTTTTATTATTTGGGAAAAGTATTAGAGCCCTATTATATTCTCTGCGCATTTGCGCTTGCGCAATTTTTTTTGCACAGGTAAAAAAAAGTTGTCACGTGAAAATTAATGTGGTATTACGATCAGAGCGCATTTTTTCTTCCGAGATTTTTCGTACACAAATACGATGCGCAAAGCCGTTCGCAAATGAACGTTGGGTGCAGGAATCGGTGGGCAGACTGTTTTGTCACGGGATTCAGCCAACATCAATCACCCATTTCCAATAAAATATTTACAAACTAAAAAAAAGGAAACAAAAAAATGAACAACCGCCAGCCAAAAAAAATAAAAATTTAACAATGACACAATTTATAAATTTTAATGTTTGGGTATGTGTAGAATGTGTAACTGTACTGTGCTGTATTTTTTTTTTTTCATGCTGGTGTATTTTGTTTTGGCCAAGACGATCAATTTTACTGTTACCACCAGCTTTTCAAAAGACGTTACGAAAATACGCGCAAATGTTCGTTGCGCTAAGATTGGAATACGGATTGTTAGAATGCATTTGCGCTGACAAGGTTAAGTATAGGATGCGCGCACGACTTCCCGTTCGCGCAGGGTCTTTCGCGCTAGATGAAAATGCGCGAACGTCGCAATACGATGTTCGGCACAAATGGTTTTGGCCTTGCGCAAATGCACGAGGAATGTAATAGGGCCCTTAGTCGGGCTGCCAGGTCGGCCATGTTTTCCTGAATATATATAATTGGAATTACCCCCCTCTGTTTTATTTATTTGCGCGCGGCCACAGACTGCCACGTGTGTCACTTAGCAGCTGACCTGGCAGCGGCGCGCTCCTTCCCCTCTGCCGGCACCGCCCCAATGCCTGCAAGTCGTCGGCCCCCACTGATTAGGTCACGAGGCAGCCACGTGATGTCATCAGCGGGGGTCAACGGCAGGTGTTCTGGCTCCAGCCTGCCTCGGGACGTTTTCTGCCAGCCAGTTTGTGGAACCCCACAGAGGCGATAACGAGGTACTTTCACAGCACCCTGTGAATCCAGACCTAACCTTCCTTATTATGTAAATGCCAACTAATCCTTTCTCTTCAAACGTGAACATTGAATTGTTAAATAAATCTGCAGTAATCCTGGATTTCACAGCCTTTCTCCTGCCCGGTCTTCATTAGCCTCCTTCTCAGGTCTTATTGTGTGTAGAAATGCTGCTTTAAAGGATTGGAATGAAATGGAGCGCTCCCCCCCCCCTTCTATACTTTTGCTTTGTTATTGTATGTCTAATATAGACAGACTCGTAATTCGTATACACACACACCCCTCCCCCCTCACCTCCTCCTAAGGATGGACTCTGCTATCTCTGGATTTGGGTGACACCTACTGGTGGTATTCTAATCATACCCTCCATGGCTCCCACTCCGTGGGGTCCTTCTGTTACCGGAATCCACTTGGTTCACTCGGGACGAGGCCGGACCGGACACGAGCAAGGATTGTCTGGACACGAGTCTCTTCAGGAAAGGCAAACTTTATTGTGACGTCACAGAAGATGCTCAGACAGGATTGAATCGCAAAGACTGAGCCCCGAGTTCCCCCCGACAAGGGGTCTTATACCCCGAATACATAATTAGGTACATCCCAATTAGCCCACCTCCCGGTGACACTATCCCACCCCACGTGGGTTAATACCTCCCTTAGTCTAATACAAAGACATTCCATTAAATTGGCCGTAAATTGGCAAACTTCATGTTAGTTTCAACAAATCATGATTAGTTACTACATTCAGTCCGGGCTGTGCTCGCCTCCCTAGCGCCTGTGCTCATTTGTTGCGGGTAGCACCTGGTCTATCTTCTATGCTTCCCTTTGTCTTGCTGGGGCCTCTGTGACCTTGATGTATCCACTTCTCATTCTATCCCTTCGTGCCAGGAACAGCCTCGATCTTTCTCAGGTTTTAATTGCTTTTCTGCTAATCTAACACATTCCTAAATTTCTACATATGCTTCATTCTAGTTTCAGCTAAAACCTACCTAGTTATTTTCAAGTGAACCAATATTCTGAACAAGATGGCCGCCTGGCTTATAATGGCGGCCATCTTCCACTTCACTTCTTTAACCCTTTTATTAAAGGAGCTCTATAGGGTTGTCCTCTCGGGGCCACATGTAACAAGTGGTTCATATCCATAATAAACCAAGATAAACCCTGGAGATTTTTGACACATTTTATATATTTTTTCACACAATTGCCCAGAACAGCAGAAAAAAAATAACCTTGGATAACTTGTGCCAGGTTTGGGAAGTACAGATACGTCCTTTAGACCAGGGATTTGGGATGGGTGAGCGATCGAAGGAGAGGTCGACTCCTTCTCTAGATCAAAAAGAGAGCCAAGTCACACCAAGTGTGGGCTGTGTGTCAGGGAGAAGAAAAAGACCTTTTCCATGTGTATCGCCAGTCTACAGTGCCAACCATATCTCTGTCATTTACCCATTGCCACCTTGGAACATGACAAAAGGGAAATTGTTATATTCAGAAGAAATACATAAAACTCTTTTTTTTTCCTTTTCAGCTCCAGCAAAGCAAAGTGTAAAATATAATAGAGTAATTTCACGGGTAAGATCCTTCTTATGGCACTGATCTGTAAATTCTACAGGCTGCTGCCTAACTCGGATAGAATGGCAATGTTACACACCTGCCTGTATTGGTCAAGGAAAGATGTGGTATATCCGTGTCTGGCGCTGTCTGTATTTAGATATCTGTATTCAGATATCCCTTAATCGTAGAGTGTAATAGAACTCCTAATGTAGCGTGTTTAAAACTCGTCGTATTAATATAGCTCTCTACAGTGTATTTGATAGGAAAGCTTAATTAGTCTATATTGCGTTGAGCTAAGTTGTCTCCAGTGGTGCTGATTTGTTTATAAACAAAGAGGTTTTTAGACTGACCTATAGATCAGGTCTTAATGCCACCTTATCTGTCAAAAAAACATCAGGGTCTTGCCTTTATATATTACTGTAAGTGTATAAGGTGATCGATGCGTGATTAAACAATCGTCTGCTGCCACCTGGTGGCTCAAAGTAATATCACAGTCACAGAAAAAGAAAAATATATTCTGCTGGAAAGCAGGTTTTCTTTGCAGCTCCTTCCTTCTCTCTCGTCGTCCTCATAAGAGAAACAGGGAGAAGGTATACATAGCGTAAAAACGTTTTTACAAGCGGTGCTAATATAAATAAATGGAAGCACTCACGTGGTCTAGAGCCTTAGTTGGTGTAGTCAGGCTCAGACGTTATAGCTTTGTTGGTCCATAGAGGTGACCTTATCCCTTCTTTCTCTCCACAAATCCTCTGCTGCAGAAAGGTCTTCCCGGGGTCTTCTGAATTCTCAGGGCTACCTGCATCAAATAGCAGCTGTTAAGGCTGCCAGAGGTGTACCCTCCTTTCCTCCGGAGAAAACCACAAGACAGCAGACCAAGGGGTTAAAATAAAGGGGTTTTAATAGCAACAAAATAAATTTAACAATAGTGATAAAAAAGATGTGGGTATCCAGGACGCGTTTCGCCTAAACCTAGGCCTCTTCTGCTGGATAGTTACGATTTCCGTGTGTCTTCTTTTAAAGTGGTGAGAGAACCTGCGGTCTTCGATTTTTCGCACCGTAAGCCGGCGTCTGCTTGGGTGTCGAGATCTGATTGGGCCGGTCACGTGTAGATTTTCTCCAATCAGAAAAGGGTAGGTGTTCCTTAGGACGTCAAATCGATTTTGTCCAATCAGAGTTTGTAAAAGAGTTTTTTGGGGCAAAAGTGCCGGGTTCTTAATCGTGGTCTCCGTGTGCTCCTCGAACAAGGCATGTTTTCACGGAGTGTACATGTAGTAGCTACTGGACCTCCTTGGATAAGTGTCAGAATGGTGTAACATATTAATCTCGCCTTTGTTACGTAGTATACTCTGCCTGCCTTCCTAGATGTTTATTATGGAGTATGATGGTCGTCCTAAGTGCAGATTCCCTCAAGTGTTTTATTAGAGGGGACTTCTCGAAAAGATTCTTTTTGCGT
Organism: Leptobrachium leishanense; assembly: GCA_009667805.1. Classification (NCBI taxonomy): domain Eukaryota; kingdom Metazoa; phylum Chordata; class Amphibia; order Anura; family Megophryidae; genus Leptobrachium; species Leptobrachium leishanense. Next base: position 337,848,051 of record CM019067.1, on the reverse strand, counting down.
TGCCGCTGGTTGTGTACCTGACTCCCTTCTCGGGGGTTATGGTACAGGCATTCCAATATCGACATTTATGATTGGATTGCATGTGGTGTTAATCCTACATGTAAATTCCCTCGAGTGTCTTAATTGAAAGGGGCTTCGTTTATTCATGGAGAGATTTATTGTAAACCTGACTCCCTTCTCGAGGGTTGTGATGCGGGCATCACAATCTCGAATATTCATGTTCGGATATAGATGGAGTGGGGGCTAAAATGTCTGTAGCCTTGGGTAATCTCTAATTCGAATACGGATCGAAATAGTTAGAATTCGGGGGTGCTATTTCGATCCGTATTCGAATTAGAGATTACCCAAGGCTACAGACATTTTAGCCCCCACTCCATCTATATCCGAACATGAATATTCGAGATTGTGATGCCCGCATCACAACCCTCGAGAAGGGAGTCAGGTTTACAATAAATCTCTCCATGAATAAACGAAGCCCCTTTCAATTAAGACACTCGAGGGAATTTACATGTAGGATTAACACCACATGCAATCCAATCATAAATGTCGATATTGGAATGCCTGTACCATAACCCCCGAGAAGGGAGTCAGGTACACAACCAGCGGCAACGCAAAAAGAATCTTTTCGAGAAGTCCCCTCTAATAAAACACTTGAGGGAATCTGCACTTAGGACGACCATCATACTCCATAATAAACATCTAGGAAGGCAGGCAGAGTATACTACGTAACAAAGGCGAGATTAATATGTTACACCATTCTGACACTTATCCAAGGAGGTCCAGTAGCTACTACATGTACACTCCGTGAAAACATGCCTTGTTCGAGGAGCACACGGAGACCACGATTAAGAACCCGGCACTTTTGCCCCAAAAAACTCTTTTACAAACTCTGATTGGACAAAATCGATTTGACGTCCTAAGGAACACCTACCCTTTTCTGATTGGAGAAAATCTACACGTGACCGGGCCAATCAGATCTCGACACCCAAGCAGACGCCGGCTTACGGCGCGAAAAATCGAAAACCGCAGGTTCTCTCACCACTTTAAAAGAAGACACACGGAAATCGTAACTATCCAGCAGAAGAGGCCTAGGTTTAGGCGAAACGCGTCCTGGATACCCACATCTTTTTTATCACTATTGTTAAATTTATTTTGTTGCTATTAAAACCCCTTTATTTTAACCCCTTGGTCTGCTGTCTTGTGGTTTTCTCCGGAGGAAAGGAGGGTACACCTCTGGCAGCCTTAACAGCTGCTATTTGATGCAGGTAGCCCTGAGAATTCAGAAGACCCCGGGAAGACCTTTCTGCAGCAGAGGATTTGTGGAGAGAAAGAAGGGATAAGGTCACCTCTATGGACCAACAAAGCTATAACGTCTGAGCCTGACTACACCAACTAAGGCTCTAGACCACGTGAGTGCTTCCATTTATTTATATTAGCACCGCTTGTAAAAACGTTTTTACGCTATGTATACCTTCTCCCTGTTTCTCTTATGAGGACGACGAGAGAGAAGGAAGGAGCTGCAAAGAAAACCTGCTTTCCAGCAGAATATATTTTTCTTTTTCTGTGACTGTGATATTACTTTGAGCCACCAGGTGGCAGCAGACGATTGTTTAATCACGCATCGATCACCTTATACACTTACAGTAATATATAAAGGCAAGACCCTGATGTTTTTTTGACAGATAAGGTGGCATTAAGACCTGATCTATAGGTCAGTCTAAAAACCTCTTTGTTTATAAACAAATCAGCACCACTGGAGACAACTTAGCTCAACGCAATATAGACTAATTAAGCTTTCCTATCAAATACACTGTAGAGAGCTATATTAATACGACGAGTTTTAAACACGCTACATTAGGAGTTCTATTACACTCTACGATTAAGGGATATCTGAATACAGATATCTAAATACAGACAGCGCCAGACACGGATATACCACATCTTTCCTTGTAAAATATAAATAAGACTTAATAAACTCACGCATTAGAAAGTGATTTCGTGACCTCATGGAAATTCATTTAGCCTCTATGGACAAAGTTTAATTGCCATCAGATACAGAGCTTTTCATCTTTCTATCCAACATGCATCACCTCAAGGTGACACCTCAGTAAGAGTGCATGTCTTGCTTATCACCTTGTGGTGCCGCCTCAATAAGGGCACAAGCCATAGGCAGAGCCGGTGCTTCCACTGGCCAAACAAGGCAACCGCCTAGGATGCACTGACACCTAGCGGCAAAGCCGGCCCCAACCTGTATTTCATTACTGTACCCCTTCCTCATTGCTTGTGTAGCTGGGCAGTGGCAGGTCGCGAAGTGGACCCCCGCTAACGGAGCAGAAGGTGGGCGTCTTATGGTGACGCATAGGCGCCACCAGATGATGTGCGGGAGCCACAAAAGGCAGCTGAAAGAAAAAAGGAGGCAGAAGAAAGAAAGGCACCAAAGAAAATGTAGCGTGTGCCCCCCTGTGCACAGTTTGTCGTCCCCCCGCGCACTGTTTGTGTGTGTTTCATCCACATTTTAACAGTTGACAATTTTTTTCTGGTGGGGGGGGGCGCACGCAAGTAGTCTTGCCTAGGGCGCAAAATAGTCTAGCACCGGCCCTGATGCCGAGCTATGAGCAATCTCCGGGAGGACAGACTTTGTGCATAGCAGCAATTAAATGTGATTTAACCCTTGTTTAGGAGCTCTATTCTCTACTTTGATTTACTGAGCGTATTCATTTGTTAATATCCCTGGCCTCCGGGTCTGTGGACTTGTTTTACGTCTCTGTGCTGGCTGTAGTAAACAGCAGTTAAGAACTGTCCCCCCTTGAGAGCAGCAGAGCAACTCAAGGTGTGCAGGCAAGAAAAGAAGCAAGTGCAGCCATGACTGACGAATCGCAGAATCTCGTGCAGGATGTTCAGGAAAGTTCCATCATCGTAGACAACACAGCACCACGAAACGCCTTGTCCTGTAACAGGGGAAGCCTGGTGACGGCTCTGTGTTCGTGGCTCTGCTAATTGCCGGACAAGCTGTGACTGTCTACTACGTGTTCCAGCACCAGGAGAAGATCACCAAGATTGACCATACCACCAAGGAGCTGAAGATGGAGAACATGCTCAAGAAACTTCCTGGATCACCTCCATCAAAGCCTAAGATGAGTATGGCCAGCATTGACATACCGCTCATGGTCAGAGATCCAAATCAGCCCATTCCATTGAGCAGAGAGGAATTGAGGAACATTGCAGTGAACAGTAACGAAGTGGGAGATGCAGTCCATTATGTCCTCCGGTCAAGAAGACCATTCAGAACCTTCCAAACATTTAATGGCACAACACTTGAAAACCTGAAGGAACTGGAAAAAACCCTGAGTGATGAGGAATGGATGCTTTTCGACTCATGGCTGCAGCAGTGGTTCCTCTTGTATCTGGTGCAGAACCCAAAGACAACCAAGGAAGCTGCACTCATAATATAATCCATTCCAACAGAAGTCCCAGTGATGACTCAGTGCCAGCTGCTAGCCAGTGCGAAAGCACAGCCAGGTATCTTTAGGCCTAAGTGTGAAGATAACGGTAACTTTGAACTTACACAGTGCTGGCATTCTACTGGTTACTGCTGGTGTGTCTACAAGAATGGCACTGAGGTTCCAGAAACCAAGACTCGTGGCAGGCTGACCTGCAACGATATTTTTGGCCAAGAGGAAATGACAATTGGTTCTGCAGCCATGGTTCCTGATGAAATTGAATAATGTGGATTCTCAAGCAGACAGCTCCCTGAAAAGCACCATTTATTTCTGTTCAGCATTATACCAGCTCGTAATGCTCAGATTATCTTCACTGACATTACCACCTGCAACCTGCTTATTTTATAGATTTAAGATTTTAATAACCTTCTATATGGCAAAGAAACTCTGAATGCTTTGATTAGTTTCACCAGATACATACAGTTGTGTTCAAAATGATTCAACCCCCACTGAAATTGAGTGTTTTGGCCAGTTTGACATTGATTTTGATCATTCAGTCATCTTGCTTACAATTAAATCAAAGAGGCACGTGTAGGTCAGACAAATATAACATAACATTTATAATGAAATAAGCACAAATGTCTTTTCTGTGCTCACATCATTATCAGTTTTATTCAACCCCCAAGTGACATTCAATCTTAGTACTTAGTACAACATCCTTTTACAGTTATAACAGCTTTTAAACGTGAAGCATAGCTTGACACAAGTGTCTTGCAGCCATCTACGGGTATCTTCGCCCATTCGTCATGGGCAAAAGCCTCCAGTTCAGACTCAAAACAGACTCAAAACACTCCACTGCAGCGGGCATTCATGTCCTCGGTGAATGCCCGCTGCGGTGGAGTGTTTTGAGTCTGTTTTTTGTTTTTAAATTCACAGGAGCCGGCATGGCGCTTCCTCTGCTGTCCTAAAGACGCGTTTGGTAGTAGCAACACAGCGTTGACATGAAGGGAGGAGTTTGTAAGTATTTAGCATTCAGTGTTGCTAAGATACCCGATATGCATCACCTAATGAGCCTTTGGGTAGGCGCATGCGTGCAGGGAAGACGCCGATGTCGAACGCCAGGGTGTGGTGAGTTAACCCTTTAATGTTTGTATGTTTTATGTGTATAAAATGGTTTTGGTAACATTGTTCACTTGTATGTCCTGATGAAAGCCTCGGGGAGAGGCTGAAACGTTGATTTTATGGATTGAATAAAAGAATCTTTACAGTCCTGGAGTGCCACCGTGATCCTGTGAGTTGCAATATATATATATATATATATTTATATATATATACATATACAGTGGCAAGAAAAAGTATGTGAACCCTTTGGGATTACGTGGAGTTTTGCATGAATTGGTCATAAAATGTGCTCTGATCTTCATCTAAGTCACAACAATTTGAAAAACACAGTCTGCTAAAATAATACAACACAAACATTATATGTTTTCATGTGTTTATTGAACAGAACATGTAAACATTCACAGTGCAGGGTGGAAAAAGTATGTGAACCCCTAGTCTAATGACTTCTCCGAGAGCTAATTGGAGCAGGAGTGAGCCAACTTTGAGTCCAATCAATGTGATATTATTGGATGTGTTGCTGAAAGCTGTCCTGCCCTTTAGAAACACACACCAGTTTTGGGTTTACTGGTTTCAAGAAGCACTGCCTGATGTGAGCCATGCCTCGCAGAAAAGAGCTCTCAGAAGACCTACGATCAGGAATTGTTGACTTGCATGAAGCTGGAAAGGGTTACAAAAGTATCTCCAAAAGTCTTGATGTTCATGTGTCCACGGTAAGACAGACTGTCTACAAATGGAGAAAGTTCAGCACTGTTGCTACTCTCCCTAGGCGTGGTCGTCCTGTAAAGATGACTGCAAGAGCACAGCGCAGAATGCTTAATGAGGTAAAGAAGAATCCTAGAGTGTCAGCTAAAGACTTACAGAAATCTCTGGCACATGCTAACATTTTTTTAAAACACCGACAGATGAAACCAAAATTGATTTGTTTGGAAAAAACACACAACACTATGTGTGGAGAAAAAAAAGCACAGCACACCAACATCAAAACCTCATCCCCACTGTAAAACATGGCTGTCATGCCTCAGCCCTGAGAACCTGTTGTGGCCAGCCTGGGTCACTTGCTCTCCTTACCTGCTTCCCACCTAAGGGTTAACTCCTGTGCCTGAACCTGAGGTTCTGCATAAAAGCAGACCACACCCTCCTCCCCTTTGCTCTTTCGTTTTGTGTATTTCCTTCCCTATAGAGGTCCTGAGAGCTCCCTCTTGTATATTTTCCTTGTCTCCTGATTTATTCCACTTTGCCGTGTATACCAGTATTGTTCCATCCTTGATGTGTCTGCATGACCTGGTTCCTGCTTGCTGGAAGATCCACTGCGTGACCCACTATCCAGTGGGTCCAGAGACTCTCAAGTGGCTCCCAGCCCTCAGCTCTCTCCTAGAGTTAGACATTCTATCAAGGTACTGTTACCTAAGGCTCCTGCATTTCCTCATAAGGATCCAGAGAGAGAGAGACTACGTGGCCCCCACCATCCACTTGCCATTGCTTGTATTTTTGTGTTTTGCAAGGACTGTTTGCTGTATACCAGATTCTACAATACAAGCTTATTGTGCCAATACAGCCTCCATTGTCTGTTTGCCTGCTCATCCCCAGCACTTGGGAATATATCACTACACAGAGGCTTTGCCTTGGCTCCTTCATGGCGCCAGCCTGACATAATGAAAGAGCCAAAAACCAGGCCCGTTGGGGTCCAAGCTAGACTGGATGACATTGTGTATCAGTTGCTTGTTGTAGTGGAAGATGTGTATATGCTAATGGACTCATTTTCCACCACACCTGACCCAGTCAGGCCAACACCAGTGAGCAGAGCATCGCAGAAACCTGCTGAGTTTAATCACTCTCCACCTGTATGCAGAGCACAGGCACCTTATGTGGAGACTCAGAAGGAATGGCGTAAGAGACTCAATTTATGCTTCTACTGCCAGTCAGAACGGCATTAAATCGACTTCTGTCCTATCAGACCTGCCAATCCGCGCCAGATTCCAGCTGCTGCCAGTTCGCCCAAGCTTCCAGCCACTGCCAGTTCGCCCAAGCTTCCAGCCGCTGCCAGTTCGCCCAAGCCTCCAGCCACTGCCAAGTCTCGCAAGCCTCCAGCTGCTGCCAAGTCTCGTAAGCCTCCAGCCGCTGGCAAGTCTCGTAAGCTTCCAGCCGCTGCCAAGTCTCGTAAGCCTCCAGTCGCTGCCAAGTCTCGTAAGCCTCCAGCCACTGCCAAGTCTCGTAAGCCTCCAGCCGCTGCCAGTTCACCCAAGCCTCCAGTCGCTGCCAAGTCTCGTAAGCCTCCAGTCGCTGCCAAGTCTCGTAAGCCTCCAGCCGCTGCCAAGTCTCGTAAGCCTCCAGCCGCTGCCAGTTCACCCAAGCCTCCAGTCGCTGCTAAGTCTCGTAAGCCTCCAGTCGCTGCCAAGTCTCGTAAGCCTCCAGCCGCTGCCAAGTCTCGTAAGCCTCCAGCCGCTGCCAGTTCACCCAAGCCTCCAGTCGCTGCTAAGTCTCGTAAGCCTCCAGGTCGCTGCCAAGTCTCGCAAGCCTCCAGCCGCTGCCAAGTCTCGCCAGGCTACCAACGTTGGCAAGCCTCACTGAGCTCCTATACCCAGGAGGTCTGCATCCAGTGAGGTCGCCTCGGAAGAGGAGCGTTCTGCAGAGGTTTCCATCGCTGAGTACATAGAGACTCTGCCAACTGAGCCCGCGGAGGAAGAGCCCATGGTAGTGGAGGTCACCTTACCCACGGACCCAGAACCTCTGGAACCCATGGAGGTTGCTCCCCTCCTGGTGGCTTCTACTGTTATCCCCCAGACAGCTAAACATCCTCAAGGTGGTCAAGGGTGACAAATTGGGGCCCTGCTCAAGAGACCTGCAGACAATGCAGGGTTCTATAGCTGTGACACCGTGCCTTCTGGGACTCTACCAAGCCCACCAGACCAAGTCCAGACACTGTCCATAGCCTCTGATGGCTTTATTGTGCTGGACTCTGACCTTGCTGCATACGAACAGCACCTGGCAGCTAAGGAGCCAGTTCCTTCACCCATCATCGTGGGTGTTGCCACCAGCAGCCCTCTCACACCCATGCCACCTGTGGACAGTCCTACTCCTGAGGGCTGCGTCTGGGCATCCAATGGGACTTAGTCCAGAGGGAGGACTTGGAGATCTTTGAGCAGGCCCTACATGCTCATGGGGACATTTACGATGATCCAGATTCAGACTCTGATAGTTGGTGGTGACCTCCTTGCTACTTCCCTGATATGGGCATGCCCTAGGTGCCCAGAGTGCACCTTGTAAGGAGGGAGGTACTGTCATGCCTCAGCCCTGAGAACCTGTTGTGGCCAGCCTGGGTCACTTGCTCTCCTTACCTGCTTCCCACCTAAGGGTTAACTCCTGTGCCTGAACCTGAGGTTCTGCATAAAAGCAGACCACACCCTCCTCCCCTTTGCTCTTTCATTTTGGGTATTTCCTTCCCTAAAGAGGTCCTGAGAGCTCCCTCTTGTTTATTTTCCTTGTCTCCTGATCTATTCCACTTTGCCGTTTATACCAGTATTGTTCCATCCTTGATGTGTCTGCATGACCTGGTTCCTGCTTGCTGGAAGATCCACTGCATGACCCACTATCCAGTGGGTCCAGAGACTCTCAAGTGGCTCCCAGCCCTCAGCTCTCTCCTAGAGTTAGACCTTCTATCAAGGTACTGTTACCTAAGGCTCCTGCTTTTACTCATAAGGATCCAGAGAGAGAGAGACTACGTGGCCCACCATCCACTTGCCATTGCTTGTATTTTTGTGTTTTGCAAGGACTGTTTGCTGTATACCAGATTCTACAATACAAGCTTATTGTGCCAATACAGCCTCCATTGTCTGTTTCCTGCTCATCCCCAGCGCTTGGGAATATATCACTACACAGAGGCTGTGCCATGGCTCCTTCATGGCGCCAGCCTGACAATGGCAGAAGGAGCTTCATGGTTTGGGGCTGCTTTGCTGTCTCAGGGCCTGGACGGATTGTTGTCATTGATGGAAAAATGAATTCCAGAGTTTATCAAGACATTTTGCAGGAAAATGTAAGACCATCTGTCCGCCAACTGAAGCTCCGCAGAGGATGGGTGATACAACAGGACAATGACCCAAAGCATACAAGTAATTCAACAAAAGAATGGCTTCAACAAAACAAAATACGCCTTCTGGAGTGGCCCAGTCAGAGTCCTGACCTCAACCCGATTGAAATGCTGTGGCATGACCTTAAGAGAGCGATTCACACCAGACATCCCAAGAATATTGCTACACTGAAACAGTTTTGTGAAGAGGAGTGGTCCAAAATTACTCCAGATCGTTGTGCAGGTCTGATCTGCAACTACAGGAAACGTTTGGTTGAGGTTATTGCTGCCAAAGGAGGATCAACCAGTTATTAAGTCCAAAGGTTCACATACTTTTTACACCCTGCACTGTGAATGTTTACATGTTCTGTTCAATAAAACCATGAAAACATATAATGTTTGTGTTGTATTATTTTAAGCAGACTGTGTTTTTCAAATTGTTGTGACTTAGATGAAGATCAGAGCACGTTTTATGACCAATTCATGCAAAACTCCACGTAATCCCAAAGGGTTGACATACTTTTTCTTGCCATTGTATTACCAAAAGGGAACTGAACTAATTCATATTGGGGAGGCTCTGGTAAAATGTTGCCTAGAGTATACTTGCGACATTTCTCTCTCCACAATATTGATATACATTTCAACAGCGTGCTCAACATTTTGGGGTATAAAATGACTTTTTTCCCTCAGGCCTAAAGCTTTCAAATTAAAGGGTGCTAAAAATATATCACTGTCTACCCGCCCCGAGAATAAACATTTCAACCGAATAGTGCGAAAGAATTTAAATAAATCGACTTGAACGTCAAATGAATCGATGTGTTCACTCGGACAATAAGATAGACCTCTCGAGAGTAATTTTACATTGTCAGCAGTTAAATGAATGTCCGATAAATTGAAGACTAACGTCTCTTGTACAGGGACTGGTTGCTCTTCAACGGAGGTTTCTTCGTGGCGCTCTTCTCTGCTCTCTCTTGTGGATTTTCCCCGGGAGGCTGTCTCCCCTGTCGCTGATCTAAAAAAGACGCTTGGTCATTTTGCCTTGGCACACCAGGGTCCTCGGACGTGTCGGTGCCAGTCCAGGACATTGAATCCTCTGTAAATCTTGAGGATTTCTGGGTATATCTACGGCCCATACCTCGTCGCGTTGTAGCTGGCGTCCTTTGATCGCGTCTTTGCCAGGAATAGACGTGACCTGCACATAATCATCGAGGTCACGCTGAAACTTCCGTCTTTTCCTTGACTCTACTTCCTTCCGGAAGTTGTCCAATTGTGGTGCCATCGTGGAACGCACCGCCATTAGCTCCATCTCGGAGGTACTATACCGGAGCGATTTCTCCAAACATTCAATTGACTCTTGACATTGCTCGATCTCTTTCGACAAGAAGTCGATAGTAAGTAACATAACGTCCATAGAACATTTATTAAGAATTCTTTAAACATATTCGGGATTATCTTTATAAAAAAATCGTCTGGAGTCCCACTCTTAGACCACGTGGTATACGTATTGCTCGATGATATTCAGCCAAAGTGATCGAGTGTAGTTGACATCCAATAAGTTTACGATTACATTTCAATAAATCTTTCTTCCTACAATCGTTTGCAGAAATTCTGAGAAAGGTATTATCCTTACCGGCCTGTGCCAGAATCCTCCTGGCTACGATTTCATCATAGGCGAATGTACATGGTGTTGGAACTGATTCCATATTAAGAGGGGTTACTCCAAGTAATAAAGCAAGCAAGGATACTCATAAAAAATGTAAGCTCAGGTACATCCCCAGTAGTGGATCAACGGAGTAGGGGTCTCTTGCTCCACAGCCCCATAAAGTAGAAAAATATAAAGAGACTCCAGAGTCCACGATGTGAATTCAAATGGATTTATTCCAACACCAAGAGAGCAAGGCAACGTTTCGACCACAACTGGTCTTTGTCAAACCTAAATCACAATAACATAAACTGAAAATAAATAGTATCACAGGTCAATCAAATAATCAATTAATCATTGCAAACGATCTGTGTATACTTTACATGCTGGTTCTTTAATTATCACAACATTAACATCAACCAAATAATGGGTTCATCATGTATTAACTATATGCCAGACAATAGACATAACTTCGTCGATAAGAAATCAATTTTACAGGTCTTGATGTAAAGAAAACGAGGAAGAAACACCTTACTATTACAGTTACACTGCTATTCCTAAACATTCCTCTCTCTTGAATCTGCAAAGACAATAAAGGAAGATTATTTGTCATTTTCTGAAGGGGAAAGGAAACATATTCATTTATAAAAAAGGTGAGAAGTCTGATTCCCTGTTGAGACCATGTGGGGAAAGGATATTAAGTTGATGGATCCAATATAATTCCCTTCTCATAAGTAATTTTTCTCTGTCCCCACCTCTTGTCAATTTAGGTACTTCATCGATTATTTATTTATTTATAAAGGATTTTACCAGGAAGGATACATTGAGATTTCTCTCGTTTTCAAGTATGTCCTGGGTTCAAGAGCATAGAAATTTTACAGTTGTTACAGAAATACAAAGTAATAAATGCAAGATATTAAAAACAAAACACATATACAGATTAATACGGAAAATAAATATGTAAGTAATATAGTTACTATGTTACATGTTTACAGGTGCATTCTGTATTGAGGTATGTTAGTAAGGAGCTCTTGAGTGACTTAAGACTGGGGAAGATTTGATGGTGTCTGGAAGATTATTTCATAAATGCGGTGCTCTGTAGGAAAATGAGGATCGAGACACTTTCTTTTTGTATTGTGGTATTACAAGAAAGGTGCTGGTCCTGGATCGGAGGTTATAGGATGAGGGAACTGCGGGAAGCAGTCTATTCAGGTAGGGTGGCAGCTTCCCAGAGAAGCTCTTAAACACCAGGTTGGAAAGGTGAAGGGTGTGCGTCTAGATGCCAGCGACGGCCAGTTTAGTTTTTTTAACATGTCACAATGGTGGATCATGTAGTTACATTGTAGCACAAAGCGACAGAATGAGTTATACAATGTAGTAAGTTTCTGAAGATGTGTTTGGGGGGCGGCTGCATACACTACACCTCCGTATTCAATAGCCGGCATAAGCATTTTTTGTACAATCTGCTTTCTTACCGCGGGGCTCAGGCAGGATTTGTTTCTGTACAGGGCACCTAGTTTGGGGTAAAGTTTGAATGAGAGTTTTTCGATGTGGGGCCAAAGGATAGATTAGGGTCTAACCACATACCTAGATATTTGAGAGAAGTGACTGTGGTCAGCGTGCCATTTGCTTTTGTCCTGACATGTAGATGGCGATTTTGCAGTTTATGCAGTTTAGGTTTTGTTCCAAAGAGCATTGTTACAGTTTTGTCAGTATTTAGAAAAAGTTTGTTATCTGTGATCCACTTTTCTACCTCTGTGAATTGTTCTTGCAGCACGGCCTCCAGCTGTGGGAGATCTGGTTTGCTGGTATAGATTACGGTGTCATCTGCATACATTTGTACAGTTGAGGCTTTGCAGACATTGGGCAGATCATTTATGAATAATGTGAATAGCAGGGGGCCGAGTATCGAGTCTCGGGGTACACCGCACGTGACTGGGAGGGGGAGGGAGGAGCTGCCAGAGATGGACACATGTTGCGATCGGTTGGATACATATGATTGAAACCAGGTTAGCGTGCTATCACCAATACCAGAGTTAAGTTTTTGTAATAAGATGCCATGGTCTACTGTGTCAAAGGCCTTGGCAAAAATCAAGGAAGATGGCTCCAGTTAGGTCTCCTTGTTCCATCCCAGCCTGGATATCATTGCAGACTTTTAAAAGGGCGGTTGTAGTTGAGTGATTTGGACAAAAGCCGGATTGATCCGGGGTTAAGTAGTTTGAAGATTGATAATAATCACGTAATTGTGTGTACACACATTTTTCCAAAATTTTTGACATAATCGGGAGCAATGAGATTGGATGGTAGTTGGATACCAAAGTACTGTCACCACTTTTATGGATAGGTACCACTCTCGCAGTCTTCCAGAGTTTGGGTATGTATCCAGTTGTATCATTGAGTGTCGCGACAGGTTTTGCAATTGCTGGCGCACTGATTTTCAGCAGCATTGCTGGGATTTGATCAGGTCCAGATTGGTATTTCATTTTTTGATTACGGAGCAGTTTAAAGTTGAATTTATCTGCGATATGGGGTCCCTGGTAACGTAACTGTGAAATGTCGTGTCCCCAAATATAAAGTGTTCAGGAACAGGGAGTTCAGTCTTTTTGGTTCTAATGTCTGACCTATGTTTGATGAACCGATTTTTCACTTTTTGGGTGGTCTCTCCTACGTAGATTAACCCGCATTGGTCTCAACAGGGAATCAGACTTCTCACCTTTTTTATAAATGAATAGGTTTCCTTTCCCCTTCAGAAAATTACAAATAATCTTCCTTTATTGTCTTTGCAGATTCAAGAGAGAGGAATGTTTAGGAATAGCAGTGTAACTGTAATAGTAAGGTGTTTCTTCCTCCCTTTCTTTACATCAAGACCTGTAAAATTGATTTCTTATCGGCGAAGTTATGTCTATTGTCTGGCATATAGTTAATACATGATGAACCCATTATTTGGTTGATGTTAATGTTGTGATAATTAAAGAACCAGCATGTAAAGTATACACAGATCGTTTGCAATGATTAATTGATTATTTGATTGACCTGTGATACTATTTATTTTCAGTTTATGTTATTGTGATTTAGGTTTGACAAAGACCAGTTGTGGTCGAAACGTTGCCTTGCTCTCTTGGTGTTGGAATAAATCCATTTGAATTCACATCGTGGACTCTGGAGTCTCTTTAGATTTTTCTACTATTGGCTGTCTCTGGATGATGTCCCGTTTACTAAAAGCTTAACTTATCTTCCCTCCCTCTAAAACCCTAAAACCTCCATTCCTGCGCTCATTTCCCTTCAGGTGAATGTGAAAGCTAAACATGTGCACAGCACAAAATTTCGTTTTGAACTAATGGATTAGTCCTAAAATGCAATTTATTTAGTTGCTAAAGAAATTCGTTCTCAGTTCTTTAGTATGAAAACTAATTTCATTCATCCGAAAACCAGTGGATACAAATACTATTGTAGTGGCTCCTCAGAGGGCTGAGATCGCTGCTTGTTACAGTATCTCTCACTCTCAGCACAATGTGGGCCATATTACATAGTTGGTGCTAACTTAACCAGAGCTGTTGTAAACTTCCCAGAGCCATTATAGCCTATGGAGGTTTTCAGTTTACAACAGCTCTGGTTAAGTTAGCACCAACATTGTAACACTGCCCCGTGTCAGGCAAAGCTGATACAGTAACTGACTGCTCATCACAGCGCTCAGAGTTTCAGTAAAACTAGTAAATAATATTTTTATATATAAGAGGTTAGAACAATATTATTTCCTTGTTTTACTGAAACTCTGAGCGCTGTTCCAGTCATTTACTGTAACAGCTGTGACTAATACATTGTACTGAGAGATAATGTAACAAGCAGCCGATCTCCGCGCTCACAGCCACTGCATTTAAAGGGCTAAAAAAAAAAAAAAGGCTCCTCTCTGTACAATGTTTAGAACATCCTCCTGCATTAATTAATACCCCTCTCTGTATAATGTATACAACATCCACCTGTATTAATACCCCTCTCTGTATAATGTATAGAACATCCTCCTGAATTAATTAATGTCCCTCTCTGTATAGAACATCCTCCTCAATTTATACCTTTCTCTGTATAAAAAAAACTAGTGGCAACATGCACAATCCAGAGTAATGTTCTTGCCTGGGTGCACAAATCCAAGGGTATGATACAGACAACTTCAAAAACAGGACGCACTCCAGGACTTAGGTAATCAAAGTAAAAAAAAAAAAAAAAAAGCGATGATTTATTAGATATGCATTAAAAATGTGCCCATTGGCACTAGCCGACGTTTCGGCCCTCACAGGGGCCTTTATCAAGGTAATAGGCTTGGGCAAGACAGACATTTATATAAAATATTAAAAACATTAATCATTAATTTCTCTGTATAATGTATATAACATCCTCCTACATTAATACCCCTCTCTGTATAATGTATAGAACATCCTCCTGCATTAATTAATGCCCCTCTCTGTATAATGTATAGAACATCCTCCTGCATTAATTAATGCCCCTCTGTATAGAACATCCTACTGCATTGGCATGTGGAGGGTGCAGAACTTCTGATGTTGCGCTCTTCATTGCTGGTCTCCTTCACTCAATCTAATATCACAAAAAGGACTGAAACTAAAATGTAGTGCATTTTATTTTAGTTTTTCGTTTTTTGTACTGAACAGTGTCGTATCTCTTGAGTCATACGAAAACTAAATTGTCACGTTCCGCCAGGCAGGTGGGTGAGGTTGCGAGCCCAGAGATGCAGTGACACAAAGAGGCAATGGATTTCAACCATAAAGGGGTTTTATTAAAGAAGTATCACAGAACATGAAGAAGGGATATCATAGGAAAAGTGATGCCTGACATATGAACAAGAGAATTCAAAGGACAGGAAGGGGTTAACCATATGATATTGAATATGCGGGTTCTAGGCAGAGAGAGAAGTAAACAGAATGAACAGGCTGGAAGGGATTGCAACAACTAGATATAAAATATACAGGAGAGGGTCTGAAAATGGGCAGGAAGGGGTTAACCATAAAATATACAGGTTCCGGTAGAGAGAAAGCAGAGTGAACTAAACATATGAGCAGGATGGCAAAATATACACCGGAATACTTAGACAGGACTCAGGACAGGGAAAAGATTAACTTACAGACAGATAGACGGACGGACAACACAGGGACGGTTCTTAGAACAGGATAAACTGATGTAAGAGTCCAGTATGCAGGGAGTCTGTGATACACGGGTAAGTCCCTTAGGCAATGCAGGGGTTCCTCTGGATGAAGCAAAAGGGGTTCACTTTGATGAAGCAAAAGGGGTTCACTTTGATGAAAGCGGAGGGGTTACTTGCACGAAGCAGTGGGTCACTTGGACGAAGCCTAACAGGTCCAGGGGTATGGAAGGCGGTTGTCCAGTAGGCAAGCAAGCCGTCAGATCTTCAGGTAAGTCCTGGACACAGGTTCGTCAGAGTAACAGGCTCCTGGGTGCACGAGTTCCACTTGGAAGTGAAGGTTTAATGCTGAAACATCTAGGTAAGGGTGTGGTTCGGTTATATAGAGGCAGCAAGCTGAGTGAGATGCACCTGATACTCAGTGCAGAGCTGGATAAAGCAACAGTTCATTCTGTGGCAGCAACTGAAGGGTGCTGCCCTGCAGTATGATGAATGCAATAGCGTATTTGATCATCTGCGGCGCCGCCAGCGAGGAACCTTACATAAATTATCCCAAAATTCTGACTAAATCGTTTTAGTACTAAATGAATGCACGTCTAGTGAAAGCTAGACTTGTGCACATGCAAAAAAATGTGATTAGGAATTTATGGTTTGTCCGATCCTCCGGTTCATCCATTTTTTTGTTGGAGCATTGATTCAGGTTCATCTGATTAAAATGAATATTTTTTAAAAAAATTGTTGAAATCTCCGTGCAGCTTTTTATCATTTTATTGAAACTATCAGGGTTATTCAGAGCGCGTGAAAAGCAGGAGAATGGCTGGAGAATGAAAAATTCTAAGTCAAAATAGCCGATTTGGAAAGTGAGATGAAAGGGAGAATTTTTCTGGTTTGGCTATTTTGACCTAGAATTTTTCATTCTCCAGTCATTCTCCTGCTTTTCACGATCTCTGAATAACCCTGTATGACACTGTCTGCATGGGATGGAGTTTCTCAGGGGAGATCATTGCCCCTAGATATCTACAGTTGTGTTCAAAATGATTCAACCCCCAATGCTGTAAAGGGTTTTAGGGAATTTAGTGACATTTGTAATTGTATTCAGAATGAAATCCTACAAGGACTTTTTAAAGAACCATATGCAACTAAAATGACATCAATTGGTTTTGTAATACAGTAGTAAATGTTTCTTTTGTGAATTCTTCATTGACACAATTATTCAACCCCTTAAAGACTACCACTCTGAAGAACAGAGGTTCATTCAAGTGTTTTCAATCAGGTATTGAAAACACCTGTGGATGTCACGGAGCAGCAATAAAGCATAATAAGCACCAATTAGGCAGCTTTAAAATGACTGTGATACTCAGCTCCTTCTAGACATTTACTGGTGTGGTTACTGTGACGGAATGGGGTGTTATCCGTCTGCGGGTGTGCTCCAATCCGACCCCCTCTTGATGGCGTCAGGCCCGACTACCGAGTGTCACGGCACTCGGCGTCTCGAGCGGCCTGAGATGACCCTGGTGTTACTTGGCGAGATGGTGCTGCCGAATTAAGTTGACCCGTTCTGCGTAGTGGGGAGCTAGGAGACCGCAGAGTGTCTCCTGCACTGTGATTTTAGCGATGAAATGACGACACCAAACGGGGCTGTATGCTTCAAGTCAAATGCAGTTGAACTGACTCTTTACTCAAATGGGACACGCATTTAAACATCTCACACACAAAGGAGACATGCCCAGGCTTGAATGGGAACTCAATTTGCATACAATGGCATGCTTGCATCATCAGATTACACACACACCCAGAGCAAATGTACACAGAAATTAGCATACAATTGAATTTCAACACAGCCTTTCACTCCTAGCAACCAAGGGGAAATATAATACCTTTAAATGCATCACACAATTACACATCTGAATCCACACTCATACAATACAGGATACATGGTAATACATCACACCAATAAAACCACATCTAGAAAAGGTATAACTGTTCATTTCAACACGCAAAACCGAAAGAGTCTGAAATAAAGAAAAAGGTCTTTGAAATGTCCCAGGCTGTTAGTTCTGGGGCTCGCTGGTCAGAGCCCCTATGTCCGTTCCATGACATTCCTCCCCCCTTCAAACGAGTCCGACGGACCCGGTTGGACCCACACGGGTCAAATAGGGGAAGTCGGGGAGCTTGGATCTCCGGGTTCCCGGGCCGATTGCCGGGATAGACCGTCGGCATTCCCGTTCTGTGGCCCGGGCCGGTATTGGATAGAAAAGTTAAAAGGTTGGAGGGCCAGGCTCCACCGCAACAGGCGGCCGTTCTCCCCCGCCACCCGGTTGAGCCACACCAGGGGGTTGTGATCCGTCATTACGGTGAAGGACCGCCCGTACACATACGGCTGGAACTTTCGCAGGGCCCAAACCAAGGCCAGACATTCTTTCTCGACCGCTGCGTATCCCACCTCCCGGGGTAGGAGTTTGCGGCTGATGTAAGCCACCGGATGATCCCCCCCGTCGTCCCCCACTTGGCTTAGTACGGCTCCCAGTCCGAACATCGATGCGTCTGTATGGACAATGAAGCGTTTGTTATAATTGGGAGCTGCCAAGAGGGGTGCTTGGGTTAGGGCGGTCTTCAGTTGTTGGAAGGCGGTTTTCGCACTCCGGGGACCACAGGACTTGGCGGGGCAGGGTTTTCTTAGTCAGGTCGGTCAGGGGTTTGGCGAGGACGCTATAGTTGGGAACGAATTTCCGGTAGTACCCTGCCGTGCCCAAGAAAGCGAGGACCTGAGTCTTGGTGATGGGGGTGGGCCACTCCAGAATGGCTTCTATCTTGGCCGGTTCTGGACGCTGGGTTCCCCGACCCACCCGGTGGCCGAGGTACTGTACCTCGGACATCCCTATCCTACACTTCGCGGGTTTAAGGGTCAGGTTGGCGTCCCTTATCCGAGCGAATACCACCCCCAGATGGTGAAGGTGTACATCCCAAGTCTGGCTGTAGATGGCGATGTCGTCCAGGTACGCGCAAGCGAATTCCTGGAGGCCATCGAGGAGGCGATCGATCAACCACTGAAAAGTGGCCGGGCGTTCTTCATCCCGAACGGCATGACCCGAAACTGGTACAGGCCGAACGGGGTGATGAAGGCCGACTTGGGGGTCGCCTCCTCTGCAAGGGGAATCTGCCAGTACCCCTTGCACAGATCTACCGTGGTCAAAAAATGGCCCTGGGAGATCTGATCCAACAGCTCGTCGACTTGGAGCATGGGGTAAGCATCAGTGACAGTGCAGTCATTGAGCCTCCGGTAGTCGACACAAAACTGGGTGGTACCATCCTTTTTGGGGACCAGGACTACGGGCGAGGCCCATGGACTGGCAGAGGGCTCGATAACTCCCAGCTCCAGCATCTCCCGGATTTCAGCCCGCATGGATTCGCGTACTGCCTCCGGGAGTCTGTATGCCGTTGCCGAAGGGGACGCTGGCCGGGGTTTCCACCTGGTGCACGGCCCGGCTGGTGTAGCCAGGGAGTGCGGAGAAGAGCTCCTGGTGCTCTTGGAGCAGCTGCCTGCCTGCTCCTGCTTATGGGGACCCAACCCTTCCCCTAGCTGCACTTGTTCCACCCCTGAGGGCCGACCGTCTATCCCGGGGAGGTCTACCAGGGGGAACTGTTCTGCCTCCTCGGTCGCAGGAGCGCAGATGGCAGATACCGTCTCGGGGCGCTCGTGGTATGCCTTCAGCATATTGACATGGAACGTCCGCTGGATCCTGGTGTCGGTACAGCTGACAACCACGTAGGTGGTCTCTCCCACTTGGGTGACCACCCGATAGGGGCCCTGCCAGGACGCCTGCAGCTTGTTCTGCCGCTGTGGTTTCAACACCAGGACCTTCTGCCCCACGAGAAACGAGCGGCTGCGGGCAGAGCGGTCGTACCATGCCTTCTGCTGGGCCTGGGCTGCCTGCATGTTCCCCTGAACCATCCGTGAGTTCGGTCAAGCGCTCTCGGAGCTCCAGGACGTAACTCACGGCGGGGAGCCCTTCGGCTTCCTGTCCCCCCTCCCACTGCGCCCGGACTAAGTCTAGGGGGCCTCGCACCCGTCGCCCGTACAGGAGTTCGAAGGGGGAGAACCCGGTCGACTCTTGGGGGACCTCCCGGTAGGCAAATAACAGGTGGGGTAGGTATTTCTCCCAGTCTTTCCTCTCTTGGGTGTAAGCGCGGATGAGCTGTTTCAGGGTCCCATTAAACCGCTCGCACAGCCGTTCGTCTGCGGGTGGTATGGGGCGCTGTGAAGCGCCTTAACCCCGCACAGACGCCAGAGCTGTTGGGTTAGCTCAGCGGTGAATTGGGAGCCCTGATCAGACAAGATTTCCTGAGGAAATCCTACCCTAGAGAACACCTGTAGGAGGCCATCGGCGACGGTGTCAGCCTGAATGTTAGACAGGGCCACCGCCTCGGGTATCGGGTGGCGTAGTCCACCACGGTGAGAATATATCTCTTCCCGGTGGCGCTGGGGCGGGGTAAGGGACCAATTATGTCTACCGCCACCCGACTAAAGGGTTCTTGAATGATGGGCATGGGGTGAAGGGGGGCTTTCGGGTGGTCCCCAGTTTTCCCCGTTTTCTGGCAGGTCGGGCAGGTGCAGCAGTACTCCCGGACATCCTCACTAAGGCGAGGCCAGAAGAATGCTCGGGTTAACCGGTGTCGGGTCTTGGCCATTCCTAGATGGCCGGCGAGGGGAATGTCGTGGGCCAGTCTCAGGAGTTCCTTTCTGGGGGCCTGCGGTACTACTAGCTGTTTGTGGGGAGCCCGTGGTTTCTGAGCGTCTCCCCTATTGGTGTACCGATACAGTAGCCCATCTTCCCACTCAATGCTGTCGTCCCGTCCGTCGCCGGGACCCTGGCCGGCCCGGTCGCGGTACCTTTCTAGGGTGGGGTCAGTCTGGGTCTGGTGCCGGAGGGTGGCTGGAGAGCTCCACGTGAGGGGGTGGTCCGGGGGAGGAGGTGTGGGTTCGTCCGGTCGGGGGGGGAGGTCTGGGAGGCTTGGGGGGTTTGGGAGGTCGGAGAGGTCTGGTTGGTCTCACCTGGGTCCCGACCGGAGTGCCTTGGTCGATCCGGTGGCTTTGTTGCCGGGTGGTCACTGGGGCGGCCGCGTCCGTGGCGTAGGCTGATACCAAGCGTCCCAGGTCGTTCCCCAGGAGGATTTCTGCCGGTAGTTGGTCGAGTAACCCCACCCGCACGGATCCCTCCCCGACCCCCAATCCAAATGGACTCGGGCGGTAGCGAGTCGGAGCACCTTGCCTCCGGCTACGCGGACAGCGACGGTGCGGTCCAGCCGGTCCTTTCGGGGAATCAGGTGAGGCCGGACAAGCGTGATGGTAGCGCCGGAGTCGCGGAGACCTTCGGCGGCCCGCCCGTTAATCCATACCGCCTGTCTGTGGTGTTGGCGGTTGTCGGCGGATGCAGCCTGCACGGGATCGGCCTCATGCAGCATCCCCCATTCCTCTGTGGGTCCCAGTATGGGGATTCCTCCTGGTAACAATGAGCCGCGGGGTGGGGCTCGGATGGGGCCCCGCGGAAGGGGCGGCTGGTTGGGGCAGTTCTGGCGGTAGTGGCCCATCTGGCCGCACCCATAACAACGGATGGTAGCCGTGGAAGGGGCCCGGTTTGGGACCCGGGGTGCGGGCCAGCGTGTTGTTGGCTCCGGCCGGGAGGTGGGGTGTGGCACGGGGAGGTGGTAGGGTGGATCGGGAGGGTGGAGGTCGTTCCCCCGTGGGACGTGCGCGTGTCCGTATACTCATCGGCCCAGGTGGCCGCTTGCTGCACCGTCTGGGGCTTCTTGTCCCTCACCCACTCCCGCACGGCGCGGGGCGGTGTGGTCGAAAAACTGCTCGAGAAGGAACAGCTGAGTGACTTCTTCGAGGGTTCGAGCCTTGCTTCCGGCGAACCAGGTCTTCATGTCCCGTTGCAGCCGGTGCGCCCACTCCACATGGGTAGTACCGTGGGGCCGCCGGGAATTTCGGAATTTCATCCGGCTGGCTTCGGGGGTGATGGCAAAACGGGCCAGCAGGGTTTGTTTCACCTGTTCGTAGTCCCGGGCTTCTTCGTCTGGGACAGTCCTGTAGGCCTCCGCAGCCCGCCCCTGTTAGTTTACACGCCAGGATCCCAACCCAAGCGGCCCGTTGAACCTCGTGTAGTTGGCACGAGCGTTCAAAGTCCTGGAGGAAACTTTCTATTTCCTCCTCTGCCTCGTTGAAGCTCTTGAAGGCCTGGAAGGGCACCTTCCGTGCCGTTGGTCTTTCCCAGTTGGGGTTTCCTCCCTGTTGGTACTGGATTTCCGCCAGCCGTATCTCATGTTGGCGCACCCGCTCCTGCTCTCTTCATTGATGTCCCGGACGAAGTTCTGGAAGGTGGCTTCTGTCGGCGCGGCTCCGCAAGCCGCTGCCCGCTGCTGTACCTTCCTCTGTAAGGAGTTTTCAGGGCTGGACGCCTGAGCTACGATCGGTGGTGAGGTTGCGGGCAGGTCCCTGGTCTGCTGATCCAGGGCCGCCAATTCTTCGACCAGGGCATCCTTGCTCTTTGAGCCCACTGACCTTCTCCACGGTCCTCCAGCATGCCCCGCAGTGTGTCCCGTTTATAATTGGCATATGCTGCCATGATGAGGGTCTTCTGGGGTGCAGAGAGCTATCCTCACCGCTTGCCACCAGTGTGACGGAATGGGGTGTTATCCGTCTGCGGGTGTGCTCCAATCTGACCCCCTCTTGATGGCGTCAGGCCCGACTACCGAGTGTCACGGCACTCGGCGTCTCGAGCGGCCTGAGATGACCCTGGCGTTACTTGGCGAGATGGTGCTGCCGAATTAAGTTGACCCGTTCTGCGTAGTGGGGAGCTAGGAGACCGCAGAGTGTCTCCTGCACTGTGATTTTAGCGATGAAATGACGACACCAAACGGGGCTGTATGCTTCAAGTCAAACGCAGTTGAACTGACTCTTTTACTCAAATGGGACACGCATTTAAACATCTCACACACAAAGGAGACATGCCCAGGCTTGAATGGGAACTCAATTTGCATACAATGGCATGCTTGCATCATCAGATTACACACACACACACAGCTAATGTACACAGAAATTAGCATACAATTGAATTTCAACACAGCCTTTCACTCCTAGCAACCAAGGGGAAATAGAATACCTTTAAATGCATCACACAATTACACATCTGAATCCACACTCATACAATACAGGATACATGGTAATACATCACACCAATAAAACCACATCTAGAAAAGGTATAACTGTTCATTTCAACACGCAAAACCGAAAGAGTCTGAAATAAAGAAAAAGGTCTTTGAAATGTCCCAGGCTGTTAGTTCTGGGGCTCGCTGGTCAGAGCCCCTATGTCCGTTCCATGACAGTTACAAACATGGTGAAGTCAAGAGAATGGTCCAGGAAGACAAGAGAAAAGGTGATTACTCTTCACAGGAAGGGCAATGCTATAAGAGAATTGCAAAGATGTTAAACATACAAGAGAGACCATAGGAAGCATCATTCGCAAAATTCAGGCAAAGGGCACTGTTGAAACGCTACCTGGTCGTGGCAGAAAGAAGATGCTGACTTCGACTGCTGTGCGCTACCTGAAGCATAGAGTGGAGAAAAGTCCCCGTGTGACTGCTGAGGAACTGAGAAAAGATTTGTCAGATGTGGGTACTGAAGTTTCAGCTCAGACAATACGGCGCACACTGCGTAATGAAGGCCCTCCATGCCAGAACTCCCAGGCGCACCCCTTGCTGTCTCCAAAGAATAAGAAGAGTCGACTGCAGTATGCCAAAAGTCATGTGGACAAACCACAGAAGTTTTGGAATAGTGTTCTGTGGACGATGAAACAAAATTAGAACTGTTTGGGCCCATGGATCAACGCTATGTTTGGAGGAGGAAGAACAAGGCCTATGAAGAAAAGAACACCTTGCCTACTGTGAAGCATGGTGGGGGGTCAATCATGCTTTTGGGCTGTTTTGCTTCTGCAGGTACAGGGAAGCTTCAGCGTGTGCAAGGTACCATGAATTCTCTTCAGTACCAGGAGATATTGGATGACAATGTGATGCAGTCCGTCACAAAACCTGAGGCTTGGGAGACGTTGGACCTTTCAACAGGACAATGATCCCAAGCATACCTCCAAGTCCACTAGAGCATGGTTGCAGATTAAAGGCTGGAACATTTTGGAGTGGCCATCGCAGTCACCTGACTTAAATCCGATTGAGAACCTCTGGTGGGACTTAAAGAAAGCAGTTGCAGTGCGCAAGCCTAAGAATGTGACTGAACTGGAGGCTTTTGCCCATGACGAATGGGCGAAGATACCCGTAGATCGCTGCAAGACACTTGTGTCAAGCTATGCTTCACGTTTAAAAAGCTGTTAGAAACTGTAAAAGGATGTTGTACTAAGTACTAAGATTGAATGTCACTTGGGGGTTGAATAAAACTGATAATGATGTGAGCACAGAAAACATTTGTGGTTATTTCATTATAAATGTTATGTTATATTTGTCTGACCTACACGTGCCTCTTTGATTTAATTGTAAGCAAGATGACTGAATGATCAAAATCAATGTCAAACTGGCCAAAACACTCAATTTCAGTGGGGGTTGAATAATTTTGAACACAACTGTATATCCACGTGTTGTACATGTGTTGGTGTCTGGGAATACACCCCAGTGCGGGTGGGATTTGGTTCACTGGGGTCACAGGTTACGTCGCTCCGCTATGCTCTGTATCCATAATCCTCTGACTGCCAACAGAATCGTCAGGAGTTTCCACGGACACAGAGTCACAAATTCCGTATGACGCCTCCATTTCACTTCCATTGCGATGTTTTGGATAAGTTTAAATATAATTTAATTTTGGAAATCCAGCTTTTTTTGGATAAAAGGCAGGAATCTGGAAATATCTGGAATTTGGCTGAACTGCAGGAACGTCAACACAAAAAAGTTATTTGGCCGAAATGCTTTTTCGCTTCATTGTAAGGCTAGGGTCAAACGAAAGCATTTTTACACGCGAACGTAAAAAAGTGCGTCCGAACGCATTGATGTATTTTTTCACGGAATATGCGAAAACGGTCATACGATGCGCATGTTCGTGTGTGATTTTTTACGGATCCAAACCAGGAAACTTTTTGCGTCTGGACGTTATGTTGGCCGGACACGAGCAGGGTCTGACGTCTCCAAATCACACACACACACCGCTAGCGGGCGCAGCGCACTCTGTACGTCCGTACTAGGGGTTCTGCGTTCTCGAAAAAATGCGTTCATTTTCCACTTGCGTTGCGCGGCCGGACTTTCGTGCGACCGTACTTCGTATATTGGCCGTCATTGCCCGTCATTTGCTGCTAGTGCGGCCGTGATTAAGTGCGCCAGAACGCACGTTAAAAGTGCGCTGGTCTGACCCCAGCCTAAATCCAGGTTACCCAGAATTCCTGAGCAGGAGAAATGCAAATAATCCATACAAATAACTCATGTGTGTTTTATCTATAGGAGACATTCATTAACATCTGCGGGTCTACCTATAAAGAGCTCGCAGGGGGGAGGACATTAAAGAGACGCGCTACTCATTCGGACAACTTTATTGTTTTACATTAATCTTTTGAATAAATGATCCCACATCCTGCTGGCACGGTTTATTCTTAGTACATAAAAAAACATAGATCTAAGATTAATCCTAACCCAAATTTCTAAACCTAAGTGTAATTTCTATCCCTAGCTATGGAAAATCATGCTTATTTCAGCTCGGAACATCCAAAATTCTGGGCATCAAAATTCGGCCGCTACCGATGATCTTCATCAAGACGCAACTTTTTTATCACTTCATTTTCTGATGCCGCTTTTTTCCTCCCATTTTTCCCAAGGATGTCATACCTTTATAAGAAATGGAAAAAAATGATATATTTGTGTAAATAATAAAATAAAATAACATTTTATTTATTAGAGAAAGTTGCCCATCACGGGGGCGGGGGGAGAGCTTTTCGTCAATCTATTCACATTGAACAGCAGAGAAAGGTCAGTGAAATGCCCTGATGTTCGGTGGTTTCATTCGGCAGCTTTAACCCTTTCGCTGCTGAGGCTTTTCCCGCCCCTGTGCTGAGGTCATTTTTACCTGTTTTGCGCATCATGTTTAAACGTGGTTTGAAGGCTTATTTTAGTATATGACCCAGACATATTATATATCGTTCTTTCCGTCAGACTCGGCAGATTCATAATATGTCATTATTATATGTATACGTTATGTCATGTCTGTATATTATAACAAAAAATGCAATTAAAATATGTATTTTCATAATTTATACAATGTGTAAAGTGGTTTTTTTTCACATTTTAACATGCAAGCAATTGCGGTTATATTTTGTATGGGGTGCGCTTGTTAAAAAAATTAGAGATGGGGTCTCTTACATTTTTTTTTGGGGAAAATTACACTATTTTTAACAAACGCACCGCATACAAAAATCGTTAGTGCAGCATCATTGTTCACATTATAATTGAAATGGGACAATATTTGCTGCATTAAACAACCAAAAAAAATAAGAAAAAGTGTTTATTTTTTTTTATAATTTGTTTTTTTTAATTTATTTTTATTTTTTTTTTTTTTTTTTTTTTACAACTTTTTTCACTTTCATGTTTGGTATGTTTGGAACGGCCATGCTCTGGCCGATCCAACCATACCAAAATTTAACCCCTAACTGCCACGGATCGGGGAGATAGGGAGTTCCAATGAACTCCCTATCTCCACCGTTTGGTGGCAGTTAAGGGTTAACTCTAGGACTGGTGTCATCGTGCTATGCACGATGACGCCAGTTCTCAGGGGGAGTTCCCGGAGGCTTGGCCGACATCCAAGATGTCGCCAGCTCCGGGAAGGATCGCGAACCGGCGCTTTTCAGCGCCGATTCGCGATCCAGCTCCCCAGGGTTTAATGCCAAGGCATCATTTGGAAGGGCAGGCTGTGCCCTTCCAAATGATGCTGGGTTAACCCCCGCAAAGCCGCCGATCGGGAGGGAGAGAGGTCCGAAAGGACCTCCCCCCCTCCCTTTCAGGCGCCTCCTCCGCACATGCGGGGGGGGGCGCCTGAATTTGGTGTCATCGCGCTGCCGCGATGACACCTAATTCCGGCGGCTGTGGTCCCGGATGCGCGGCTGACATCCAGGATGTCAGCCCGCACCGGGGGGCCAGCGATGGGCCGGAACCCGGCGAACGAACGCTGACCCCA
Source organism: Leptobrachium leishanense (assembly GCA_009667805.1). Classification (NCBI taxonomy): domain Eukaryota; kingdom Metazoa; phylum Chordata; class Amphibia; order Anura; family Megophryidae; genus Leptobrachium; species Leptobrachium leishanense. The sequence goes on along the minus strand of CM019067.1, from coordinate 337,821,417 downwards.
ATGGGAGGACGCGCTCAGCGCGTCCTCCGCATACCAGCGGGAATGCTGAGGACGCGCTGAGCGCGTCCTCAGCATCCAAGTGGTTAATCAGATGAATCCCATAGGCTTCAATGTTAAAAATATTCCCATTTAATCCAATATCTAATAAACCGTTTATTATTTAATCTGCAGCAAAAAAAGTCTTTTTAGGATCTTTTTAGGCATTTTTTGTCGAAATTGTTTTCTGGTTTTTTCTTTTTTCTGTAACAGCCTTTTTTATTCTCATTGATTGGATTTTATATGTAAATTCCAGGACATTTTTCGCTCAGAGTTTTTTTGCAAACAGCGGTTCGAATTTTAAACATTCAAGCAAATTGTTTTTTTTTTCACCCCGTTTGTCTGTGTGTCGCCTTTTTCCGGTGGCTGCTCCGCGCTGTGATCGGCGGCTAGTTGGGTTTTTCCGTCGCATTGTGCTGGGTTTTTGCGGCGGTTTCTGCAGGCTTTCAGTGAGCGTTCGGCGAGTGTTCTGCGAGCGTTCTGCGGGTTTGCGGCGAGTAATCCCAGCACTACGGGGGCCCTGCGGTGCTTGCTGAATACACCGCAGGGTCGGCGAGCTAGGAATCACCGAATCACCCCAAAGTGCGGGGAACAAAAGGTTACCGAACGTGCAGTGACTTTTTGGATCTCTCTGAAAAGCCCCTTAAGCCTGCTGAGGACATTTCCTGCCTGAATCTGGAGGTTCTCGGAGTTATCACAGTGACCGGATAAAAAGCTCCAAGGTTCTTGTCATAATGTGTGAAGAAACTCTATGATGGGAAATTATAAGACACGTGAAAAATCTCTCATTATTGAAAGTACCGAAAGGAGCAAGTGACGATAGACCTGTGAGATGGAAAAGAGGTGAATGGAGGAGTGGGGGGACCGAAACAAAAGAAGACGAGACATTGGCCAAAGGGAGGAAACTGATAAGAGCCGCCCGACATGGACAGAATGACTATCTTAATGGAATATGTTATCTATAGGGGTTATTCACAGAGATCCGAACTTGCCCCGAAAATGCACCGAACAGTGAATTTCCCCGTACGGTGACATTTCGTGGCCGTTCGGCTATTCAGAGCCAAATTTTGGCAAACTGCCAGCAATTACGGTGCCTGTTCGGCGGCAGTGAAATCCCCCATAGAGAAGCAATGGTTAATCTATTCACATTGAACAGCAGAGAAATGTCAGTGAAATGCCCTGATGTTCAGTGGTTTCATTCGGCAGATTTAATCCGGCGAATCCCATAGGCTTCAATGTTAAAAATATTCCTGTTTTAATCCAATATCTAATAAACTGTTTATTATTTTAATCTGCAGCAAAAAGTCTATTTATTTATAAAAAAAAATTAAGATCTTTCAGGCATTTTTCCCCAATTTGTTTTTTTTAAAGTGTTTTTTCTTTTTTCTGTAACTTCCCTTTTTATTATCATTCATAGGATTTTATATGTAAATTCCAGACATTTTTGTCCAGTAGTTTTTTTGCAAACAGCGTTTCAATTTTGAAACTTTCAATCATTTCGGGCTCTATTACATTCTTTGCGCAAAAAAAGCTCGTGCAGCGCAATTTTTTTTGCACGCAGCGTTAAACGTTAAAGCGTTTAAATTAACGCTGGTATTACAATCCGAGCGCATTGTTTCATCCGTCAAAAAATACCACTCAGAAAAAAGACGTGCAAAAACGCGCTCAAATTAACGCTGCGCACAGAAATCGGTGGGCGGAACATTTTTTCACGCGATTCAGCCAATCAGAATTAAGAACCACAATTGTCTCCTGTTAAATTTTTGCGCCTGTCAAAATCAATTTGAGTATATATGCTGCAGCAATAATAAAAACACGCACAAAGTCTCCATTTTATTGTTTGAGTATGTGTAGAATGTGTAACTATACTGTGCTGTATTTTTTTTTTCGTGCTGCTGTATTTAGTGTCGGGCAGGACGTTCAGATTTGACATTAACAGCAGCTTTTAAAAAACGTTAAAATTATGCTCGCAAACGTTGTCCGTTAAATTTTGCGCATAGATTGTAAAACCATCTGCGTACCAGCGCACAAACGCATTTGCGCTCACAATGTTAAGTATAGGACGCGCAAAGTACATTACGCTCGCAAAGGGTTTGCGCAGGTTCACCCACGGTAGACGTTAATGCGCATTTTTGCGCGGACATTGTAATACGACCTTCTGCGCAAAGGGTTTTCCCCTCACGTTAATGCGTTTTTGCGCACGCTCAAAATTCTGCGCAAAGAGAGTAATAGGGCCCTTTGTTTTTTTACCCTGTTCATCAGCCTGTCGACTTTTTCCGGCGGCTTGTCGTGGCTGTCGGATCGTCGGCTTTTTCCAGTCGCGTTTGGCGGGTTTGCAGTGGCTTATCGGATCGGGTACGATAATTTATTGGATCCGATCTTATAATTGCTGTGGAATTTTTTAAAAAACCGGAGAAAAAACGCTGAAATGATCAGATCTGGTTTTGTGGCTTTTTTTTTTAGTCAGCGGTTTTGAGGCGGCTTTTCTTTGCACTTCGGGACCCTGTGGCGAATGCTGAATTCACTGCAAGGTCGAGAAGATTTGATTCCCCAAAGTGTGGGAATGAGAGACCCCGAAATGTCGGTGACATTCATTGCTCTGTAAATAACCCTGTATGTCAAAAAAGCAAAAAAATTGTCCTTATGATGAATTTAATTTCTGCGACTTATTGCAACAGTAAACGGTTTTATCTTCTAGTTACCAACTTGGAATCATTTATAGGGTTTATTCAGGGGTCAAGTGCTGAGAAATAAAGTGAGAGAACTCCTATACCCCGAGAATCCTGTATAGCCAGACACGGACCCCCAGAAATAAATATAAGCAGACACAGACCCCCAGAAATAAATATAGGCAGACACGGACCCCCATAATTAATTATAGCCAGACAGGGACCCCAGAATTACAGAATAAATTATAGCCAGATACAGACCCCCCCAGAATTAATTGTAGCCAGGCACAAACCCCCAGAATTATACTTGACCGCGTGTTCCTCCGAGCTCAGGCGTGCTCCCGTTTTCACTCTCTCTCACTCCTCTGTTTTCACTCTCTCTCACTCCTGTTTTCACTCTCTCACTTCCTCTGTTTTCACTCTCTGTCACTCCTCTGTTTTCACTCTCTGACACTTCCTCTGTTTTCACTCTCTCACTCCTCTGTTTTCACTCTCTCACTCCTCTGTTTTCACTCTCTCACTCTTCCTCTGTTTTCACTCTGTCACTCTCTGTTTTCACTCTCTGGCACTCCTCTGTTTTCACTCTCTCTCTGGCCTCCTCTGTTTTCACTCTCTGGCACTCCTCTGTTTTCACTCTCTGGCACTCCTCTGTTTTCACTCTCTGGCACTCCTCTGTTTTCACTCTCTGGCACTCCTCTGTTTTCACTCTCTGGCACTCCTCTGTTTTCACTCTGTCACTCCTCTGTTTTCACTCTCTCACTTCCTCTGTTTTCACTCTGTCACTCCTCTGTTTTCACTCTCTGGCACTCCTCTGTTTTCACTCTGTCACTCCTCTGTTTTCACTCTGTCACTCCTCTGTTTTCACTCCTCTGTTTTCACTCTCTGGCACTCCTCTGTTTTCACTCTGTCACTCCTCTGTTTTCACTCTGTCACTCCTCTGTTTTCACTCTGTCACTCTCTGTTTTCACTCTCTGGCACTCCTCTGTTTTCACTCTGTCACTCCTCTGTTTTCACTCCTCTGTTTTCACTCTCTGGCACTCCTCTGTTTTCACTCTCTGTCACTCCTCTGTTTTCACTCTGTCACTCCTCTGTTTTCACTCTCTGTCACTCCTCTGTTTTCACTCTGTCACTCCTCTGTTTTCACTCTCTGTCACTCCTCTGTTTTCACTCCTCTGTTTTCACTCTCTGGCACTCCTCTGTTTTCACTCTGTCACTCCTCTGTTTTCACTCTCTGTTTTCACTCTCTGGCACTCCTCTGTTTTCACTCTCTGTCACTCCTCTGTTTTCACTCTGTCACTCCTCTGTTTTCACTCTCTCACTCCTCTGTTTTCACTCTGGCACTCCTCTGTTTTCACTCTGTCACTCCTCTGTTTTCACTCTCTGGCACTCCTCTGTTTTCACTCTGTCACTCCTCTGTTTTCACTCCTCTGTTTTCACTCTCTGGCACTCCTCTGTTTTCACTCTGTCACTCCTCTGTTTTCACTCCTCTGTTTTCACTCTCTGGCACTCCTCTGTTTTCACTCTCTGTCACTCCTCTGTTTTCACTCTTCACTCCTCTGTTTTCACTCTCTCACTCCTCTGTTTTCACTCTCTCACTCCTCTGTTTTCACTCTTTCTCACTCCTCTGTTTTCACTCTCTCACTCCTCTGTTTCACTCTTCTCACTCCTCTGTTTTCACTCTCTTCACTCCTCTGTTTTCACTCTGTCACTCCTCTGTTTTCACTCTCTCTCAAACTCCTCTGTTTTCACTCTGTCACTCCTCTGTTTTCACTCTCTCACTCCTCTGTTTTCACTCTGTCACTCCTCTGTTTTCACTCTGTCACTCCTCTGTTTTCACTCTCTCTCACTCCTCTGTTTTCACTCTGTCACTCCTCTGTTTTCACTCTCTCACTCCTCTGTTTTCACTCTGTCACTCCTCTGTTTTCACTCTGTCCACTCCTCTGTTTTCACTCTCTGTCACTCCTCTGTTTTCACTCTGTCACTCCTCTGTTTTCACTCTGTCACTCCTCTGTTTTCACTCTGTCACTCCTCTCTGTTTTCACTCTGTCACTCCTCTGTTTTCACTCTGTCACTCCTCTGTTTTCACTCTCTCACTCCTCTGTTTTCACTCTGTCACTCCTCTGTTTTCACTCTGTCACTCCTCTGTTTTCACTCTGTCACTCCTCTGTTTTCACTCTCTCACTCCTCTGTTTTCACTCTGTCACTTCCTCTGTTTTCACTCTCTGGCACTCCTCTGTTTTCACTCTCTGGCACTCCTCTGTTTTCACTCCTCTGTTTTCACTCTCTGGCACTCCTCTGTTTTCACTCTCTGGCACTCCTCTGTTTTCACTCTCTGTCACTCCTCTGTTTTCACTCTCTCACTCCTCTGTTTTCACTCTCTGGCACTCCTCTGTTTTCACTCTCTCACTCCTCTGTTTTCACTCTCTCACTCCTCTGTTTTCACTCTCTGGCACTCCTCTGTTTTCACTCTCTCACTCCTCTGTTTTCACTCTGTCACTCCTCTGTTTTCACTCTGGCACTCCTCTGTTTTCACTCTCTGGCACTCCTCTGTTTTCACTCTCTGGCACTCCTCTGTTTTCACTCTGTCACTCCTCTGTTTTCACTCTGTCACTCCTCTGTTTTCACTCTCTGGCACTCCTCTGTTTTCACTCTGGCACTCCTCTGTTTTCACTCTGTCACTCCTCTGTTTTCACTCTGGCACTCCTCTGTTTTCACTCTGTCACTCCTCTGTTTTCACTCTCTCACTTCCTCTGTTTTCACTCTCTGGCACTCCTCTGTTTTCACTCCTCTGTTTTCACTCTCTGGCACTCCTCTGTTTTCACTCTCTGTCACTCCTCTGTTTTCACTCTGTCACTCCTCTGTTTTCACTCTCTCACTCCTCTGTTTTCACTCTCTCACTCCTCTGTTTTCACTCTGTCACTCCTCTGTTTTCACTCTGTCACTCCTCTGTTTTCACTCTCTCACTCCTCTGTTTTCACTCTCTCACTCCTCTGTTTTCACTCTGTCACTCCTCTGTTTTCACTCTGTCACTCCTCTGTTTTCACTCTGTCACTCCTCTGTTTTCACTCTCTGGCACTCCTCTGTTTTCACTCTCTCACTTCCTCTGTTTTCACTCTCTCACTTCCTCTGTTTTCACTCTCTCACTCCTCTGTTTTCACTCTGTCACTCCTCTGTTTTCACTCTGTCACTCCTCTGTTTTCACTCTGTCACTCCTCTGTTTTCACTCTCTGTCACTTCCTCTGTTTTCACTCTCTCTCACTCCTCTGTTTTCACTCTGTCACTCCTCTGTTTTCACTCCTCTGTTTTCACTCTCTGTCACTCCTCTGTTTTCACTCTGTCACTCCTCTGTTTTCACTCTGTCACTCCTCTGTTTTCACTCTGTCACTCCTCTGTTTTCACTCCTCTGTTTTCACTCTCTGGCACTCCTCTGTTTTCACTCTGTCACTCCTCTGTTTTCACTCCTCTGTTTTCACTCTCTGTCACTCCTCTGTTTTCACTCTGTCACTCCTCTGTTTTCACTCCTCTGTTTTCACTCTCTGGCACTCCTCTGTTTTCACTCTGTCACTCCTCTGTTTTCACTCTCTCTCACTCCTCTGTTTTCACTCTGTCACTCCTCTGTTTTCACTCTGTCACTCCTCTGTTTTCACTCTCTCTCACTCCTCTGTTTTCACTCTGTCACTCCTCTGTTTTCACTCTGTCACTCCTCTGTTTTCACTCTCTGGCACTCCTCTGTTTTCACTCTGTCACTCCTCTGTTTTCACTCCTCTGTTTTCACTCTCTGGCACTCCTCTGTTTTCACTCTGTCACTCCTCTGTTTTCACTCTCTCTCACTCCTCTGTTTTCACTCTGTCACTCCTCTGTTTTCACTCTGTCACTCCTCTGTTTTCACTCTGTCACTCCTCTGTTTTCACTCTGTCACTCCTCTGTTTTCACTCTCTCACTCCTCTGTTCTCACTCCTCTGTTTTCACTCTCTCACTCCTCTGTTTTCACTCTCTCACTCCTCTGTTTTCACTCTGTCACTCCTCTGTTTTCACTCTGTCACTCCTCTGTTTTCACTCTGTCACTCCTCTGTTTTCACTCTCTCACTCCTCTGTTTTCACTCTCTCACTCCTCTGTTTTCACTCTCTCACTCCTCTGTTTTCACTCTGTCACTCCTCTGTTTTCACTCTCTGGCACTCCTCTGTTTTCACTCTCTCACTTCCTCTGTTTTCACTCTCTCACTTCCTCTGTTTTCACTCTCTCACTTGCTCTGTTTTCACTCTCTCACTCCTCTGTTTTCACTCTGGCACTCCTCTGTTTTCACTCTCTGGCACTCCTCTGTTTTCACTCTCTCACTTCCTCTGTTTTCACTCTCTCACTCCTCTGTTTTCACTCTGTCACTCCTCTGTTTTCACTCTGTCACTCCTCTGTTTTCACTCTGTCACTCCTCTGTTTTCACTCTCTCACTTCCTCTGTTTTCACTCTCTCACTCCTCTGTTTTCACTCTCTCACTCCTCTGTTTTCACTCTGTCACTCCTCTGTTTTCACTCTGTCACTCCTCTGTTTTCACTCTCTGGCACTCCTCTGTTTTCACTCTCTCACTTCCTCTGTTTTCACTCTCTCACTCCTCTGTTTTCACTCTCTCACTCCTCTGTTTTCACTCTGTCACTCCTCTGTTTTCACTCTCTGTCACTTCCTCTGTTTTCACTCTCTCTCACTCCTCTGTTTTCACTCTGTCACTCCTCTGTTTTCACTCTCTGGCACTCTCTGTTTTCACTCTCTGTCACTTCCTCTGTTTTCACTCTCTCTCACTCTCTTTTCCACTCTGTCACTCCTCTGTTTTCACTCTGTCACTCCTCTGTTTTCACTCCTCTGGCACTCCTCTGTTTTCACTCTTCTGGCACTCCTCTGTTTTCACTCTCTCACTTCCTCTGTTTTCACTCTCTCTCACTTCCTCTGTTTTCACTCTCTGTCACTCCTCTGTTTTCACTCTCTCACTTCCTCTGTTTTCACTCTCTGTCACTCCTCTGTTTTCACTCTGTCACTCCTCTGTTTTCACTCTGTCACTCCTCTGTTTTCACTCTCTGGCACTCCTCTGTTTTCACTCTGTCACTCCTCTGTTTTCACTCCTCTGTTTTCACTCTCTGGCACTCCTCTGTTTTCACTCTGTCACTCCTCTGTTTTCACTCTGTCACTCCTCTGTTTTCACTCTGTCACTCCTCTGTTTTCACTCTGTCACTCCTCTGTTTTCACTCTCTCACTCCTCTGTTTTCACTCTCTGGCACTCCTCTGTTTTCACTCTGTCACTTCCTCTGTTTTCACTCTCTCACTTCCTCTGTTTTCACTCTGTCACTCCTCTGTTTTCACTCTCTGTCACTTCCTCTGTTTTCACTCTCTCTCACTCCTCTGTTTTCACTCTGTCACTCCTCTGTTTTCACTCTCTCACTCCTCTGTTTTCACTCTCTGGCACTCCTCTGTTTTCACTCTGTCACTTCCTCTGTTTTCACTCTCTCACTTCCTCTGTTTTCACTCTGTCACTCCTCTGTTTTCACTCTCTGTCACTTCCTCTGTTTTCACTCTCTCTCACTCCTCTGTTTTCACTCTGTCACTCCTCTGTTTTCACTCTCTCACTCCTCTGTTTTCACTCTGTCACTTCCTCTGTTTTCACTCTCTCACTTCCTCTGTTTTCACTCTCTCACTTCCTCTGTTTTCACTCTCTCACTTCCTCTGTTTTCACTCTCTCACTTCCTCTGTTTTCACTCTCTCACTTCCTCTGTTTTCACTCTGTCACTTCCTCTGTTTTCACTCTCTGGCACTCCTCTGTTTTCACTCTCTGGCACTCCTCTGTTTTCACTCTCTGGCACTCCTCTGTTTTCACTCTCTCACTTCCTCTGTTTTCACTCTCTCTCACTTCCTCTGTTTTCACTCTCTCACTTCCTCTGTTTTCACTCTCTCTCACTTCCTCTGTTTTCACTCTCTCACTTCCTCTGTTTTCACTCTCTCTCACTTCCTCTGTTTTCACTCTCTCACTTCCTCTGTTTTCACTCTCTCTCACTCCTCTGTTTTCACTCTCTCACTCCTCTGTTTTCACTCTGTCACTCCTCTGTTTTCACTCTGTCACTCCTCTGTTTTCACTCTGTCACTCCTCTGTTTTCACTCTGTCACTCCTCTGTTTTCACTCTGTCACTCCTCTGTTTTCACTCTCTCACTCCTCTGTTTTCACTCTGTCACTCCTCTGACTTCTCACTCGTATAAAGGTCTCTAGAGCCTATTCTTTCATCAGGAATACAATTCTGCATACTAGGTGGGTTATTTATGTGCCACTATTTGCCATTGCAACTACAGTGAACAATGTCAGTATTCCTACATACAGTAACTTGTGGCTTTTTTCAATCGTTGTCCAAAACAACCGTGAACATACATTTAAGGTGGCAATCTCCACAGCAATCTCCATAGCACCACAGTTTGTATGGTAGGTCTGAAAGAACAATGCTGCTACAACTTGGCCTGAAACAATGATAAAAGGTGCACAATCTACAAAGGGCAGAAACTACAATGAAAGCCCATTGAAGCCTACATGGAGCACTATACAAACTAAGCCCAGGTGCAAACACACTGGTTTAACACCCTCCTAGCTTAAACAATGGGTTACATACCCTGGTTATCACATGGACATCAAGGAAGAAGAGAAAAGGAAAAGGGTACTCACCTGGCATTGCTACTTTAGCTGCAAATAGCATAGATTTATTGGGGAAACGGCCAGTCGTAAGACATCCAGTTTGTGGCTGAAAGGTTGCCATTTTCACAATAAATCTATACTGTTTGTAGCTAAAATAGCAATGCCAGGACCCTTTTTTTCGTTTTCTTTAACTTTGATGTCCATGTGATAAAAAGTAAAGTGGATAGTCACCTACACCAACGTGTCTAATGGAGATCGGCAGAAATAAAATGTAGAGGGTTAGAAACTCCCTCAACCCTGAACCGTGCTACATATATTACATACGGTGTTTTCACACTCTCTCACTTCCTTCGTCTTCTCACTCGGTGTCCTCCAGTCCTGGCCCAGGTTGTGCTGTGTGTGCAGCGCGCACGTGTCACGCGCCTACAGCCGGGCACGTGACTTGACCTCTGGCCTACCCGGCCAATCACACGCAGAGGCTTAGATGTGTGTGTATCGGCCGGGAACAGCCGCGATCACGTGGCACCACCGAACCTGGGAGGCGATCACTCTCCTCCAGAATAATTTCCACAGCGGTGACAAGGTGCGTTCCCGCAGGACTCGAGCCCTGGTTTATTCTACCGACAGAAAGAGCGCACCGTATCTGCAGCACGTTTTAAATGGTTCTTTGTTTTACCTGAATCTGTAGGGATTAGTGAGATTTGTTCTTTGCTCTGGCAGCAGCTCTTCTCCCTTTTCAATATTCTCTAGGATCTCAGCATCTTTCCGCACCTCCTTCAGTGACTGGATCCTCTCTTTATAGCCAGGTTTGGCTTCTTGTTCTTCAGATTGTATCATCAGGTCAATGTATTCTGTGGTCAACAGCGGGTTTGGTACCAGGGCGATTTCACGACGCTTGAGGCTTCTGGAAGATTCATCAATCAGTATAAGAACTGCTTCCCGTACAGCTTCATATTGATTATTAAGTTCTTGAAAAATTCTCTCCGCGGTCATTACCTCCCCACGAGCAGCTTCAAAATTCTTCTTTATATCCTCATAGGTTCTTTTCTCTTTGCGTTTCACATATTTCCACTTATACTTCTGATTAAAATGGACATTCCAGATGCAACGATTTGGGCAAACCGTACAATATCCATTAGTCATTACAGCACAGCGAATTTTATCTTTATCGTCAGCCTTACTGCAGATCTTATGACAAGTAAAGTTACACTGCTGGCAGTTGGTTATGAACTGACCATGAGGAATCTCTTCCTGTACAGGAACCGTCACTTCGATCTCAAACTCAAAGTTTTTGTTGGCCTTCATGAGATCCTGGTTCTGCTTTAGACTGGCCTCAGTTTTCCTAATTTCATCCAGTTTTACAAGTCCAGCCTTGATCTGCGGCTGCAAAGCCTGGAGATTTACCTGCAGCCGTTTTCGTTCCTGCAAGACCTCCTTGGTCAACTTCAGGCTTTTGGATTGAGTTGTGTTCAAAGACGTAAAAAATGTTTTCATGCTTTGAGCACCCATTGTCCAAAACATCTCACTAAAGCTCACATTGCTTGATTCGTTATTGGCAAATACAGCTGAATTATTAAACTTGAAGTGAATGGGATCACCATTACTATCCCGAGGGCAGGGAATATCGGCCGTCTTTATAGCCTCTAGGACTGGAGGTCTCTCTCCATGTGAGAAGTTGATAAGAATCAATATATTGTCTTTGATATCTTTTCCAAAAATAGAAAACACAGAGTTAAAAATGTACTTCTGGGTTGGAGTCAGTCGAGCCAAAGCAGCCTGGACTACAAAGCACACGGCATCGATCTGGTCAATGGCGCGGTCACTGGTAAAAAAAGCATAGATGGCTTCTGTGACCTTTTTGAACTGATCTATTCCTTGTGTGTCACCAAATCCCGGGGTGTCTATCAAGGTGAGTGAATAGGGGATGTTATAACCCATTTCATGATTCATTTCATACGCGGTAACTAGAGAGGTTTGACTGTGAGCTTGAGTCTTATCTGTAACCTCATGGATGAGTTTGAATCTGAAGTCATCTTTCCAATCCACACCAAGGATGTAGTTGGCTATTCCATTGATCAGGGTGGTTTTTCCTGTTCCTCCCACCAATAATATCACCTTCTTTGTTTTTGAAAGATTTTCTTTGCCCAGTCGATACTTTCTGTATCCACAGTCACTGAGTTCTGTACCGAGTTCATAGACGGAAGGTTTCCCTTCTGTTAGTAGCTTACTGTCTTTGAGCATTTGATATTTAATATTGGAGGATTGTGTGTCTGATGTTGAAGCTTCAATCTCACCACTTGGAGCGCTGGTCCCATGATCTCCACAAATGGCCTGTACACGGATTGCATAGGAGGTCTTGGGTTTTAGCCCCTCAATGACCCACTTCTCAGTTTTCTTTCCTGTCCTTTTTTCTAACCAGGTGGGATTGTCATGCTCTCCCTCTTTGTACGCAATGTTATACTCTGTTATAATTACTCCTTCACCAATAACCTTTGGTTCCTTCCAATGTAAATGGAGATTCGTTGGTTCACTGATACATGTTATGGTCTCTGGAGGACTAGCTGGAAGGGTCTTCACGACTGTAATATCACTGGCTGCACTGAGTCCTGCTTTACACACCGAGGAGTATCTGACCTGATACGGTTTATTTGCCTGTAATCCAGTGAGATTTACTTCCTGATCTTTATTCTCTGTTCTATGGGTTTTCCAGGTCTCCTCTTCCTGTTTTCTATAATCAATGCTGTAACCTGCTACAAACTCCTCACCAAAGTCTGAAGGCTTTAAGGACAGCTTCACCATGTCATGGGCTAAAGACACAAGAACAGGAGAAGGTTTACCTGGTGGCAAGAAGCTATCACACACCAAATCACCATGTTCATAAAGATAGATGGACACTCCAGGATTCTTTTTGTCTGAGGTACAAGTGACAATATATCGAGTGTCTTCTCTGGATGCGTTTGCCTGAGTGAATTCTTGAAAAGCCCTTACACATTTTCTTGACTTTTTATTGATGTCTGTGTTCTTGAACCATGGTGTGACTGTTTTAGGTTGATAGACTTTAGACTCCAAATGCTCTAGAATCGGCAGCCATTTGGTCAAGTCAGAAAGGTAGGTTTCCTCCTCATTTAACGAAGTAAAATTAAAGCAAACTATGAATTCAACCATGGGATCAGTGACAACTTGGTTCAGTTCATGCTCAGATGGCAAAACCTTAATATTTGCCAAAACCTTTAGATAGGAACTAACAAAATCCATCTCCTGCCTTTTGGTGCTCAGGTATCCGTCAACATGGAGCTTTGCGAATGGAGATCGGTCTTTGCCAGCTAAAATGTTCCCTAATGTCACCTCCTGCATCGCTCCACCTCGAATGGAGGGCAGGGTTTGTGCAAGTTGCTTCTGAAACACGAGTGTAAATTGTTCACAATATTCTCTGAATTGATGTATCTTTCTCTTGATGTCAGGGAAGGTCTCGGCCGCTGGATGTCTCATCAGATCGTTACATTGCATGTTCATGTCGGTCATCTCCTGGAGGATATTTTCTGCTTTACTAATGAGGTTGTTGCTAATCTCGCGAACCAATTTAGCGGCTCTATTATCCAGTTTACTCAGTGGGTAAAGCCAGACCTTGACTGGAACAGCCTTTTCTTCTTTTTGGCCGAGAAGTTTGGGAAGGTTGGCATAAGTATTAATGGCCTCTTCATAAGTGACTGGATTTCTGTCAAGAGCGAAATCTCCATGAAAGGTACAATTAAATCTAGTCACACTTTCCTTTTCCTGCTCCGTCAAGTTCAGTTTCCCCTCTCCTTCAATTGAGAAGGTGGGTATTTTTTTAATCATCAGCTGGAGACTTCCTTTTATATCCTTGATGTTTTCTGATGTGGACACCTCACGATCAAATATAAGGAAGGCCTGAGCACCGTATAAAATCCCAGTGACCACATGGGTGGCCGTTCCTTTATCAAACACTTCAGGGTAGGTCATGTTCTGGGCACCCAAGTGGTTCATGGTGAGCTGGTCAAACTTTGTTGTTCGTGAGTATTTGAGAGTGACTCGGGCATTGTGACTGGAGCTCTTTGTGTCATTTATGTAGGTCGCTGATCCACCAACGCTTACCAGGCCACTAAGGAAACTAGCCTTCAATGATGCCGAGATGTTTAATGCGGACGATTTATCAGAAATAGAATCCGATGCGATCAGCTCAAATGATGTATTTTCTTGACTTTTTAACCCCACGTTGGCATTGAGGGCATCGTGGTTCCACAAGGTGACACCTGAATAAAATAAACACATTAATGAACATACACAGTACTTAATCACAATAGGCAGATTACATTTTTGATACTATCCTCAATTTCGTTTTCTGTGTGTAATATATGTAACCCTGTGTCATTCTATGACTGGGTTAAGTGAACTCTGTATTCCCCTTTAGGGATGGGCTAATTTTAACATTGAAGCCTATGGGATTCTCCTGATTAAAGCTGCCAAATGAAACCACAGAACAGCAGGCCATTTCGGCAACTTTCCCTGCTGTTCAGTGTTCTCTGAATAGAACCTTTGCTTCTCTATGGGGGATCAAACATTTCCCACTTATTGTTGGTCAAACATTTCCCACTTATTGACAAATAAACCAGGTGCAAGAACAGCGCTCCCTAGTCAACACTCGTGTATCTCCCACAACACCTCAAAAAGTGATGCAGGGAGAAGAAAAATATATTCTTACTTTGTTTCAATAGAGAAAAAGTTGTTCAAAAGGAAGTCCTCTGTGACATCCCCAAGTGGCATTCTTAAGTGGACATCCAGAGTTGTTTCCTGGAGCTTCATCCAATCCCCTACGCCATCACGATCCCTAAGTCCTGTGTCTCCTCTCTCCACAGGTAGGACATTATCACCCATCATCCACAGTCACCACATCTCATCTGATCGCCTGCATACTTTTGCTGGTAGGACATTATCACCCATCATCCACAGTCACCCACATCTCATCTGATCGCCTGCATACTTTTGCTGGTAGGACATTATCACCCATCATCCACAGTCACCCACATCTCATCTGATCGCCTGCATACTTTTGCTGGTAAGACATTATCACCCATTATTCAGACACCCACATCTCACCTGATCATCTGATCGCCTGCATATTGGTATTTTTTATTTATATTTATTTTGTTTTTCTCCACCATGTGCTTTGCTAATTAGCATGTGAATCTCCTGCCCTATTGACACAGCCCATCCAGCTTCAGGTGTGTGACGGAACGTGATGGTACTGTCCGCCTGTGGGTGTGCTACAATCTGCGTTAACCCCCGTTTGATTATGCTGACGGCCCGACTACCGAGTATCGTAACCCTCGGCGTCTCGAGCGGCCGGTTGGGACTTGGTGACAGGGAGGGCGAGTATAGAAGGGAACCTCGGAGTGAGTCCAGCCCGACCACTGAGGGACGGCCCTCAGCGTCCCGAGCAGCTGGTCACTGACCTGTCTTGGGGTTCGTTCCGGTCGGGAATCTGATCGGATTCTTCTCCCCTGCTGTTCGGATCTTTCAGCGGTGAATCAGGAAGATGATCGACCGGCCCGGAATATTCGGATCGTCCGGTGACCGATGCGGGCACACACTCCGTGGCACTAATTATTCGGATCTCCCGGCAGATCGTTACAGTGACGATTAATCAGGGTATTCGGAACGCGTAGCGGTCGATGCACTCCCGCACTAGACTGGATCTCCGAGTCCCCCAGTAGCTGGATACGGTGATGCGCAACCGGTCCGAATATTCGAATCGCGCGGCAGTCGAGGCGCCCGCGCTGTACCTCGACTCGCTCCGCGGTACCGGCGCCCAGTAATCTTTCGGTTCAATCTGACAATCGCGCTGGATTGCAGAAGCACTCAGGAATGAGAGACATGAGGCACAGCTGCATGAACTCAACAAAACTCGTTTATTTAACACACAAAGCATGCATTTATAACGTTCCCCATGCGCTCCACATTTGGGAAAACCCCCTGTCCGCCCCACGGGTACTATTGGCTCATGTGATTCGGGGAGTTGCCGATTCGAAACCGGAAGTTCCGAATCGGCCATCTTGCGATCCGGCCGGAAGGTCCGAATCGGCCATCTTCCCCTCATGATCTACCCGATCGGAACACGAGGCGATGGGAAATGGCGGTAACCGCGGCAGACCTAGTCCGGCACACTGTACACAATACAACACGACACTTTTATTTACAGGTACTCCTTTCTCCCCTCCAGAACGCGCAGGATAGTTGGTGCAACGGCACAAGCACACAGTTTTTTATGGAAAGTCAATGTCCTGAACCCCCATCTCTGGCTGAGGGTGCTGGGCCAGTCCATCACAAGGTGTTTGCATTTAGGCAGTTAAAAAGTAAACAGTCCGCCCTTTATAACATTTAAGACCAGCTCCACTGAGCCTTGGCTCTTGTGACATCCCCAAGTGGCATTCTTAAGTGGACATCCAGAGTTGTTTCCTGGAGTTGCGGGACTGGAGGAAGGAACTGCAAGGCCCACTTTTACTCTGGGTAAACGCACGTCTATATCATGCTTTCTCTCACGCTTCTACTCTTTACTTCTCCTTTTCTCCTTAAATGGAACGCCTGCCCCTCTACCACCGACCCCTACACTATCTGCATCTCTCCCTCCTCCTCTCGTCCCACATGATGGCCTCGCATGAGCTCCTTTGTTTCCTCAGAACATGGTCTCCCTCTAACTCTCGCGCTGCCAATCACTCCCACTCCCACAAATCCCATTCCCACCTTCTCTTTCTCACCCTCCTGCTGCTTACTCTCTTCAGGTGACATATCCCCTAACCCTGGCCCCACAACACATCCAATACTTCCCTCTCATCCTATCTCCATCGCACATAAATCACCTCCCTGCAAGCCCAGCAACCTCATCCCCATAATCCCTCATCGCCTGTCCTCTTTCTCCTGCGCCCTCTGGAACGCTCGCTCTGTGTGCAACAAACTCACAGCAATCCATGACCTCTTCCTTTCAAACTCCTTCAACCTCCTAGCTTTAACTGAAACCTGGATAACTCCCTCTGACACGGCCTCCGTTGCTGCTCTCTCACATGGCGGTCTACACTTGAGTCATACCCCCTGACCGGGTGAGAGAAATGGTGGCGGGGTCGGAATCCTGCTCTCTCCCACCTGCACCTACCAGCATCTCCCTCCACCCCCATCCCTCTCCTTCTCCTCCTTCGAGACACACTGCATCCGCCTGTTCTCTCCTCTGGCCCTCAGGGTGGCAGTCATCTACCGCCCACCGGACCAACCTCCCAGTTCTTTGACCACTTTGCTACCTGGCTCTCTCACTTTCTGTCTTCTAATCTTCCATGCCTAGTTCTCGGGGACTTCAACATTCCCATTGACGATCCTTCCGCCCCTGCTGCCTCCAAACTTCTTTCACTCACGTCCTCCCTTGGACTCACACAATCCTCCCTCCTCCCTACCCACCGCGATGGTCACGCTATTGACCTTGTCTTTTCCAACCTCTGCTCCATTTCTGAGTTCAACTGTCGCCCTTTCCCCATCTCTGACCACCACCTTCTCTCTTTCAACCTATCTGGACTTCCTAAACACCCTGCTCCCCCACCCCGCACACACACTCGCAGAAATCTACAGGCTGTGGACCCCCATCAATTCTCCAACCTACTTCACCACCTCCCTCATACCTCATCCTTCACCTGCCCTGATGCTGCCACTAATCACTACAACACTACGCTTATCTCTGCTCTAGACACTCTTGCTCCTCTTCGACTCTGTAAGGCCCCACGCCGCCAGCTTCAGCCCTGGCACACCCTCCAGACTCGCTACCTGCAAAGATGCTCCCGCACCGCAGAGCGTGCCTGGAGGAAATCCCGCTCTGAAGCTGATTTTGTTCACTTCAAGTTTATTCTCCGGTCATACACCTCTGCCCTCCACTTGGCCAAACAATCCTTCTTCTCATCTCTTATATCTACACTGTCCTCCAACCCTAAACGGCTCTGGTCCACCTTCAACACCCTCCTCTACCCACCTGCACCTCCCCCCTCAGCTGCCTTCAGCGCTCAAGACCTGGCAGACTACTTCCTCAGTAAAACTTTAACTATCAGAAGCAACATCCCAACACAAGATAGTTATCTGCCACCTCCACTCCCACAGGTCCCATCTGCCACCCTCTGCCGCTTCCTCCCAACCACTGAGGAGGAAGTCAATTCCTTATTGTCCTCCTCACATCTCACCACGTGCCCGCTCGACCCCATTCCCTCACATCTAATTCCTCCCCTCTCCTCCTCCCTCACCCCTGCTCTCACACACATCTTCAACCTATCTCTCTCCACTGGCTCCTTTCCATCCGCCTTCAAACACGCGCTAGTTACCCCTTTACTAAAGAAACCATCCCTAGATCCCAACTCTCCATCCAACTACCGTCCTGTATCCCTGCTTCCCTTTACCTCTAAGCTCTTAGAAAAACTAGTCTTCAACCGCCTCTCCATCTTCCCTGTCCTCCAATTCCCTACTTGACCCCTGCAATCTGGCTTCCGTCCCCTACACTCAACTGAAACTGCCCTCACCAAAGTCACCAACGACCTCCTAACTGCTAAAAAACACGGCCACTATTCTATTCTCATCCTGCTTGACCTCTCGGCTGCTTTTGACACTGTTGACCACCCCCTCCTTCTACTGACCCTCAACTCTCTGGGTCTCGGTGACACTGCACTTGCTTGGATTGACTCCTATTTATCCAACAGGTCCTTCTGTGTGTCCTTTGCTGGTAACTCCTCCTCCTCATTGCCTCTATCTGTTGGTGTACCTCAAGGCTCTGTCCTTGGTCCTCTGCTCTTTTCCATCTACACCTCCTCCCTGGGCAAAATCATCAACAGCTTTGGCTTTAATTACCACCTCTACGCTGATGACACTCAGATCTACCTCTCTACCCCTGATCTCTCTCCCCCTGTCCTTTCCAAAGTCAGTGACTGTTTATCTGGCATCTCCTCCTGGATGGCCTCCCACCACCTAAAGATCAACATGTCAAAGACTGAGCTCCTACTTATTCCTCCCTCTAATGCCGCCCCACCTCCTGACTTGATCACGGTGGAGGGTATCACCATCTCCCCATCAAACCAAGTTCGCTGTCTTGGAGTTACACTTGACTCTGCTCTTTCCTTCATCCCCCACATCAGTCTCTTTCCTCCTCCTGCCGATACCAACTGCGTAATATTTACAGAATTCGGCCATTTCTTACCGCTGTCGCCACAAAACAACTCATACACGCCCTGGTAATCTCCCGACTCGACTATTGCAATAATCTCTTATCTGGCCTCCCTCTGTCCCACCTCTCCCCCCTACAATCCATCCTGAACGCCTCCGCCAGGCTAATTCACCTCACCCGCCGCTCTGTCTCTGCCGCTCCCCTCTGCGAGTCCCTTCACTGGCTCCCCATCCACTGCAGAATTAAGTTCAAAATCCTTATCCTTACCTACAAAAGCCTCACTAACTCAGCTCCCCACTACCTGTCCTCACTAATCACCAAATACACCCCAGCCCGCTCCCTAAGGTCAAACAGTGACCTGCGCCTAGCTTCTCCCCGCATCACCTCTTCCCATGATAGACTGCAGGATTTCTCACGCGCAGCCCCCACTCTCTGGAACGCTCTCCCTCGTACTGTCAGACTTTCCCCTAACTTCTCTTCCTTCAAACGCTCCCTTAAAACATTCCTATTTAGGGAAGCCTACCACCCAACTCACTGACGCAACCATCAATCACTCTCACCTTACAGTCCTCTCCTCCTGTTTCCAACCCCAACCCTCCAGATTGTGAGTTCCTACGGGAATAGGGCCCTCATCTCCTCCTGTACTGTTTGTCAAATGTTGTTCAATGTATTGTAACCCTGTCTATACTGTGCTTATTGTACAGCGCTGCGGAATATGCTGGCGCTTTATAAATAAAGAATAATAATAATAATTATAATAATATCACAGACAATATTTGTAACACACAGAACCTCCAATATGCAAAAAAGGAGAGAATATAATAGTGCAGATCGAAACAATATAAAGCATTCACAGTATATCAATAGCCTTGTGCACTCACGCTTTTCAAGAGCTCCCTAGCTCTATTTTCATCGCCTTACGAACTGTTAGAGGCCAGTCCGACAGCCAGAGGTAGCCAAGCTTCTTTTCTAATCCTTTGATGTTATCCTCCTTCGGATCTCAAAATGAGAAAGGAAATTCACATGGCACAGTATTGCAGTTTTGTTATGAATTCCGTCCAGCCCCAAAGGAAAGAATGTAACTCACCCTTTCAGGAGCTACACCGAGCTCTAGGGATCCAACACATATATATATTGTTTAAAGCACAGTTAAAAAGCCAATTGCAGCTTAATGATGACACTATATATCGATTATTACCATCTAACCCTACTCAGAATATAAAAACGGAATTATCTAATCTACTCAATAAAGGGAGTGATGCGGGTATTATAGACAAACAGGAATTGAAATATCTTAATCCTTCATTCCCCAAGATTCCCGTTTTCTATCTTCTCCTGAAGATCCATAAAGATCCAATTCATCCACCAGGAAGACCTATAATATCGGGTATACAGTCTGTTACCAGTCATCTATCACAATATTTGGATATTCTCCTTCAACCTTTGGTTAAATCAACTCCGTCATATTTGAAGGACACTATGAGTTTACTACAGATCCTTGAAGATTTCAAATGGGAACCTGATCTTTTGCTCGTCACGTGTGATGTGCAGTCCCTGTATAGTATAATACCGCACAGCAAAGGCTGTGAAGCAGTGCGTTATTATCTCAATTTACATCAAACTTATCCTATAGAACAAGTTGATTTTATCCTCCAGAACAACAGTTTTTCCTTTAATGATCAGTTCTATCTGCAATGTATGGGGATTGCAATGGGAACTCGTTTTGCGCCCAGCTACGCGAACCTCTTTATGGCCTACTGGGAATCTCAGTGGTCGGGGGTTTCGTGTGGCTGGGCGCAAAACCTGGTCCTTTATAAAAGATATATAGATGATCTTTTCATTATCTGGAGGGGTGATGAGGAAAGTCTAAAGGATTTTCATGGTCTGCTAAATCAGAATGATTGGGGGATAAAATTAGACCTACAGTATAGCAAACATACCATCAATTTTTTGGACCTAACACTCTATATTGAGGAGGGTAATATTAAGTCTAAAACGTACTTCAAACCTGTGGATGTGAATAATTATATAGAATCCACAAGTTGCCATGCCCCGGCATGGCTTAGAAGTGTACCTAGGAGCCAACTCACTAGGTTGAGAAGGAACTGTACAGAAAAGGAAATATTTGATCTTCAGGCGAATAAACTTATTGGTGATTTCAAAGATAAGGGCTATAAGAAGGAAGGGTTAATGGATGTCTTGGAAGACATCCAGAGTAAAGATAGGAGGACCCTTATTCAATATAGGAAATGTGAGGATAAAGAGAAGTTCCCCATCCCTTTTATCTACAATTATAATAGTCATACACGTGCGATTAATCATTCAATACGGAAATATTGGCATATCCTGAGGAAGGATCCGGTTCTTCAGGATATTCTAGATGATAATCCAAAAATCATCAATAGAGGTGCACGAACGATAAAACAACAAATTGTCAGAAGTCATGTTCGCCAGGAAAGAAATATTTTTAAAACAATAACAGTAAAGGAAGGTTTCTATCGGTGTGGCTTATGCTCTGCCTGCAAGAAATTAAAATTAAAAAGAGAATTCTGTCCGGTTTTTGGTACTAACGATATATTTAAAATTAAAAAGGTTATTTCATGTCACTCCACTAATGTTATTTATGCTCTTGTGTGCCCTTGTGGGAAGATCTATATTGGTCGGACGACCAGATCTCTTTACATAAGGATTTTGGAGCATATCCGTAACATTCAGCGAGGGTTTGATAAACATACAGTGTCATCTCATTTCCTTTCCGTACATAATGGTTCCCCTGAGGGTTTGGTTTTTTGTGCCCTGCGCAAAGTTGAAAGAGATTGATCTTTTTCAGGAAATCTTCCCCTCTCCAATCAGGAAGAAATGAAACTCATTTTTTTGTTCGATACTCTAATCCCAAGGGGTCTAAATAAGGACTTTGAGATATGTCATTTTTTGTGAGTCCCTTATCTATAACAGTTAGGCTTTCTAAGCAAAAAGAAAGATGTTATGTAGGACATGATCTGCCCGCTAGAGAGCTGTTTTGAATTGACTGTTTATAGATATGATGTTATTTGTTGGACACCAATGATAGATGTACATCAAGGGAATTTAGGATCTATATTGCATTGTATCCATTTCGATATTGACCCCTGTTTTTCTCTTTGTTTGTGTCTATCTCTCGCTGATGATTTTGTTTCGAGTGGATTTCACATAAAGGACCTTTTCGTCCAGAGAGTTAAGGATTATTAATATAGTAATATGGGATGAAAAGGAGTCCTTTATATGTATATGTAGGACCTGAAATATACACCTCCAACCAACGGTGTTGCTCTCCGGAGGTAGAATCGGGTTATTTATCATTGAAGAGGAACTAAAGACGGAAGTTTTCCGTGGTGTATAGAACTCTTTGATCCGGAAGTGAAACCCGTCCACTACCTGTTGCCGAGTTATGCTCCGGAAGTAAAATCGGGTTGTTTACCGCACGAGAGGAACCGAAAGCGGAAGTTCCCTGTGACACGGATGGAACTCTGACCCGGAAGTAAAATCCGTCCATCGCCTGTCAGACGCTTGATGGACAAATCGAAAGCGGAAGTCTTTTATATTCTTCTCGCGTTATGTCAAATAAATTAAAACCGGAAGCCCTCAAAGGAGCGAAAATTAGCGGTTTGTCACCTGGTACCACTCTTAATTAAGAATAGGATATGTATATATGTGTATGTGGTTTCCTACCAATGCAAATTTCCTGTTCTCTGCCACTGATGAAGCGCGTGATGCGCGAAACGCGTTTGGCCTTGTAGTTTGTATTTTTTATTGATTATTTTATATTAAACATCCCCTTTTTTTATATATAAATTATTTTATATTTTATTGGCATTATCCAATTCATTGCAATTGGCTTTTTAACTGTGCTTTAAACAATATATATATGTGTTGGATCCCTAGAGCTCGGTGTAGCTCCTGAAAGGGTGAGTTACATTCTTTCCTTTGGGGGCTGGACGGAATTCATAACAAAACTGCAATACTGTGCCATGTGAATTTCCTTTCTCATTTTGAGATCCGAAGGAGGATAACATCAAAGGATTAGAAAAGAAGCTTGGCTACCTCTGGCTGTCGGACTGGCCTCTAACCGTTCGTAAGGCGATGAAAATAGAGCTAGGGAGCTCTTGAAAAGCGTGAGTGCACAAGACTATTGATATACTGTGAATGCTTTATATTGTTTCGATCTGCACTATTATATTCTCTCTCTCCTTTTTTGCATATTGGAGGTTCTGTGTGTACAAATATTGTGCTGTGATAGAGGACTTCCTTTTGAACAACTTTTTCTCTATTGAAACAAAGTAAGAATATATTTTTCTCTCCCTGCATCACTTTTTGAGGTGTTGTGGGAGATACACGAGTGTTGACTAGGGAGCGCTGTTCTTGCACCTGGTTTATTTGTCTATAATTGTTCTTGTGGTGAGGGAAAGCACCCTAATTTGCTTGAACGTGTAGCGATCTGTATTAATATCCAGAGCGCCTCCTATACATCCTATTTCTTGTTTCTAAGTGATTTTTCTCATTTCCCACTTATTGTTGGTCAAACATTTCACACTCGTTGGTGATAAAACATTTCTCATGGCTTCAAATCGTGTTTAAAAAATAATCAAAATAGGATGCACTCCAATAGCAAAAAGATACAATTTATTGGTGCCAAAATATGACAGAATAAAATATGACATAAATATATAGCCAAACACTTCAAATAACAATGAAAAGATCAATGATCCAAACATAAGACCAATATGTAACAAATATACTTAAGTTACCCGACACTTCAGAAAAAGTGGCAAGCGGAGAGCAGCGCTAAGGATCCCAACGTTTCGACCTCAGTCTGTGTCAAGGGATAAGGGTAAGTATGAGTGCCACGTGTATATATATCATAGATTCCCTATAAGGACCAATCCCTGAGGAGATGGAGTGCCCTCACACCTATATCAAATAACGGCGGCCGCCACGTCAGAAGTCAGACACCTGGAGTCGCGTGAAAAAGACATCACGAGAGTCTGGTGCTGACAAGTATGCTATGCGCATGCGTCTGAACGGCGCATGCGCAGTAGACATCCAAATGTAAGGAGGAGGTGTGTGAATCGCATCCAAGAGAGGATGACGGATACTAGCCGCTCACAAATTGGAAAACAGACCACACAGGACCATTAAGGTTTACTTCAAATTCAAATAAGCAGCGCCTAACACGATTACGAATAAGCAGCGCCTAACACTATTACGAATAAGCAGAGCCTAACACTATTACGAATAAGCAGCGCCTAACACGATTACGAATAAGCAGCGCCTAACACTATTACGAATAAGCAGCGCCTAACACTATTACGAATAAGCAGCGCCTAACACTATTACGAATAAGCAGCGCCTAACACGATTACGAATATGCAGCGCCTAACACTATTACGAATAAGCAGCGCCTAACACTATTACGAATAAGCAGCGCCTAACACTATTACGAATAAGCAGCTCCTAACACTATTACGAATAAGCAGCTCCTAACACTATTACGAATAAGCAGCGCCTAACACTATTACGAATAAGCAGCACCTAACACTATTACGAATAAACAGAGCCTAACACTATTACGAATAAACAGAGCCTAACACTATTACGAATAAGCAGAGCCTAACACTATTACGAATAAGCAGCGCCTAACACTATTACGAATAAGCAGCACCTAACACTATTACGAATAAGCAGCTCCTAACACTATTACGAATAAGCAGCTCCTAACACTATTACGAATAAGCAGCGCCTAACACTATTACGAATAAGCAGCACCTAACACTATTAGGAATAAGCAGCACCTAACACTATTACGAATAAGCAGCGCCTAACACTATTACGAATAAGCAGAGCCTAACACTATTACGAATAAGCAGAGCCTAACATTATTACGAATAAACAGAGCCTAACACTATTACGAATAAGCAGCACCTAACACTATTACGAATAAGCAGCGCCTAACACTATTACGAATAAGCAGAGCCTAACACTATTACGAATAAGCAGCGCCTAACACTATTACGAATAAGCAGCGCCTAACACTATTACGAATAAGCAGAGCCTAACACTATTACGAATAAGCAGCACCTAACACTATTACGAATAAGCAGCACGTAACACTATTACGAATAAGCAGCGCCTAACACTATTACGAATAAGCAGCGCCTAACACTATTACGAATAAGCAGAGCCTAACACTATTACGAATAAGGAGCACCTAACACTATTACGAATAAGCAGCACCTAACACTATTACGAATAAGCAGCGCCTAACACTATTACGAATAAGCAGAGCCTAACACTATTACGAATAAGCAGCGCCTAACACTATTACGAATAAGCAGAGCCTAACACTATTACGAATAAGCAGCTCCTAACACTATTACGAATAAGCAGAGCCTAACACTATTACGAATAAGCAGCACCTAACACTATTACGAATAAGCAGCGCCTAACACTATTACGAATAAGCAGAGCCTTACACTATTACGAATAAGCAGAGCCTTACACTATTACGAATAAGCAGAGCCTAACACTATTACTAATAAGCAGCACCTAACACTATTATGAAGAAGCAGCGCCTAACACTATTACGAATAAGCAGAGCCTAACACTATTACGAATAAGCAGAGCCTAACACTATTACTAATAAGCAGCACCTAACACTATTATGAAGAAGCAGCGCCTAACACTATTACGAATAAGCAGAGCCTAACACTATTACGAATAAGCAGAGCCTAACACTATTACGAATAAGCAGAGCCTAACACTATTACGAATAAGCAGAGCCTAACACTATTACGAATAAGCAGCGCCTAACACTATTACTAATAAGCAGAGCCTTACACTATTACGAATAAGCAGTGCCTAACACTATCACGAATAAGCAGAGCCTAACACTATCACGAATAAGCAGAGCCTAACACTATTACTAATAAGCAGAGCCTAACACTATTACGAATAAGCAGCTCCTAACACTATTACTAATAAGCAGAGCCTTACACTATTACGAATAAGCAGTGCCTAACACTATCACGAATAAGCAGAGCCTAACACTATTACTAATAAGCAGAGCCTTACACTATTACTAATAAGCAGCGCCTAACACTATTACTAATAAGCAGAGCCTAACACTATTACGAATAAGCAGCTCCTAACACTATTACTAATAAGCAGCGCCTAACACTATTACGAATAAGCGGCGCCTAACACTATTACGAATAAGCAGAGCCTAACACTATTACGAATAAGCAGCACGTAACACTATTACGAATAAGCAGAGCCTAACACTATTACGAATAAGCAGCACGTAACACTATTACTAATAAGCAGCGCCTAACACTATTACGAATAAGCAGCGCCTAACACTATTACGAATAAGCAGAGCCTAACACTATTACGAATAAGCAGAGCCTAACACTATTACGAATAAGGAGCACCTAACACTATTACTAATAAGCAGCGCCTAACACTATTACGAATAAGCAGAGCCTAACACTATTACGAATAAGCAGAGCCTAACACTATTACGAATAAGCAGCTCCTAACACTATTACTAATAAGCAGCGCCTAACACTATTACGAATAAGCAGCGCCTAACACGATTACTAATAAGCAGCACCTAACACTATTACGAATAAGCAGAGCCTAACACTATTACTAATAAGCAGAGCCTAACACTATTACGAATAAGCAGCACCTAACACTATTACGAATAAGCAGAGCCTAACACTATTACGAATAAGCAGCACCTAACACTATTACGAATAAGCAGCGCCTAACACTATTACGAATAAGCAGTGCCTAACACAATAGAAATAAAATCTATCAGAGCAAACATTCGCATCTAGTATACAATAAGAAGAACCACAACTTACAAAACATTCATATATAAGAAAAACTATCTCCTCAGGGATTGGTCCTTATAGGGAATCTATGATATATATACACGTGGCACTCATACTTACCCTTATCCCTTGACAAAGACTGAGGTCGAAACGTTGGGATCCTTAGCGCTGCTCTCTGCTTGCTACTTTTTCTGAAGTGCTGGGTAACTTAAAGGGACACTCTAAGCAACATGACCACCTAAGCTATTTTAGGTGGTGATGATGCCCGGAGTATGCCGCCCCCTGTCTCCCCTCCCTCCGGTCAGCCGATCAGCAGAAAATGCTGAAAACAGCTGAGAGAGGCGGAGGAGTTTACTCCGCCCTCCCAGCTGTCAGTCAGCAGAGCGGGAATCATATTTCCCGCTTCTGCCGACTTTTGCCGAGTAAGAGACGTCATCGCGCTTTCAGCGTGATGACGTCTCCAACTCGCCGCAGAAGCTGGCGGCTCCCTCTGAGGGTTAGTGTTGCGCGCATCCTCTTGCGCGCAACACTAATCCTCAGAGGGAGCCGGGAGGAAGCCTGCCGATCGGCTGGCTTATGTGAGAGGCGCGCATGCGCGCTTCTCACGTAAACCAGAAGCCAAGATGCAGCAAGAAGGAGGACGGGAGCGGAAGAGGAGGGAGGTGAGTATAAAAAAAAAGACGCCGCTGGAAACAAGAGATTTTGGGGCAAGTATTACAGTTACAAGAAAAAAATAAAAACGAAAGTTTTATTAAGGGAATAGGGATAGGTTAGGTTTAAAAAACGTGGGTGATTTTTTTGAGTAGAGTGTTCCTTTAAGTATATTTGTTACATTATGGCCTTATGTTTAGATCATTGATCTTTTCATTGTTATTTGAAGTTTTTGGCTATATATTTATATGTCGTATTTTATTCTGTCATATTTTGGCACCAATAAATTGTATTTTTTTGCTATTGGAGTGCATCCTATTTTGATTATTTTCTAAGGTTTTAGAGGTTTTTTGGGAAGCCTCTTATCAGGGAGTGCACCCTTGCTTTTTAGTGTGCAGGACAACTAATTTCTTTATTTGCGGTATTCAAATCGTGTTTAAACATGAGCAAAAGCGGTAAAAATGAGCTCAGCGCAAAGTGGTGAAATGGCTCAGCACTCAGCAGTGAAAGGGTTAAAAACTTTTCCGGGTGTTCGAGTTCGAAAGCGAACTGAACACGGGGGTGTTCGGCCCATCACTATTTACCCTGCATCACATGGATGTGAGAGCCAATCAGGACACTGCTAATTACCCAGACCTTGATACAGGAAGAGGCAGCGCTGGCCATGATATTGTCAGAACTGGTTGTGATTTGCTCTCCTGGAGCCAAGAAGGCCACACCAGGATCTAAAGTGTTGGGATATACAACAGCTTGTACTGTTTAACCCTTGCCGCCCGCAGGGTGTACCATACCGTTCCTGCAGCAGGTGGTCCTTGAAGCCACGAGTCTTGCTAGTACGCCCTGTTGACTTCTATGGGCCGCCTCGGCCCCTCCCAGCATTGGGTGTGTGCCGCTGGACAGCCTGAACTCAGGCCATTCCCCTGCAGCCAATAATGAGCGTAGCGCATCACCTGCAGGCAGAAAGCATCACCCATCTGGCATTAAGGAGTATGAATAGGACTTGAGCTGTAGATGGCGCTGTTCATGCCAGTTACCTGTTTGAATCTGCTTGTGCACTTGTTGGTGCTCTGACAGGAAGTTGTTTTTCGCTCTTTGTCCCTCCTCTATTTGCTGTGTACAGGCCGCTGTTTTAAGTAACTGATGTATTTTTAAGGTTTGCAGTTTAATCCACATACAGGGTTATTCAGAGAAAGGTGAAAACCAAGAGCATGACTGGAGAATGAAAAATTCTAGGTCAAAATAGCCAAACCAGAAAAATTCTCCCTTTTATCTCATTTTCCAAATTGGCTATTTTGACCTAGAATTTTTCATTCTCCAGCCATTCTCCTGTTTTTCACCGCTCTCTGAATAACTGTGTAAGTCTAATGTTGCATTTTCACAGGATTCCACGGTCTCCTCTTAATACAAAACCAACAGGCAGAGCCGTAGCTAGCTCCTTCTGCACCCGAGGCAAAAATAGAAAATTGTGCCCCCCCCTACACACAATATTTTTAGAGGTTATTTAGAGGAAAATAGGTAATAAATAACAAGAAAATGAATAATACAAAATAACGTTAGTCTCCCCTGTGTTAGTCAGCAGAGGCGGCTCCAGATTTGGTGAGGCCTTAAGTGAAGCTCAGTTATGAGGCTCGATTGGGTATTGAACGTGAGAGCGTTGTGGATTGGATATTGAACATGAGAGCGTTGTGGATTGGGTATTGAACGTGAGAGCGTTGTGGATTGGGTATTGAACATGAGAGCGTTGTGGATTGCGTATTGAACATGAGAGCGTTGTGGATTGCGTATTGAACATGAGAGCGTTGTGGATTGGGTATTGAACATGAGAGCGTTGTGGATTGGGTATTGAACATGAGAGCGTTGTGGATTGGGTATTGAACATGAGAGCGTTGTGGATTGGGTATTGAACATGAGAGCGTTGTGGATTGGGTATTGAACATGAGAGCGTTGTGGATTGGGTATTGAACATGAGAGCGTTGTGGATTGCGTATTGAACATGAGAGTGTTGTGGATTGGGTATTGAACATGAGAGCGTTGTGGATTGGGTATTGAACATGAGAGCGTTGTGGATTGGGTATTGAACATGAGAGCGTTGTGGATTGGGTATTGAACATGAGAGCGTTGTAGATTGCGTATTGAACATGAGAGCGTTGTGGATTGCGTATTGAACATGAGAGCGTTGTGGATTGCGTATTGAACATGAGAGCGTTGTGGATTGGGTATTGAACATGAGAGCGTTGTGGATTGGGTATTGAACATGAGAGCGTTGTGGATTGCGTATTGAACGTGAGAGCGTTGTGGATTGGGTATTGAACATGAGAGCGTTGTGGATTGCGTATTGAACATGAGAGCGTTGTGGATTGCGTATTGAACATGAGAGCGTTGTGGATTGGGTATTGAACATGAGAGCGTTGTGGATTGGGTATTGAACATGAGAGCGTTGTGGATTGGGTATTGAACATGAGAGCGTTGTGGATTGCGTATTGAACATGAGAGTGTTGTGGATTGGGTATTGAACATGAGAGCGTTGTGGATTGGGTATTGAACATGAGAGCGTTGTGGATTGGGTATTGAACATGAGAGCGTTGTAGATTGCGTATTGAACATGAGAGCGTTGTGGATTGCGTATTGAACATGAGAGCGTTGTGGATTGCGTATTGAACATGAGAGCGTTGTGGATTGGGTATTGAACATGAGAGCGTTGTGGATTGGGTATTGAACATGAGAGCGTTGTGGATTGGGTATTGAACATGAGAGCGTTGTGGATTGGGTATTGAACATGAGAGCGTTGTGGATTGCGTATTGAACATGAGAGCGTTGTGGATTGCGTATTGAACATGAGAGCGTTGTGGATTGCGTATTGAACATGAGAGCGTTGTGGATTGCGTATTGAACATGAGAGCGTTGTGGATTGCGTATTGAACGTGAGAGCGTTGTGGATTGCGTATTGAACGTGAGAGCGTTGTGGATTGCGTATTGAACGTGAGAGCGTTGTGGATTGGGTATTGAACGTGAGAGCGTTGTGGATTGGGTATTGAACATGAGAGCGTTGTGGATTGGGTAGTGAACATGAGAGCGTTGTGGATTGGGTATTGAACGTGAGAGCGTTGTGGATTGGGTATTGAACGTGAGAGCGTTGTGGATTGGGTATTGAACATGAGAGCGTTGTGGATTGGGTATTGAACATGAGAGCGTTGTGGATTGGGTATTGAACATGAGAGCGTTGTGGATTGGGTATTACATAGTTACATAGTTATATAGGCTGAAAAAAGACATGCGTCCATCGGGTTCAGCCTCTCCCACATAACCTACTGCTGTTGATCCAAAAGAAGGCAAAAAACCCAGTCTGAATGCTTGCCAATATGCAACATACTGGGAAAAAATTCCTTCTTGACCCCAGAATGGCGTCAGATTTCTCCTTGGATCAAGAAGCTTTTACCCACATATTAAATATTATAACCCTTAATATTCTGTGTCTGCAGGAAGTCATCCAGTCGTTTTTTAAAAGTCTGTACAGACTCTGACCCAACCACCTCAACAGGCAGAGAATTCCACAGCTTTATTGTTCTCACCGTAAAATAACCCTTCCTATGCTTTAAGCTAAATTTTCTTTCTTCCAGTGTGAATGGGTGACCTCGTGTCCTATGTATAGTCCTGTTAATGAATAGGTTATCAGACAATGGTTGATAATGGCCCCGTATATATTTATATAAGGTTATCAGATCCCCTCTAAGGCGCCGTTTCTCTAAACTAAACAGGTTTAAGCTGGTTAGTCTTTCCTCATAACTTAACCCTTCCATCCCCCTTATTAATTTAGTTGCCCGTCTCTGCACTTTTTCTAATGATATAATATCTTTTTTTTTTTTTTTTTAAATATGTTTTTATTGGAGAAAATAAGGCAATCCAATCCAGAATTACGGAGCATAACATATAAAGCTGCAATACATTCCAAATATATCCAATTTCCTAAAATTCACAGAGAAAGGGGGAAGGAAGAGGGGGGGGGGGATTGCCCAGATCCCCAAGAAGTGAAATAGAGAGAAAGAAAAGAAAGAATAGCGATACAAATAGAAAAACATATGGAGGTCAAGTAAAATGCCAACAAAAGTAGATTC